>JADBJO010000538.1:0-60000 GCA_016801955.1 Conus betulinus | reverse complement strand
ACTGTAACATTGTTGTATTACTGTCTCCTACCCTTTTGTGAGCTTAACTTAGCCATTAACAAAAGTGGAGGTTAATAGTTATAGCAGAAACTCTACCATAGAGAAAACTTTGCTGGCTGAGTCTCACACCCCCTCTGAAAGAAGAGGAAAAGGGTAAATGTGTGCACTCGACAGACCAGCCACCAGATTCTCATCTACAGATCAAGTTCTCTTTATCGCAGAACTGGGATCCTGGTCACGCTACACATTGCGACTGAACCAGAAGCTGGGACTTCGCCGAAACCAGGGCGACACCAGACAACAAATCTACACCAGTGGGGCAGTCACCAGCCACAGGAGAGAACAACTGTCTTCTCCGAAGCAAAGCTAAGTTTGCTTACCACCTGGACTCAAACCATCAGACCCTTACCCTCACTTTATGATGAAACAGTGAGAACCTGTCTATGGTACCATCCTGGCTACAATACTGGGCAAGCAGGGTGGATGTATAATAACCATATACATTCAGTGTAACTTAGACAGAACCCCTGTATGCCAACTTAAGCTTGCTGCACAGAGTGCCAGCGAGTAAAGTAGGAGTGAGGAAGGACCCCTCATTGTGGTAGTCCAATGAGAACTGAAACACAGCCTATGGAATTGTCACGCCATTTCTTATCTATGTGTAAGTAATAAAAGTTGATGTGTGAAAGTGCACACTTAACTTGTGTCAGTTCCCTGTTGTTCAATCGAATGTTGAATGTTTGAACTTCTCTCTTCAATTCTGTATCTCGGAGCTATAAGTACTTGTAATTAATAGTACAGGCCTAAGGAAAATTATCTCTCAGAGCCATTCTTCCGTATTTTATCAATACCCGGAACAATAAAAATTTCTTTGATGACTAGTACCGGAAAGTTGCTCCTTCCCACTAGTAGTAAGAGGGGGTGTAGGTGAAATGTAAGATAATTCTCATCGAGAAATTATTCCAAGTCCTTCCCCTAGAGGACCCACCTACCACTCGTATCCATCTCGTCACATCGAAGTGGGGGCTCGTCCGGGATTGTAAAATACAATTTGGATTGTTAAATACAATTCACTCAAAATTTTATTTCCTTTGGCTAGTCCAAAAATTTGGACAAAGAGCAGAATTCAGAGCAAATAGGCTGATTGAGTTGAGTCCAGGAGGGAAAATCTTTTATGTTTGTTGTGTGAATGGTTATCTTACATACAAATAATAAGAGTGTGTGTGGTTGATGTTATAATCAATTCATTTTGATATTTACATTGTGTGATTCTTTGCTTTTGTTGTACTTAGTGGATATTTGATTGCTAAGAATTGTATATAACAGTTCATTATCATGGCTGAAGCAGTGAAACTTAGACGGGAGATCAAGGAGTGGGGAGAATCCCTAGGCCTCTCTGGTCAAGATTTAGTCTCATTTGTGATTACACAATTTGAAAAGGAATCTGAGAAGGCCATGAAAAAGGAATTAAAACAGCTGAGAATTAGATGCCGAAGAGCGTGAAAAGGTTAGCAGCATGAAGCTGCAAAAGAAGCCCGTGAAGCTGAAGAGCGAAAGAAGCCCGTGAAGCTGAAGAGCGAAAGATTAGAGAAAATGAGAGTTTGAAGCTGCCGAGCGCGATAAGCCAGAGAACATGAACTTGAGCTCAGAAAGATTGAGAAAATCAGCGGAGAATGATAGCTCTTCAGACACGGCCAGCCAAAATTCACAGCCTCCCATCCAAATTCCGCAATGTCATTTTCTTTGGACCCTTTTAATGATGAGAACACGGAAAGTATTGACACATACTTAGACCGGTTCGAAAGATTGGCCAATGAATTCGGCTAGACCCAGAAAAGCGTAACATCAAACTAGCACAAGGTCTTAGAGGTGTTGCTTATGATGTTTATACCAAGTTACCACCAAACAAAGTAACTGATTATGATGCTCTCAAACAAGCCCTACTCACCCGTTATGAACTGACAGCTGAAGCCTACCGAAAGAAATTTCGAAACTCGCGGCGTAGCAGGGGAGAAACCTATGGCCAGTTAGCAGATAGGTTAACAACTTATCTCCAAAAATGGTTGACACTGTCAAAACCAAGCACAGACTTTTGATGGTCTGACTGAGCTCATCCTCTGCGAGCAGCTGCGTGACACAATGTCCACTGACCTGCAAACTTTCACAGCGGAACAAGGTGCTGCTCACTAGCTGACCTGATCAAGCTAGCTGACAGATACACCGCCGCCCATGATGAAGCAAATGCACACAAAAAGATGCGTGACAAGCAAAACCGGGATTCGAACCCCCCACTGTCACAGCACAGCAATCTCAAAACCAAAACCCACCACCAAGTGGGAAACCACCACAAAGTGAGAAACCACAAACTGGTAAACCACACAGTGGTAACTCAGTCCCTGTGAGTCAAAACAGTGCACAGAAGCGTTACTGCGCGCACTGTAAAATGACATCTCACAACACTGCAGAGTGCAGAAAATTCTTTGGACCAAGACTCCCAACAATTGCTGCGTACCAGGTAGTGTCTACACCCAAAAGCGGTGACACACCATCTATGGTACATAACATCACTGCACCACCCATCAGTGAGCAGGTGTTAGTAAATAACAAACCTGCCACCTGTTTGTATGACACAGGATTGTCATACGATGCAGTTGTAAGAGCTTCCCTTGTGGAGCCAGCTGCTATCACCGAGGAGACAGTGCCTTTACAAGGGGCCGACCTGACTCTGCCACCTGCTACCTTACCTGTTGCCACAATTATGGTTGACAGTAGGTACGTCAAGGGACAGATCAAGGCAGCCGTCATGGACAATCCGATCCATGATCTCCTACTTGGAGGCCATTATGTCACACTCGGGAACCCGTCTGAACCTGTCATTGTATCCACACTGCAGGTGAAGACCCCAAAGCAATTCAAACCTCCTAAAAAGGAGATGAAAGCAGCTCAGCGAGCTGACCCAACATTAGCTGCATGCTTCCAGAGGCAGCGCCACACCCGTCACCCCACTCGCAAGGGTGAATTCTTTAGGCGGAACGGTCTTTTGTATCGTAGGCTTAATAAAGATCATTCACAACTTGTGGTCCCGGCGCCACACCGGACCCGAGTGATGGAAGTGGACATACACTCTGTTCGCCAGGACATATCAATGTAGGGCAGACAGTGCAATGGGTGATGAAGCAGTACTATTGGCCAGGGATGGCAGAGGACATAAAGAAATATGTCGATTCCTGCCCCATGTGCCAACACTGGTCATCAAGCCAAGGGGGTGATTCAACCCCAGGCCAGCCTGACAATCCAGACACAAGCCAACCGGAACCCAGTAATGTATTCCGAAGCTCCATCGGTGTCTTTGGTGACTCCAGAGCTAGTGCCAAAAGCATAATGGACCATGATCGGAATGGATTGTCAAGCAGGAGCTTCTCTCGAGAGAGAATATTTTTTTTCGGGGGGCCTATGTGACGTGACGCTTGACAACACCATCCCATCAGTCCCACTAAAAAACACCAAAAAAAAAATAGATTTCAAATCTATGCCCACTCTCCCCTCTCCCCCCCCCCCCCCCCCCCCCCCCCCCCCCCCCCCCCCCTTTCTTGCTTGGGACAGTGCGAAAGGCCCCTGACTGACACGATCAGTGACACAGGAAAAAAAAATTGCGTCACGGTAAATACGTGCCGCCGCTTTCGTTCTTATCAGCCTACCTCCCCTCCCCTCTCTCAACCCTCCCTCCCCATGCTGGTGCGGCGATACACTAACAGCGTGCAGTGGGGTGTTCGTTCTAACAGCCCGTCTCACCCCCCCCCCCCCCCCCCCCCCCCCCCCCCCCCCAAAGGCATGTACCCCGCGACACAAAGGCATGTGCCGCGCTCTCCACCACCACCCCCCCCCCCCCCCCCTTTCATCCCTACCGTCCCCGTCCTCGCAGGCACCTGCACGTGCTCGCGAACACCTATGCGGACGCATAAATTAACTGGGGCTCAACGGCCAGCTATACTGCCAGATGCATAAATTATCCCGTGCCGATTAGGATCAAACAATTTCCGAGGCGATTGGTGACTAGACTAAATCCCTCCCCTCTCTCACCCCTGATGGGTGAATGACAGTTTGTCGAAATTTGATTCGGCAAAGAGAGATTCATATAGCAGACACACACCGGCGCAGCTTCACTGACCCCTCAGGACTGCCTGTAGACAAGAGCAGAGGAAGACAAAGGGACAGAGGCCTAGGAAACTCTTGGTAACTCCTTGATCTCAAGTCATTCCCTGTTCATTCCCAGGAAAAGTGAGTTGGAACTCTGTTTTACATTTTTGAATCTATGTATTGATTTTATGTATGCTGTGTGTGTTAGCATTGTAACTTTGTACAAATGCTTAGCAACATTTATCAAAAACTGATGAATGATTATTTTGTGTAGTAGTTTGCTTGCCATCATATGGCAAAAGCTCTCTCCCAGTGGTTTTTTGATTCTTTGTTAACAATCTGACCACTGCTCTTTGTGTGCACCCTGACTTTGTCAGTGTGCAAACTGTCTGTTAAGAGAATAATTCAATGATTAATTTTGATCAGAAAACAGTATGCCTGTGCTAGGTAAAAACTGCTACTCTGATTTATAAATACTGGTGATTATTGGAATGATTTGTAGTGTGTGACTTTAAGTCTACACCACATGTGTACTTGGACTAAGCATAGCCCAAGTCAGTGTGATTTTAATTCATATGAAACATGGAAGAGTTGTTTAACTAAAACTGTAACATTGTATTACTGTCTCCTACCCTTTTGTGAGCTTAACTTAGCCATTAAACAAAAGTGGAGGTTAATAGTTATAGCAGAAACTCTACCATAGAGAAAACTTTGCTGGCTGAGTCTCACAACCCTTCTGAAAGACAGAGGAAAAGGGTAAATGTGTGCACTCGACTCGACCAGACCAGCCCAGATTCTCATCTACAGATCAAGTTCTCTTTATCGCAGAACTGGGATCCTGGTCACGCTACACATTGCGACTGAACCAGAAGCTGGGGACTTCGCCGGAAACCGGGGCGACACCAGACAACAAATCTACACCAGTGGGGCAGTCACCAGCCACAGAGAGAACAACTGTCTTCTCCGAAGCAAAGCTAAGTTTGCTTACCACCTGGACTCAAACCCATCAGACCCTTACCCTCACTTTATGATGAAACAGTGAGAACCTGTCTATGGTATTAGCAAGCTGGGGTGGATGTATAATAACCATATACATTCAGTGTAAACTTAGACAGAACCCCTGTATGCCAACTTAAGCTTGCTGCACAGAGTGCCAGCGAGTAAGTAGGAGTGAGGAAGGACCCCTCATTGTGGTAGTCCAATGAGAACTGAAACACAGCCTATGGAATTGTCACGCCATTTCTTATCTATGTGTAAGTATAAAAGTTGATGTGTGAAAGTGCACTTAACTTGTGTCAGTTCCCTGTTGTTCAATCGAATGTTGAATGTTTGAACTTCTCTCTTCAATTCTGTATCTCGGAGCTATAAGTACTTGTAATTAATAGTACAGGCCTAAGGAAAATTATCTCAGAGCCAGTCTTCCGTATTTTTTACCAATACCGGAAACAAATAAAATTTCTTTGATGACTAGTACCGGAAAGTTGCTCCTTCCACCACTAGTAAGAGAGGGGGTGTAGGTGAAATGTAAGATAATTCTCATCGAGAAATTATTCTAAGTCCTTCCCCTACAGGACCCACCTACCACTCGTATCCTCAGATGGGAGACAATTTCTATTACAAACGCCCAAATAATGAAGAATGGAAGGGACCAGGAAATGTGATAGGACAAGATGGAAGTGTGATTTTTGTGCGTCATGGTGGAACTCTAGTCTGAGTACATCAAATAGATTAAGAAAAGTGAAAGAAGAACAAGAGAAAACAAACCCTGAAGCTGAGTGTAACTCACCTTCTTTAACAAGCAACAGTTATGAGGAGAACAAAGCTCACAGTACACCAAACCTGTTTGTGAAGATAAGATAAGATAATGTTGCTTATAGCCCAGCCAACCGCAAAGGGCCACATCAGGGCTGTCACCACTGTTTGTGAAGAGGAAGATGACATGAAGAACAGCTGTACAGAAACACTACCAGACTTTGATACAGAATCAGACATTGAATCAGATGAAATGAATGAAACAAATGAAATAAACACAAACAACATTGATTTCAAGAAACTCAAAACAGGCCATATGATTTCATATGAACACAAGGACAAGACAGAAAGCGCATATCTGCAAAGATGATATACAAAGGTGGAAAATCAACTGGGAGAAACAAAAAATGGTACAACATTGATTGCATAGAACTAAAAGAATATGAAGGAGAAAGAATGTCATTGGACTCAACCAAGGTCAACAAACTTGTATCATCTGCAGAGTGTGACTTGGCATTGTGTTCTGAAGACACTGTCATGATGATAGAAAGAGTTTGCTTTGAGAAAGCCAAACAAGAAGAAATGGAGAGCTGGCAAAAGAACCATGTCTACAGTGAAGTGGAAGATACTGGACAAAGATGTGTTTCAACTAGATGGATATGTACAATGAAACAAAACTAAACAAGGAATGACTCCCAAAGCTAGACTAGTGGCGAGGGGGATCAAAGAAATGGGAAATGACGAAATTCAAAACAATCCCCCACTTGTGCAAGTGAATCACTGAGAGTGATTCTCTCTATTTTCGCCCCCCCCAAAAAGGAGCCCGTGCTCTATGGACATTAAGACAGCCTTTCTGCAAGGAAAAGAAATCAACTGAGACATTTTTGTGAGGCCACTGAAAGAAGCTCACAGCAAAGGAAAGTTGTGGCATTTAGAGAAACGTGTGTATGGACTGAATGATGCTTCTCTGTAGTGGTACAAACGGGTCAAAGATGTTCTGCAAAAACTTGGAGGAAGGATGTCAAAAGTTGACCCAGCAGTCTTCTATTGGATGACTGGAGATGAGGTGATTGGCATCTTAGCATGCCACGCGGATGACTTCATCTGGGGAGGCACAAAGGCCTTTGAACAGAATATGACTGAAAAAAATCAGAAAAATATTCAAGGTTGGTAAGGAAGAAAACAAAGCTTTTCGGTACATTGGCATGGAGCTGTCCTCTGATGGACACACAGTGTGTATACAAGATACTAAGTATGGAGACTCTTTGGAACCCATACCCATTGTCAAAGAAGAACAAAACAGAAAAACAGGATAACATGACAGCTGAGGAGAAACAGATCTACAGGTCCAAACTTGGTCAGATTCTGTGGATATCTCGTCAAAGTCGTCCTGATGTAGCATTTGATGCTTGTCAGCTTTCTTCCAATGTGAAAGATGGGAAAGTGGAACACCTATTGGAAGCAAATAAGTCATCAAAAAGATCAAATCAGAAC
Organism: Conus betulinus; assembly: GCA_016801955.1. Taxonomy (NCBI): domain Eukaryota; kingdom Metazoa; phylum Mollusca; class Gastropoda; order Neogastropoda; family Conidae; genus Conus; species Conus betulinus. Next base: position 52,617 of record JADBJO010000538.1, on the reverse strand, counting down.
ATGTTACGCTGAAATTTCAACACTTGGAATCTGAAACACTGAAACTGATGGTCTACACAAATGCTTCTTTTGGCAACCTGAAGGATGGAGGAACTCAAGGCGGCCCATATCATCTTCCTAGCCAATGAGAAAGGAGAGGTCATTCCTATTTGCTGGAACTCCAAGAAAATTCACTGAGTGGTACGAAGTACACTAGCTGGTGAGACACTGGCTATGGCAGAAGGACTTGATGTAGCAATATTTTGTGCAACATTGTTCACTGAAATCACCACAGGAAAAGCTTCCACTGACAGTCTACCTCTTGTCTGCCTGACTGACTGTAAGTCACTACACGATGCCTTGAAATACACAAAGCAAGTGACAGAAAAAACGGTTGAGGCTAGAAATCAGTGGGATCAAAGACATGATGGAGAAAGGCATTGTGGAAGAGGTGAAATGGTCTGACACACATGAACAGTTGGCGGACTGTCTTACCAAGAGAGGAGCTTCACCCACATAGCTGCTGAGAACACTGGAAGAAGGAACAATCACTGCATAAACTTTTGAATTTTTTTTAAATTATATATCTTTTTATAATAGACAGAGATGAGTATGATAACGATAGACGGTATCGGAACAGTGCATGCTTGAAAAACATTGTTGTCAAACTTACCGGAAGTAATGAAACTGTAACTAAGGAAATTACTTGGCAACGAGAGAAGTGGAAATGAGCGGAGAGACAAAGAATCTGTACAAGCCGAGGAGGCATCATTATAAGTACATTTATAGTTTAACTTTTCAGCCATTACTAATGGCTATAACGGCCCCAAATGGTTTTTTCTCTTTATGGAATAACTCCCGCGTATTAAAGATAAACTGGGAGTACATTTATATGCTTTGCATCTTGTTTTTCATTCTTGTCTTTTTTTTTGTTTGTTTGTTATGCTACTTTCCTCAATAATAACATCAGACTGACAATAACCGAACCGACGATTATAGTCACTCCATAGAAGAAAAAAAAAGATCCCTCTGTATTGACTATTGTCAGAAGACTGGACATCAGGTTATCAGACATCCTATCAGACTGGAGACACCACTTACATAGTGTTTGCCAGCCCTGGACAAACAGCAGATTTTTTCTTTTTCATCCATTGTCAGATTCAAACAAATTTCCAGGAGAAAAAAGCGTATTAGTCACATGCTCAAAACTACAGAAATGTACACCCAGACTATGTAAAACATTTAGTATGGATGAAGTCATGACTGATTTTTCGGCACTTCAGTGTAAAATGTTTCAATCTATTCACACAAATGTGCACATAGGTCTTTGGTCCTCACACACACAAATGTGTACATAGGTCTTTAGTCCTCACACACACAAATGTGTATATAGGTATTTCATCCTCACACACACACATGTGTACATACATCTTTAGCCTCACACACACACAATGCATATCCAGAGTATAGGTTAAAGAGAATTTCTAGCTAAGAGTTCTAAAGGGCATTTACCTCATAAAAATAGAACAAAAGCAAAAAAAAAAGAGTGTTTAGTTTTTACCTTTCTTAATATTCAACATGAAGAACTGAGACTGTGATGAATTAAAGTATACCAGAATTCCAAGCTTTCATCATTTACAATGTTTAATCTTTTTTTTTTTTTTCAATTTACATTTTTTTTTTCTTTTTCTACCAGGCTTATTTTTCCTTGAAAATGACATCATAATTAAACACACAACTGTCGCCACCATTTTCAGCAAGTGGGAGTCTGGTTTTCAGATGTGCTTGAAATAGAATTTCCATATTTTGAGGTTAATCCTAATACAGTGTATAGCATTTGTCTCCTACCATTATACACATAACAAAGAGCCGCTACTGTTATGAATAAAAATGTCTAAAATTGACATTTTTTCAACATCTGTTCTATGTCCTTGTGTGACATCATTTCAGGTGATTTTTGTGTTAATAGTCCCTCATACATATTAAGCCTACTACTACTACTACTACTACTACTACACACACACACACACACACACACACACACACACACACACAACACTAACAAAGGTCCATATTCCTTTAAAGTAACATCATAGTCAATTCTGTTCATTCAACGAGATAAAAACAAAACAGAAAAAGAAATCCCTCTAGCTCTACATAACTATCTTGAGGAAACTCAAGGTCCTGTTTTCATGTGTCCCTCAAAGAGAATTTCCATAGAAAAAGTTTAAAATGCATTAACCCTGATGATCTGAAGCCAAATGTGTCTCCTTTCCCATGATACTGTTTACACAGAACTATGTCTGTTCAGAATTGAAACCTGCCAAAAATTCTGTGGCCCTGTCATGTTCTGCTCTTGCCATGGCCTTCCTTTCGATTTCCATTCCATGATTATGCCTTTGGCAAGCTCCATATCATGTCAAGGTCATTTGTATCCTCAGGTCACAGGGAATATCCTTGGACAAACGTGACGGCATCCTGAAAGCAAGGTACTCATTCACTCCAGCTCTGCGACTAGGCTATCATCGCCATAAGTAGAGAGCTTGGTAAGTGGAACCCTAGGTTTGCTGGTCAGAACAGGCACCAGTGAATGCAACTGCAGTGTCTCAGCAGCAGTGGCTTGCCCCTTGCCTGATATCCGCTGTTCTACATGGACTGCTGGTGCTGGGGCTGCAACAAGTTGATCATGAGTGTGGCTGCGTACAGACTGGTCATGGAATGTGAAGATGAGTGTGGCTGTGTACAGACTGGCCATGGAATGTGATCATCAGTGTGGCTGTGTACAGACTGGCCATGAAATGTGGTCATCAGTGTGGCGGTGTACAGACTGGCCATGGAATGTGATGATCAGTGTGGCGGTGTACAGACTGGCCATGGAATGTGATCATCAGTGTGGCTGTGCACAGACTGGCCATGGAATGTAATGATGAATGTGGCTGTGTACAGACTGGCCATGGAATGTGATGATGAGTGCGGCTGTGTACAGACTGGCCTGGCCAGGGAATGTGATCATCAGTGTGGCTGTGTACAGACTGGCCATGGAATGTGATAATGAAAGTGGTTGTGTACAGACTGGTCATGGAATGTGATCAGTGTGGCTGTGTACAGACTGGCCATGGAATGTGATGATGAATGTGGCTGTGTATAGATTGGCCATGGAATGTGATCATCAGTGTGGCTGTGTACAGACTGGCCATGGAATGTGATCATCAGTGTGGCTGTGTACAGACTGGCCATGGAATGTGATGATGAATGTGGCTGTGTATAGACTGGCCATGGAATGTGGTCATCAGTGTGGCTGTGTACAGACTGGCCAGGGGGAATGTGATCATCAGTGTGGCTGTGTACAGACTGGCCATGGAATGTGATGATGAATGTGGCTGTGTACAGACTGGCCATGGAATGTGATCATCAGTGTGGCTGTGTATAGACTGGCAATGGAATGTGATCATCAGTGTGGCTGTGTACAGACTGGCAATGGAATGTGGTCATCAGTGTGGCTGTGTATAGACTGGTCATGGAATGTGGTCATCAGTGTGGCTGTGTATGGACTGATCATGGAATGTGATGATGAGTGCGGCTGTGTACAGACTGGCCATGGAATGTGATCATCAGTGTGGCTGTGTATGGACTGGTCATGGAATGTGATCATCAGTGTGGCTGTGTACAGACTGGCCATGGAATGTGATCATCAGTGTGGCTGTGTACAGACTGGTCATGGAATGTGGTCATCAGTGTGGCTGTGTACAGACTGGCCATGGAATGTGATGATGAATGTGGCTGTGTACAGACTGGCCATGGAATGTGATCATCAGTGTGGCTGTGTATTGACTGGCCATGGAATGTGATCATCAGTGTGGCTGTGTACAGACTGGCCGTGGAATGTGATCATCAGTGTGGCTGTGTATAGACTGGCCGTGGAATGTGATCATCAGTGTGGCTGTGTACAGACTGACCATGGAATGTGGTCATCATCAGTGTGGCAGAGTACAGACTGGCCATGGAATGTGATGATGAATGTGCACAGTGATGATGAATGTGTACATGGAATGTGATCATCAGTGTGGCTGTGACCAGACTGGCCATGGAATGTGCAGCGTGGAAGTAATGCTACTGGAGAGGAGGGTGCAGAAATAAAAAAAGAAAAAATCTTGAATTTGGTGTTTTCATCATTTCACTCTTAGCTCATGGACAACACCACAAGAACTGATTTCTGCCTCCATGCAAGATGGATGGTTTCTCAGTTGAATCAATAGCTTTGAAGTTGTGGAGGCAGCTCCCTTTCAGGCTGGCCCCATGCCAGATTCTGATCCCTCTTATCCTGTTCCAGCAAAAAGTCAGGAATGTCAAGTGAAGGTGCTGTACCCTTCTATGTCCGTGATGACCTGGCCATACAGATTATCTCCTTTTCATGGGCCTGGGCACGATCTGAAATCTCTGCAGCAGGAAATGGCTGAGAGCCAGCGGCAACGTGTTTGTGGGTCCAACAGCCATATGTTAATTCATTGACAGATCCTTGTGTTTGGTGAGGGAGCATGGGAAGAACACAGAAGACAAAGTTTGTTGTTCTGTCCTGATTTTCTTGCCCTCTAAGAGACAGAGAGAGAGAGAGAGAGTGGGGGGGGGGGGGGGGGGGGGGGAAAAGGCATGCAGAAAGACTGACGACACATTGGTCACATACAGACTGACAAAGAGAAAATGGGACAGAAACAGATCTAGGCAAGAGACAGAGAAGAGAGTTCAAACAAAAAAGACAGACTGATCCATAAGAAAATAAAACATCAGACTCACTGAGAGAGTCAGGGGAGAGAGAGAGAGAGAGAGAGAGAGAGAGAGAGAGAGAGAGAGAGAGAGAGAGAGACAGACAGACAGTCAGTCAGACAGAAGACACAGAGATACAGACAGAGACAGGCAGACCAACAGACAGACAGAGATGGGCAGAGGGGGAGGGGGAAAGATGGGAATAAAGAAACAAAATATATTGAGGAACAGACCCAAGGACAGTCACAGTCACATAAATCTGCACACACACACACACACACACACACTCTCTCTCTCTCTCTCTCTCTCTCTCTCTCTCTCTCTCTCTCTCACAGAACACATGTATCCAGGTGTTGACCCTAAAGACAGTCTCATTTATTCTGTGTGAGAGACAGAAAGAGAGAATAAGGTAAAAATAAAATCAAAGAATATTCATCTCTCTCACTCACTCACGCACTCACTCACACACACAAACACATGCACAAATGCATGCACATGCATGCATACACACACACACACACACACACACACACACACACACACACACACACATACACACACACACACAAACACACATGCATGGAACACAATATATCCAGGTATAGACAGTATAATTCATTCTGAGAGAGAGAGAGAGAGAGAGAGAGAGAGAGAGAGAGAATAAGAAGGTAAAAATGAAAACAAAAAGATATTCATCTCTCTCCCTCACTCACTCAAAACACTTGCACACACACACACACACACACACACACACACACACACACACATTTTAATGTTAAAAACTGAATAAAATGAGAATAAAATAAAGGCTAGGGTGAAGTCCATTCTTCCTCCTTTTTTCCATCCTTTCTCTCCTTCCCTCCACCCTCCCTCTCTCCTGCCCTCCCTTCCCCATCCCCTTCCACCTTTTCTGTTTATTTGGTGGTGGTGGTGTTTTTTCCCCATTCAAGCAGTGTGAATATTGAAAATTCAGTGCGAGAACCACTCTGCAAAACAGTCATGACTTGTGGAATCCTTTGCATTCCTGAGTTGCTGCCATCAGTCTATGAGTGGGATTGCACAAGTGCCATTATCATTGTAGTTATGTACACACCCCAACTCCATGCTCTCCCCCCGCCCCCACCTCCCCTTCAGGCAGTCAAACCATGTTTACGTATGTGGGTTTGTTTGTTTGTTGTTTGTTTAAAATGATATCACTGATAAGTAAGAGCCAAGGAAGTGTTCCAGTTGACCTGTTTCTGTAGCTTGTGTTGCCTCTGTGGTCATTTCAATGGTGTGTTTGCACATTGTGATATATATCAACGTTCAATGCCACTGGTATATGTGCTCTAGCAGGCGTCAGTACCCCAGATTAACTTGTCCCACCTACCTTCCAAGCTCCTTACTTCATACTCATCTACATTTTTCTTCCCACTCCCCCTTCTCCATCCATCCTCCTTCTCCACCTTCCACCCCCTCCCCAATTTAACAGCACAGATGCACTCTCATGGATACACTCTAACACACACACACACACACACACACACACACAGAGGCCCACTAATATGCATACACACACCTCACACATTCTGTTACTTCCCTCTTCCAGCCTTCTCCCACACCCCCTCCTTCCTCCTCCTCTCTCTCTCTCTCTCTCTCTCTCTCTCTCATCTTCCTGCAAAAGCTAGATGATTTTTTTTCTTCAGCCTAACACTCACCCCACACTGACAGTGAACTAAGCCGTTTTCCCCCACCCCATTTTTTCTTTTCAACACTTCCCCTCACCTTCCCTTTAACCCCTCTAATGCCCAGCAGAAGGCTCTGTGACCTAGCACCTTATTACACAAAACTTCTATCTTGATACCTGAAGTTCAGGGTCGGTCCCCAAACTTTAAAACATTCACTTGCTTCAAACATGATCTCTTTCTGTCGTGCTTCCTTTCTGTCACAGATCGGAAGTGAATTAAATCAGAAAACACCTATTTTCTTCTACAAATGCCAAACAAAGATAACACCAGTACGTTTGAACAAATTCAGCCTAATTCTTTGACAGAAAGAGGCTCTCTTTCCTAGGGAAGTGAACTAAAAAGGCTTTTCACCAGGAGGCCCTGACTTCCATGATTGTCCTTCTAGGCTATCCACTGACATGTAGAAACCCTTTTGCTGAAATCATTTGGAAGAAATACTGTTGATATTCACCGTTTTGTTGTCCTCCATTGCACCAACAAAAAATCAAAAGAAACTCTGTGTGTGTGTGTGTGTGTGTGTGTGTGTTCATCAGTGGGGAGATGCCAGCGTGTTAATTAGAGAGTCCACAGACATGAGTGTGCAAGCGTTGGTGTGTGTGTGTGTGTGTGAGAGTGAGTGAGTGAGTGAGTGAGTGAGTGAGTGTGTGTGTGTGTGTGTGTGTGTGTGTGTGTGTGTGTGTGTGTGTGTGTGTGTGTGTGAATGTGTGGGCGTGTGTTTGTATGTGTGTGTGGGGGTGTGTGTTCATATTGTTATGTGTATGTGTATGCGCGTGTATGTGCGGGGCGGGTGCACGTGCACGAATATGTTGTATTTGATGGTCTTGTTCTTGTTCTTGATCCAAAGTCATCTTGTGAACTTCCATGCACGCAGTCACTACACACACACACACATACACATGCGCATGCATGCACACACATGTGCACACACACATGCACATGTGCACGCACACGCACACACACAAATGTGTGCATGTACATTCCCTCGCTCTTACGCACACACATATACACATGTGTGCATGTGCATGTCCACACCCACACACGTGTACATATTTGCATACACATAAACACACAAACGCATACACACATGCATGCGTATATGCCCACATACAAAGACACACACATATACACAGATGATATGTACACATTTTTATGCAGATATGTGTGTGTGCTCACACAAACCCACAAATCACACACACACACACACACACACACACACACACACACACATGCACGCACACATACACACACAAACGCACACACGTATGTGCACACACACATACACACACACATGCGCCCAAGCACACACATGCGCCCGTGCCCCCACACATCCATACACACACGTGTACATTCACTACTACACACACATACAAAAAAAAAAACAAACAAACAAACAAAAAAACAAAACAAAAAAACAATGGTAGGTATGCACTCACACTCAAGGTCTGACCAGCGGTTTGGGCTAATGCGTAGATCAGACATCTGCTGAGTCATAGCCACGAGACCCTCTTCTTCAATTCTCTCATCTTAGTTATTAATTCATTTATCCATCAGCTTAAATTCATGCCTAGTGTGGTCTCAAAACTTAGCAGATGTGGTGTAGCTTATATGGACTAGTCCGCACGCAGTAATGCCTCCTTGATGAAAATGAAACTGAAGTGTGAGTGTGTGTATTTGAATGTGTGTGTGTGTGTGTGTGCGCATGCGCGCGCGCGTGCGTGTGCGTGTGTCAGGGGGGCCTAGGATTTCCAAAAGCATGTGTAAATCTACCTCTATGCTCTAGGAAGATACATGGTGTCTAGTCCAAATGCATGTGTAAATCTACCTCTACACTCTAGGAAGATACATGGTGTCTATTCAAAATGCATGTGTAAATCTAGTTCTAGGCTGTAAGTTGTTCTTTCTTTCATTTGGCAACCCAATTATTCTATTTTTGCCCTTATACCCCTTAAAAAACAAACAAAAAAAAAAAAAAACAAAAGCAAGGAATCCCCCCCCCCCCCCCCCCCCCCCCCCCCCCCCCCTTCCCCTGTGAAATATATGCCTTTACACCTTTACACAGAAACAGCAATCTGTAACAGATCTAATACTGCCTGTTTTCATTACACATGGGGCAGCATGCAAAGGTTTGAGTGCCTCCTGGGTCACTTTGCTTTTTTATCTCTTGTGTGTGAGAGCACTAATCAATGCCATCAGGACAATGGGGGAGAACTAAACTGGGTCTTTGGCCAGTCCTTTCACAGGCACTCTCAGGTACAGCAGCAGCCATCTGTCCATCAGTGTGGGGATATGATGAGACTAGTACCTAAAAAGCTGGGGTGAGGGGGTGGGTGGGGGTTGGGGTGATTTTTCATGAGAAAGGGATGATGATGGGGGCAAGGGAGAGGGAGGCCCCTGGCCTGGTTCCTATGTCAGTATATGTGTGTGTGTCTGTGAGCATGTGATTGCTTCTGTGTGTGTGTGTGTGTGAGTGCGTGTGCATGTGTAAGCGCACATGCTGTGTCCGATTGTGAATGCATGGTGTGTTTGTGTGTGTGTGTGTGTGTGTGTGTGTTTGTGTGTGTTGTTTCTAACTGTGAAACGCTGGCATGCGCTGAGCATGTGCCTGTACAAGTGTGAGTGTGTGTGTAGACTTCAGGTATCTTTACTAACAGGACCATGCCTGCTAAACCACACTGTTCCCTGTGGCCATCACCATCACAGCCACTGCTCAGCACATCCAAGCACTCAGGTAGCATGGATGTGACAGCAGTCTGCAGAAACAAAACAAAAAAAAAATAATAAAAAGAAAGAAGAAAAAAAAAAAGAAAGAAAGAAAAAAAAAAAAAAGAAAGAAAGAAAAAAAAAAGTTGACTGTTGTTGTTAAAGATTCATGTTCCTCACAAACTACTAAATATTGAGGATCCAATCAAAATTAAACTTGGAAGAAAAAAAAAAAGAGCAAGGGAATGCATTCCACATGAGCTGTCCTTTGCAAAGTGGAAGTGTGATTTGCATGTCCTTCTTTCCGTGGAAAAGCCCCATTTACCTCCTGCCTTGTAGTTTTCACATCCTGCACACCTACCTTGGGAGCAAACATTTCAGCTGGACTGAAAACAGTCTTATGTAACAGATGATTCAGTGAAAGTTCCCTCTACAACCCCCACCCCCACCCTGCCTTCCACCTGGCCTAACCTAAATGATGCCCAGCTTAAGAGAAGATATATACATATCAGTAAGAAGTCTTTGGCGGAAAGGGAGGGGAGTGGGTATGTTCTTTAATGAAATTGATCAATTCCACCTTTCCCATGAAACTGTGATATTCACCTTCTGGACATTCTGTGCTAGTAACGTCCCCTTTTCCTTTCACTCTCAGTAACTCTGTCTTCTCCTTTGCTGTACTGTCATCTACTGTCCTTCCTGTCTACCATATCTTTCATCTATCCTTTTCCACAACCTCTTCCCACAAATTTCTGCACTCAAAGAAGTCCGAGTGAACCAACTATATTCTCGAGTATAGTGTGAGTATCCCCACAGGGCAAAACGAGTTCACACACTACCAGATACTGGAACGCTGAAGAAGAAGACCTGATTGCATTTTTGTCCCTGGCAATCCTAATCATAGAATGATATTCAGCAAAAGAAGCTAGGACACAAGCTTCAAGGTATGAAGTTTGCTAATATAATCAGACTGTTACTAAACAAGATTGAAAGACTTTCAATGTTGTTTGTTGTTTTTCTTTTTTTTTTTGCGAGGATATGGAAATAGATGCAGTTGTGAAAAGGGAGGGAAGGGGGAAGGGGAGGCAATTTCAAATTTACAAATCTCTCACACATCACACACACACACACACACACACACACACACACACACACACACACAATTTACATACACTTACACACAGACACTTGCACAGACGCACATGCACACATGCTTCCAGGCACTCACACACACAACACTGCATCCTAATTCACTATCTAAAACCAAACTCAGACTTGGGAAGATGAATGAAGGATAGGCAGTGGAGCCTGATTTTTCTCCCATCCTTTCTTTGCCTGATTTTTCTCCAGTCCTTTCTTAGCCTGTTTTCTCCCTTCCTTTCTTTTTCCCCCCTCCCTTCCCATACTTTTTATTTCAGTCTGGAGAATTCCTACTGGTTCAATGCCAAACCCAGTCCACCAACAGATGTATTCTGTCTGGGAGGATCAGCTCAATGAAAGCACCAGCAGGATGGCAAAGCCATATACACAATCCACCTTCATGACAATCCGGGCTTTGTCAGACCTCAGCATGACTGTAAAGATTTCCTCATCTTCATGTTTTACACTCTGTGATGATGAAGAAAGAATCAAAGATCTAGAACATTCCTTGCATTACTTTATTGTGTATCCCATCAAGAATTCAAAACTGATAATTGCTGGCAGTCTTCGTTTGTTTGATTTTCTTCAGCGCTTATTCATAAGTCTGAAATTAAGTTTGTGAAGCAGCATGCTTTTGCACTGACAAAGAGATGTGTGTTCCTATCCCCAGCTAAACATTACCATTCCTCGTCTATGCTCAACTCTTTCCCAAACTCCTCTATCTCCTTCTTACAGACATATATTCACAACGCCTATCTTGTGCCAAATTAGATGAAGATAAGTGATTGCTCACTCATTTCACTGTCCTGAGTGTTGTGTATCTTGCTTGAAGAAGACCTAAGAGATGTAAGTGTGTCATGTTTTGTCTGGTGATTGGTTTGTCTGTGTGTTTTTGTGGAGAGAGAGAAGGAAAGAGAGAGGGAGAGAGATGGAGAGAGACACAGAAGAGAGAGAGAAAGGCAGAGACATTGACAATGAGAGGCAGACTGAGAGACAGACAGACAAAGAGAGAGAGAGGGGGAGAGAGAGGGAGAGAGAGAGAGGAATGCAGCAGGGAGAGAGTGAGAGAGAGAGGAGAGAGAGAGAGAGAGAGAGGAGAGAGAGAGAGAGAGACAGACAGACAGACAGACAGAGACAGAGCCAGAGCAATGATTAAAAAAAAAAAAAAAAGCCCCAAAGGCTCCTGAGCACTGACTGTGTGTTTGGGGAGCAGCCAGCAGAGGGCCTCTCCTCCCCCCATTCCATCAGCCTGGCTGGGGGTAAGGGGGGGGGGGGGGGGGGGGGGGGGGGGTCAGGTGTACATCAAGATGGATTACACCTACGGGCTTTGGAGAGGTGGGGAGGGGGGGGAGGGGGGGGGGGGAAACTGGAACTGGAAGGAGGGGAGGGGTAGGGTAGGTGGGATGAGTGTTGGAATTTTATTCAGCCATGGAGTGGTATCAGCATCAGCTCCTTAGCATGAAACGCCCCTCCCCCTCTCTCCCCTATTCTATCCTAAAAACTTCCCTCTTCTTCCTGCTATTTATCAGGCTTTTTTCCTCCTTCTCTTTCACTGGCAATTTTCCTCTGTCTCTCTCCCTCCCTCCTCCCTTTGAGTCTCCTCCAGAAACCACTTCTGCATCATGCTGAATGAAATAAAACAGTATGTTTTTGGTATGCAAAGTGTTCTTCCATGTAGCATTGTATCATCTAAACATTCACATACAAGGGTCAATTTCAAAGAGGATAACAAAGAGGAAATTCCAAAGTCTTTGCAGTCAGACATGCACAAGTACATAAGCTATGCATGTACAAGTGTATGGAAAGAATTCAAAGCTCGCCGCAATGGCGAAGTGGTTAGCTTCACAGACTCCCGGCTGGGAGGTCGTGGGTTCGAATCCCATCAGAGTCATGTTGGTTTTTTTCTGCCCGACCAGCTCCTACCCAGAGTTGAGTTTGTTGTGGACTCTGTTGGGATGACTGGGACACACAGTCGAGTTTCATCCACTTAATGGATGCGTTTCTGAGACTGTTGCTCAAAATTTGCTGAATAACACTGCAGGTGCCTGTATCTCTCGGGCCTGGTTGAAGCCGGGGATATATTATGAAAGGAAGCATTGAGTACAGCCCTGTCATGTAGTCTCAGACCGAAATGGAAATCCGCAGCATTATCTTAATCATCCTCATTCTCATCGATCAGCATAAAAAGAAGTTTCAAATTCTGTGGCCCTTCATGCCCTGCTCTCATGGTGACCTCAATTTCAATGTCCTCTCCATGTCTGTGGTTTTGGTTTGGTTCCGTTGGGGTCACCAGTATCGGCGAGTCCATGGGGGGTTGTCGTTGGACGGACGTGGTGGCGCCCTCCGGAGGGAGAGCTCACTCATGCCAGCTCTGAGACTAGGCAATTATTGTCATCAGTAGGGGGCTTAGTAGGTGGTGTCCTGCATATGTTAGATCAGAACAGGCGCCACTGAACACCACCGAAGTGACTCGGCAGCAGTGCAGTGTCTCCTCCGGTGGGTTGCCTCTTGACAACTTGACATTGACTGCTGCCTGTGGATTGCCGGTGCTGGGGCTGCGGGCTGTGGATGGGGTGTCGGAATGAGTGGCGCGGGTGCACTGCCTCCGAGGGCGCAGACGTTGGGACAGCACAACAACAACAACAAAAAAAAAAAATTCAAAGCTCTCGTACACATGCATACACACAGCTGGATCCAGCCTCCTTGAACTAAGTAACATCTCACACTAAAGAACACACACACACACACACACACACACACACACACACATGTGCGCGCACGCAAGCACACACATGCAGGCACGTACACACACACACATGCAGGCATGTGCACACACACACACGCACGCATGCACGCACACACACACACACACACACTTACACACACACACACACACACACACACACACACACACACATAGAGACTGAAACTGACTGACTATCACACGGGTATTATGCCGAAACTGCCAAGGGTGGGACATCCCTATCGTATGCTAAACAGCCCTCACCTTCTAACCTCCTATCCAAAACGGCAGCAAAACAAAATCCGCAGAAAGAAAGAAAGAAATGTGACGAAGGTAGAAAGAAGAGACTGAAGAAAAAAGAACTGATAATGCAAAAGCAAACACCGACCACTTACTCACGGGAAAATTTTCAAAGAACAAAAACCTTCCGAGAAGAGCGCGTAAAATCAGATCTGCCACGGGTGTTGTTTGTACACAATTCCATAGCCAACAAAATTGATAGTAAGAGGTTGGGAAATTTGTACTGCTTCAGAACAACATCCAAAAAGGGCGTATGTAACAGAAGAGCTTCCAAGAATGTTCAAGGCTGAAAGTGATTCTACAAAACCCATGAAATATGATGCTCTAGCCATCCACACAGCAATAAATGACCTGAAAAAGAAGTCTCCTGAAGACTGTTGTAGAGACTTTGTTGTAAACATTAAAGCAATTGTTAAGAGTCATCCTGATCTCAAAGTAGTGGTCAGCAATGTGCGCCCTACCAGAAACAAAGATCTGAACATCAAAGCAGAACTGTTCAATGCTCTCGTCATGCAACAGCTAGCTCATTTCAACAACATCAGTTTCGTGGGGCATTCTAATCTACCAACCAGCCCGCGACATCTTCAGGATGGTCTTCATCCCACCTTCCTCAGAACCAGTAAGATGGCAGCTAACATCGGGCGCCATGTGAGAGACCTCTTCTTCTCCTTCTTCTTTCTAAAATACTGGTTCAGACTGCCGTGTCAAATTGATTCTTGAATGAGACTGCATTTGTGGCAATCTTGATGGCACAGTGAGTTCCACAGTCGTACAGTACTAGGATAAAAAGAATGTAGATGGCTGTCAATATTTGATGCAGGTATGGCATAAGATTGACTGCCACTCCTGGTGCTACTTTCATTCAATACTACTTGTTCCACTAGTTTAGCTCTGCCTCTGAAAAAAAAAATCAACACCAACCATTCGCGCGCATACACCCCAAAAAACATCACATGCACACACACACATAACACTTACATAATGTCTAAGATCACTGTTAGGTTAGACATTAAATTAAAGAACGAACACACACACACACACACACACACACATACATACACACACACACACACACACACACACACACACATACATACGCACTGACTCACTGAAACCAATTTATTGTCAGATTAACCTATGGTTGTACTGACATTTAAGAAAACATTATGAACAGAAGGTCAACATTTTTCATTTAAAGAAAAGGAACAAAATTAACATACTCACAAACATATGCATGCGCGCATGCGCACACACACACACACACACACACACACACACACACACACACACACACAAATACACACACCTCCATACGAACATACCCACACCCTGACACACACACACACACACACACACACACACACACACACACACACACACACACACACACACACCACACCACACCATACCACCCTACACACACACACACACCCTCATACACTAGCACTCGTGCACATATGCACTCACACACACACACACACACACACACACATACTTAAATACACACTCACACACACACACACACACACACACACACACACACACACACACACACACACACACACACACACACATGGAAAAAAAGGACATAAAACAAAGAAATATCCCCATTAAATTCAGTCTTGTATCCCCTTGCACCTTTGCCACTATCTCGCTCTCTCCCTCTGAGTGTTGTCCTCCTTTGATTCTTATCCTCACTTTCATCTTCCACTTGCAAGGAGAACTCTTCAAACATAAAAACAATAGACATAAATTTGGAATATTTACACACACACACACACACACACACACACACACAAAGCGCCCATATACTGATATCCAGAAACATCAATTCTGTGTGACTACATGTTTATCCAATACATGAGAGTTCAAAGAATATCAGGGTATGGAACAGGCTGACAAATTACTTGTAAGAGTCGAACAGCTTATGGGTGTATATAGATTGGGGATGGGGAAGAACAGGGAGGAAGGGAGTGTGGGGGGGAATGAAAAAGCCTTGCTCTATGCACAATGAGATGGATATGAGTGGTAGGTGGGTCCTCTAGGGGAAGGACTTGGAATAATTTCTCTATGAGAATTATCTTACATTTCACCTACACCCTCTCTCTTACTAGTGGTGGAAGGAGCAACTTTCCGGTACTAGTCATCAAAAAAATTTTTATTTGTTCCGGGTATTGATAAAATACAGAAGAATGGCTCTGAGATAATTTTCCTTAGGCCTGTACTCTTAATTAAAAGTACTTATAGCTCCGAGATACAGAATTGAAGAGAGAAGTTCAAACATTCAACATTCGATTGAACAACAGGGAACTGACACAAGTTAAGTGCACTTTCACACATCAACTTTTATTACTTACACATAGATAAGAAATGGCATGTCACTTCCATAGACTGTGTTTCAGTTCTCATTGGACACCGACACCACAATGAGGGGCCCTTCCTCACTCCTACTTTACTCACTTGCACTCTGTGCAGCAAGCTTAAGTTGGCATACAGGGGTTCTGTCTAAGTTACACTGAATGTATATGGTTATTATACATCCATCCGCTTTCTAACACCCAGTGTTGTAGCCAGAGTGGTACTCATAGACAGGTTCTCACTGTTTCATCATAAAGTGAGGGGTAGGGTCTGATGGGTTTGAGTCCAGGTGGTAAGCAAACTTAGCTTTGCTTCGGAGAGAATAGTTGATTTCTCCTGTGGCTGGTGACTGCCCCACGGTGTAGATTGGTTGTCTGGTGTCGCCCTGGTTTCTGGCGAAGTCCCAGCTTCTGGTTCAACCGCAATGTGTAGCGTGACCAGGATCCCAGTTCTGTGATAAAGAGAACTTGATCTGTAGATGAGAATCTGATGGCTGGTTT
This sequence comes from Conus betulinus, assembly GCA_016801955.1. NCBI lineage: Eukaryota > Metazoa > Mollusca > Gastropoda > Neogastropoda > Conidae > Conus > Conus betulinus. The sequence continues at coordinate 36,412 of JADBJO010000538.1, read as the reverse complement.
GTCGAGTGCCCACATTTACCCTTTTCCTCTTTCTTTCAGAGGGGGTGTGAGACTCAGCCAGCAAAGTGTTCTCTATGGTAGAGTTTCTGCTATAACTATTAATCTCCACTTTTGTTTAAAGGCTAAGTTAAGCTTACAAAAGGGTAGGAGACAGTAATACACTGTTGCACAGTTTCAGTCAAACAACTCTTCCATGTTTCTTATGAATTAAATCACACTGGCTTGGGCTATATTTAGTCCAAGTATACACGTGGTGTAGACTTAAAGTCATACTCTACAAATCATTCCAATAATCACCAGTATTTATAAATCAGAGTAGCAGTTTTTTATCTAGCACAGGCATATTGTTTTCCTGATCAAAGTTACTCATTTAATTATTATCTTAACAGACAGAACTGCATTCTGGGCAAAAGCCAAGGTGCACACAAAGAATTGTGGTCAGATTGTTAACAAAGAATCATAACCACTGGGAGAGGGCTTTTGCCCTATGATGGCAAGCAAACTGCTAAACAGAATAACCATTCATCAGTTTGATAAATGTTGCTAAGCATTTGTACAAAGTTACAGTGTTAACACACACAGCATACATAAAATCAATACATAGATTCAAAAATGTAAAAAAAGTTCCAACTCACTTTTTCTGGGAACGAACAGTGAAAAAGACTGGAGGTCAAGGAGTACTAGGCCTTCCCTAAGCGTCTCTTTGTCTTCCTCTGTTCTTGACTACAGGCAGTCCTGAGGGATCAGTGAAAGTTGCGCCTCTGTGTGTCTGGTATATGAATTCCTCACTTGCCGAATCAAATTTTGACAACCTGTCATTCACCCATCAGGGGTGAGAGGGGGAGGGATTTAGTCTAGTCACCAATCGCCTCGAAAGTGTTTGAACCTAATCGGCACCAGTTAATTTATGCGTCCCGTATAGCTGTCCGCGAGCACATGTAGGTGTCTGCGAGCACAGGGATCGCGGAGTGATTGCCTTTGTATCAATTAAGGCTGCACGTGGCTCAGGTGGAGGGGGGGGGGGGGGGGGGAGGGGTTGGTGGTGGTGGCGGTGAAGAGAGCGGCAAGGTGCCCTTGTTTCACGGGATGGGGGGGTGGTGGTGGAGGTGGTGGTGGTGGAGAGCATGGCAACATGCTTTCGTATCACTGTGACGTTTGCTGCGTAGTATCGCCCAGCGTGGGGAATAAGAGTTGAAGGGGGGGGGGGGGGGGGGGGGGGGGGGGAGAGAGGGGAGAGTGGGCATAGATTTGAAATCTATTCTTTGGTTTGGTGTTTTAGTGGGACCGATCGGATGGTTTTGTCAAGCGTCACGTCACTTACGTGCAAATTAGACACCAAACCATACTGACATGGTTTAGGCCTAGAACAAAATTCAAACACACACACACACACACGTCACCAATCGCTATGACTACACCTGTAGCGTTACTGGTCTGCTCACTGATCTCAAATGGGAATCCCTGGAGTCCAGGAGGACCAAAGCCCAGCTAACAATGTTCTACAAGTCTGTGAACAACCTTGTGGACATTCCCCCAGAGGAGTACCTGACACCAGCATCCGCCAGAACAAGAGCCAACCACTCCAAGAAATTCCGTCACTTCAGATCAAAAACCGATGTCCTGAAGTATAGCTTCTTTCACCGCACCATCCCAGTTTGGAATTCTCTACCGGCAGCTGCAGCCGAGGCCCCCTCTCTGGCACATTTCAGGAGGAAGCTCAGCAAACTCTACTTTTAAAATACAGCCATTGTATACATGTTTGTCGTGTGGAAGTGTATGTGAATGGTTGGTGGGCCTGGACTAGCCTAATGCTTGTTCTGGGGCAGGATAGGGAGCGGGGTAACCCCTCTTGAAAAGGTGAATGTGGGTAGCCTTCCTGCAGCTCCTCTTACTTTTTTTTTTTTTTTTTTATTTAAGGCTAGCTGGTAGGTAAGGGGGGGGGGGGGGGGGGGGGGGATGCATGCTGTCATGCTGTCTTTCAAATAAGCAACTAGGACTTTTTTTTTTTTTTCCCACATACGCACACCCGAGTCACTTAAGGTCTATGGAGACAACGTGGCGTTTGATTTGAAATACAAAGACGCTCAAATATTACACAGAAAACAAACCTTTTGCAAAGAAGACAAACATACTGAAATGAAACACTGCTAGGAATAACACAAAGATGACACCGCTACTGAAATGACCCAAGGCAAAAGAAGACAAACAAAGCCATAAACAAAATAATACAAGAACAATCCAACTCATGTCCACCAGAGGTTAGCTATCACTGCTAGGCATGCGTGTGCGATGAGATGCAAACAGCAAAGGAAGACAATAGTTTGGTAGCGTGACAAGGAAGGAAGCATCCACACTTACTGGTACTCATCTTCTTCCTTCTTCTTAGGCTGGAAACCCTTCACCAGCTTTCTGCAACACACAAACATCACAAGCTCCTTCACTCATATGTACAGGAAATCGCTAACACAAAGTATCAGGATCCACATATCCATGTACTTTCATATGCATGACCTATCATTATGAACAAGGAACTTGGCTAGTTTTAGATTGCAATGAAAATGAATACACTGGGAAATCTATTTTTTTAAAAATGAACAAATAAACACAATGACGGAGGTTTTCCCCACACTCACGGACTTTCAAGGTCAGCTTATCAGCCATTTGAGAAACAAAGACCTCACACAGCAGCCAACAAGAAACACATACTTTGTCCTAAGCAGCCTGTGGAATTGTGTTTTTAAAAGTTTCTGTGTGTAACATGGTGCCAGTCACCACCAGCAACCTCCCTCTCTCTCTCTCTCTCTCTCTCTCTCATTCCTTAGCATTATCAGTCTTACGACATTTTCCGACACCTGTTCTCCCCTTTCCTCTCACTCCCTTCCCTATGTCCTTCTGTCTGGCGTTGTTCCATGCCAACATGATGATAAGATATAACTCTGATGACAATAATTATTTCAGAGATTTTGATGGATTGTTGCCGGTCAATGCCCCCCCCCCCCCCCCCCCCCCCTTGCTATCTGATAGTAACGTGATGCTTGTGAATGTCCCAATAACTTCCTTTGCCACCCATGCAACCGAAAGGACACCGACAGTAGCTACACTCCCTCATGCCATTCTTGAGCTTACACCACATGTCACACACACAATGGACCACATAACTTCACATCTCAGCATCAAAGGTTGATGACCGCCAAAATCTGAGAGATTCTCACATCTCATCTGAACTACGTTGTCACAATGCATGCATTGAGAAGGCTCTGTCTCAAAACCGTGATTCTACTCCCCTTCCATAATAATTTTCATGTCCTGACTACCTGTCAACTTGACTGACATCAGAAGCATAATGTTAAGCTTAACCTTCTAAAAGGAGAGGTCCCCCCCCCCCCCCCCCCCCTTGTCAAATTCACAGACCCACCATAGGCTATAAGACTGGAAACAGTCTTTTCAGTCTGTGGAACTCAACACAGGGTGTATGCCAGAAAGGGGAATGTGTTTCTTCTACACTGAGATCCTGTGTCAAGTTTCACTGGCTGACCCTGAAGAACAGCCAGTGGAATATAGTTTCTCAGAGATCAATACAATGCATTATCCATATTTATGCCCTATATTTCAACAAAATCATTTCACACCAATCGTTGGTCAAATCTGTTCAGGTGATCTATAAATGCTGTTGATCATTTAAATGCATTGTACCACAGTGACTAACATGTATGCTTGGACTAAGTGTATTCTAGTGCTTACTTACACCACCCCAGTATTTGATCATCTTTCAGTTTCAGCCGTCAGTGTCCATGCCTCGCAACCATACAGTACAATGGACCCCACCAGGGCTTTTTGTAGAGCTTGAATTTTGTGGAGAATTGGATGTTACTTTTCCACACTCTGTTCAGTTTGGTCATGGCTGCGGTGGCTGTACCAATATGAATTCTTGTTTCTGCTTTGCAGCTTCCATCCTTTGTCAGGGTTGCTCCAGATATTTGAAGTTTCCAACATCTTCCAGTTGTTCTCTGTTCATGAAAATAGTGCATGGTCCATGTTCTCGCTGTGTACCATGCTTTTGGATTTCTCTGTGCTGACCTCCATTCCATAAGCACTGCTCTATCAGAAAGTCTGTTGGTAAGTTCCTGCAGTTCTTTGTTCGTTCCCCCCATCAGTTCTTTATCATCAGTAAACTGGAGGTTGCATATTCGTCTGCCACCAATGGAGATAGAGTCTCATGGTTTTCCAGTGCCTCCTGCACTATCCTTTCAAAGAATAAATTGAACAACACAGGAGAGAGGATACAGCCTTGTCTGACACGGACGGTCATTCTGAAAAACTCTCCCAGTTGATTGTTGAGGAGCACTGCACTGTTGGAGTTCTTGTATAGGGCCTCTACCACGCTCACGATGCCTTCGTCGATTCCATATCCTCTCAGCATGCCATAGTCCCAGGCTTTTGAGAGCAATTCCTGAGGAAACTCCTTCAAAGCTCCTGGATAGAGCACAGGACCAATAAATATGTACAGAGCAGAACTGAGAAACTTGCTGGACCTCAGGAACCTCTCCTTTCAACTGTGAAGAGACGCAAGCTGATATGGTTTCGGCACAACACACCAGTCTGTCCCAAAACAATCATGCAAGGCACCATCGAGGGCCAGAGAAAGAGGAAGACAGCGGAAGAACTGGCATAAGAACATCAAAGAGTGGACTGGACTCCATACACGTGAGCTGCTGCCTGCTGCCAGCAGCTGCTGACAGAGACAGATGGAGAGGGGAGGTTGTGTCTGTGATCCTCAGGTTTCCCCAATGGCTACTTCTGTAGTTATGGGCCTGAGAGAGAGAGAGAGAGAGAGAGAGAGAGAGAGAGAGAGAATTTGATTACTCTAAGAATCATTTCCCTTCTATTGTTTACTGTTTCTCACTGTCTCATACCACTTCTTAAAATCCACTCAAAACCTGAGTGAAAATACTAAAGTGGAAACAGCAAATTAAAGGTGATATGTGTATGAGTCTCCTTACATCGGCTGAAACCTCACCATCTCCTGACACTTCAGAGGGCACGAGTGAGGGCTTGTCAAGTAGAATCCTATCCATTCATCAACAAACCAGGTTCTGCAATAACCTTGACAGATACTGGGACCCTGGCATTCACACAACACTGACCCTGTACTGGAACAAGACTCCATGCTACCACCTGGCCAAAAGGTCAACCAACTGTCCGGCAGCCCCCCCCCCCCCCCCCCCCCTCCACCCCCAACCCTCACCGGTAGTGATGTCAACAAACCACATAGAGATCTGTGCACTCTCCACCTTTACACCAAATCCTCGTCCCACTGGACTCATCTCAGATCATAAGACATTCCCTCCATTCATGATGAAATAAAGAGAGAAGCCAGCCCAAGCGAGACTAGACTAACACTGAGTTATACCTATTTTGAATAGTTTAGTCTTGTGCACAAAAGTAAAGTTTGTATGTGAAACCCGTTTTAACTTGTGTCAGTATATTTGTTATTCATACATTATTTCATATTTGAACCTATTTCTAATTTTATCACTCGGAGCACCAGCACTTTTAAGTGTATAAGCCAAAAGTATATTACACCTGAGAAAGAAAATTTTTTTTGATGACTCATCACAAAGTTGCCTCTTCCACCAGTAGTAACTTTGCAACCATTGGTACAAAGTCTTCCATCTTCTCTGAAAGATACCGCCCAATTTTTTCTTCAAACAGTGGAAAACTGGAAAGAGAAATATCAACCACTGCCACCTGAAGCACTGATCATCACAATAAATGTTGTGGGGCTCTACAGTAACATTTCTCACGATGAGGTCTCTGTGTCATTGCAGACACTTCTTCTGCTGATCTTGCACCACACTGCCCACCGACTGGAGTGATGCTATGAGTAATTGATCACATTCTGAACAGTGTCTTCAGTTTCAATGACCAAATCTACCACCAGGTGTTCAGTACTGCCATGGGTACCCCCATGGCACCTTCCATAGCGAACAATTTAATGGGGTGGTTGGAGAAGAGGTTCATCAGCACTTGTCTATGGAACATCGAATCAGATACCTGGAAGCGTTTCATCGATGATGTGATCATGATCTGGCTGCATGGAGAAGATGAACTGCACAGATTCATCACATGGCTGAATGAACAGCATCCATTATTAAGTTCACAGCAAATGTCCGGAGAAAGTACGTGCCATTCCTTGACGTGAGCATGAGCATTACAAAATATGGTACATTGATGACGGATCTGCACATCAAAGACACAGATGCATCCATGATCCTACCCTTCAGCTCATGTCACCCACGCCACTGCATTCGGAGCATTCCGTACTGCCGGTGCCTTCGCTACCAATGAAACTGTTCGGAGGAAACAGACTTCAAAACAGAGAAGTCAGGATCTCACAGGCAAATTGAGGAAAAGGGGATACCCAGCCAAACTGATAGATAATGCTATCAGTGCAGTGTCTTCAACAACGTGTCGCCACTTTGGATTACCACAAGGACAAAACCAGTGTGACCAGAGTATCGACTGTGATTAGACACAATCCCAGAAATCCACCTATGTCACAATGGCTTAAGATGTACATGCCATTCTTCACACCAACAACAGGATGAGGAAGGCTGTTCCCGAACCTTCCATTGTTGTGGAAAGGAACTGCAAGAACATCAGAGGCATGCTGATGCCATCAAAGCTGCCAAAAACTACTAAGACTGTGGGGGGAACAAAGGCTGTTACAAGTGTGTGGGTTGTGTCCTGTGCAACAGTCACCTCAAAGAAACCACAACTTTTGAGAGGGGTCGCCTACTGTTTATCATATGTCAAGAAACAAAGGATCACAATAAAGGTCATCATGAGGGGGGTGGGGGGTCACCTACGGTTTACCATATGTCAACTGACAAAGGATCACAATAAAGGTCATCATGAGAGGGGGGTGGGGGGTCACCTACTGTTTATCATATGTCAACTAACAAAGGATCACATAAAGTCATCATGAGGGGGATGGGGGGGTCACCTACTGTTTACCATATGTCAACTAACGAAGGATCACAATAAAGGTCATCATGAGGGGGAGGGGGAGGGTCACCTACTGTTTATCATATGTCAACTAACAAAGGATCACAATAAAGGTCATCATGATGGGGAGGGGGGGGTCACCTACTGTTTATCATGTCAACTAACAAAGGATCACAATAAGGTCATCATGGGGGGAGGGGGAGGGTCACCTACTGTTTATCATATGTCAACTAACAAAGGATCACAATAAAGTCATCATGGGGGGTGGGGGGGGGGGGGGGGGGGTGTCACCTACTGTTTATCATATGTCAACTAACAAAGGATCACAATAAAGGTCATCATGAGGGGGGGGGGGGGGGGGGGGGGTTTCACCTATTGTTTATCATATGTCAATTAACAAAGGATCACAATAAAGTCATCATGAGGGGGGTGGGGGGTCACCTATGTTTATCATATGTCAACTGACAAAGGATCACAATAAAGTCATCATGAGGGGGGTGGGGGGTCACCTACTGTTTATCATATGTCAACTAACACAATAAAGTCATCAAGGATCCACAATAAAGTCATCATGAGGGGGGGGGGGGTCACCTATTGTTTATCATATGTCAACTAACACAATAAAGTCATCATGAGGGGGGGGGGGGGGTCACTACTGTTTATCATATGTCAACTAACAAGGACAATAAAGTCATCATGAGGGGGGTGGGGGGTCACCTACTGTTTATCATATGTCAACTAACACAATAAAGTCATCATGAGGGGGGTGGGGGGTCACCTACTGTTTATCATATGTCAACTAACAAAGGATCACAATAAAGTCATCATGTCACCTATTTATCATATGTACTAACACAATAAAGTCATCATGAGGGGGGTGGGGGGTCTACTGTTTATCATATGTCAGCTAACAAAGGTTAAAGTCAATGATGTTCCTAGTCCAGCATGATGTCAAGTTACGGTTTGATCTGTTCAGCTGATGGCGGAGGTCCCAGCTGGCTTCAAGACAAGTTTTAGGGAATGCATCATAAAAACCATAAGGGCATTGAGGAGAGTTCAGACCTCTGCCAAAGGTAGAATGGGTCCTGATCCACCCTTTGATCTATGTCTGCACCATGGATCCGCACTGAATTTCCATGGCTTTGTCCATGGGCCACATTCCGTCGTTTATCCAAACTCCATTCAAATTGGTGTGGTAGTTTTTGTATAATCTTTCTGGAATGATCTTGCATCTGATAAGGACCTCCACCAAAATTCAATGGGTTTATCTTTGGGCCATGTTTTACCATTACACCACCCTTACAATATATTATCATTGTTTAGGAAGTTTTTGTTGTTGTTGTTGTTGTTGTTGTGTTTGTTTTTGATAAAAGACTAACAAACCAAGAGGGATGGGTGAATACATATCCTCCATGGAGGTGGTTCTCAAGGCTGAAACACAAACCCAGCCAGCTTCCAGAAACTAAACAGGTCCAACTTTAAATCTTTTCGACCCAAACCCTTGTCACAACAGGATCTAATTTTTAAAAAAAAATATATATATATATATATATATGTATGTATCTATAGTAACTTTCCTTAAAAAAAGAAAAGAAAAAAAAAAGTACTTCACATAGCCTTTCGTATACCAGCCACCTCACTCCACTGAGGGGTAGAAAGCATTTTGGAGCAGGCAGTGATGTGAGAGGAATGTCCCATCAAAGACCAGGTTGTGTGGACTGATTTCACTTACTTGCTCCTCATTCAACAATGTTAAAATAAAATATATATATATATATATATATATATTTTTTTTTTTAAAGCACATACTGTAACTAGAACAAATATGATGACTTAGGTTTTAGGCTTTTGACCTTTCGGAATAAACATACATATACATTTTTAAAAAGCACATACTGTAACTAGAACAAATATGATGACTTAGGTTTTAGGCTTTTGACCTTTTGGAATAATAAATATATATATATATATATATTTTTTTTTTTTTTTTTTTTTTTTTTTTTAAAGCATATACTGTAACTAGAACAAATATGATGACTTAGGTTTAGGCTTTTGACCTTTCGGTCCTTAACCACATCTGAACTGAATCCAGTACCTATTCACTTGCTGTAGATGACAGACTGGTGGTTGGAGCCCAAAGACCATCACTTCTGCAGTAAAAATTTCTAATCATTTGACTGCATTTTTTTGTTCAAAGTGGACTTGAAAGACCTATTCTTTTCCTGAACTTTGGGGGAAGTTGAGTACTGGTTTCTAGCGTACACTGAACATGATGGGTCACACACACACACACACACACACACACACACATATGGTAACAATAGATGGTATCGGAACAGTGCCTGCTTGGAAAACATTGTTGTCGAACTTACCGGAAGTAATGAAACTGTAACTAAGGAAATAACTTGGCAACAGAAGAAGTGAAAAAACGAGCAGAGAGTCAACGAATCTGCATGAGCCGAGGAGGCAACGTTATAAGTATATTTATAGTTTAACTTTTCATGTTAGCAGAGCGTAAGTATGGCGCAAAACTTTAAAATACCACGGAGTCTTGGACCGGACACAGTATATGAGATGTGGAAAAAAAAACGAACTTGAAGTTCGGAAGTTAGTGACAGACATGAAGCCTGAGAAACAAGCATTCTTCTTCTTCTTCTTCTTCCTTCACAGTGACCACAATCAACTTGATGATTATTCTCACTTATGCAAGGGGTCTGAACAGAAGAAAAAAAAAAAAAAAGACCTGAGCATGGCTTTTAATGGAAATTGGAGGCCCTTGACACAAAAGTGTTGATGGTCTTGGCCTCTACAATGCCCTGGGACAGCTCGTTCCAGTCTTTAATGGTACGAGGGAAGGAACGCCTGCTGTCTGTACTGCACTCTGCACTGCGAAATGGCAAACTGCTGATCGTGACCGCTGCACTGTTTCAAGCTTACTGATGTTCTTCTCTGTGTGTGGATCCAGATGCTGCTGGCGTACTCCAGGATGGGTCACACAAAGGACTTGTAGGCCACTTCCTTGATCTTTCTGGAGCTAACTTTGATGTTACGACGCAGAAAGCCTACGGTCTTGTTAGCTTTGTTGCACAGGTGGGTTGATGTGCATGTCCCAGCTGAGATCGCTGCAGATGGTGACGCCTAGATACTTGGTGCTGGTGACAGTCTCCAGGATATGGCCGTGCAGACAGTAATCAAAGCGGAGGGGGTTCCTGCTGCGGGTCACAGGCAGAGTGGTGCACTTTCCAGGATGAAAGGCCATGTCCCATCTCTTCTCCCACGCAGCAAGCTGGTTGAGGTCTTGTTGTAGATGGGCCTGGGCTGTTGGAGAAGTGACCATGCTGTAAACGCCATATCATCTGCAAACAGGCGTGACCTCGTAGTCAGGGCATCGGGCAGATCATTTATATAGATCAAGAACAGACAAGGCCCCAAAACTGAGCCTTGTGGGACTCCAGACCTGACTGGGACGAAGTCAGAACACTCTCCGCTGATGACCACCGTCTGCTTTCTGTCTCTCAGGAAGTCGGCTACCCAGGTGTTGATCTCTCCTCGAACACCATAGTAGTTGAGCTTGTGAGTCAGGAGGCTATGGTTGACCTTATCGAAGGCCTTGGCAAAGTCCAACACCAAGATCTCGGTCTGCTTCCCGCTCTCCATGTTCTCAAACAGCTCGTTGGTGAAGTCAAGAAGTTGGGTCTCGCAAGATCTTCTCATGCGGAAGCCATGCTGTTGATTACAGAGGATGCCGTGGTGTTCGAGATGGTTCATGATGGTGCTGGTCAAGATGTGCTCAAGCACTTTACAGCAAACACTCGTCAGAGAGACTGGTCTGTAGTTTGCCGGGTTATACTGCTCTCCTTTCTTGAACACCAGCGTAACATGGGCACTTTTCCAATCAGCTGGTAGGGTGCCAGTATTGACTGAAGACTGGAAGATGATGGTAAGAGCTGGTGCCAGTTCGTTTGCCAGCTCCTTCAGGGTCCTAGGGCTGATGTTGTCGGGTCCCGGTGCTTTTTCAGGTTTCAGGTTGCTGATGAGCTTCTTCACCCCGTGGATGTTGATGTCAACCTTGTCTAGGGTTGGAAAGTCTCTGAGTGGAAGTCTAATTTTTCCTGGAATTCCTCCTGTAAGTAGGTCTGGCCGCTGCCGAATACAGACTGGAACTGGCAGTTCAAGATGCCTGCCTGTGTGCTTTTGGGTCAGACACCAACCTGCCTTCTTCCTTCAGCGGCGTGACACCGGCGTTGGACGACTTCAGGTGTTTTATGTACGTCCAGAAGCACTTGTTCTTGGCTGCTTGCTTAGAGTCTGCTTCATCGAAGGTGTCATCAAGGTAGGACCAGTATGCTCGATGTAGTTGGCACTGGACCTCTCTTCAGAGTTGCTTGTGCTGCTGTTTCAGGTCTTCTGTCTCTCGCTTGTGCATCTTCTTGAAGATGCGGTCTTGTCTGCTGATGAGTCGGCATACGGCTGGGGTGATCCAGGACTGGCTTTCCTTGACACGGACCTGCTTATGGGGGATGAACTGCTTGACAGCTGCATGAAGAGTGTCTCTGAAGTAAACCCACAGCTTTTCTGTAGTAGCAGTGTCCTTCATCTCTCCAAGGTGTAGGTGAGGTCGGTCATAGACTTCCGGAGACCCTCCCAGTCTGCTTTATTACACAATGGAATGGAGCACAGTGCCTGTTTCCTCTTCTGGGATATAAACCACCACCTCACAGTAGACTGCCGTGTGGTCAGACAGCCCAGGGAAGACTTCCACTCGTGGAATCAGCTGTGGGTTGTTGGTGATGATTAAGTCCAGGATGTTTCCCTCTCTGGTAGGTTCTACCACCAGTTGCTCAAGGCTATAATCGTTCAGCATGCTGATGAAGTCACGGTGCAGTCTAGGGTATACAGGCTTGGGTTTAAGGGCCATCAGTTTCCAATCCCAACAGGGAAAATTAAGGTCACCACCGATAAGGAGATGGGTGTTGGAAATCAGTGCAGCTCGCTCCAGTGACATGTTGTATTGGATCAGGCTGGCTTCGTCTCTGTCGTCTGGTCTGTAGTACACGCAGACGTACAGGTACCTTCTAGCTTGGAGCTTCAGCCTCACCCAAACCAGCTCACAGTCTACCTGCAACTCGCTGACCTCATAGTTCTTGATGGATGACCGGTTCCTGTCCTTGCGGTACAACTTGTAGGTATCAGGGAAGATCTCTGAGTCACTGATGGCGGAGTCAACCAAGTTTCTGCGCCAATAACAATATCAGGGTACACACTGTCTAAAAGGTTAAGAATGTCTGGTTTCTTTCCTGGGGCAGAGTGAAAGTTGATGTTAATCAGGCGCAATGGTCTTCTTTTCCACCTGTCTTGCTGGCTTATGCGTGATGGTGTGGAGGAATGCAGGGGACGTTGTATATGGGTTTCAGTCTGGGTAGTGCAATTTTCTGATACATCTGGCATGGAGGGGATGGATGAAACTGAGAGTTCAACACCATGCAGATCAAGGACGGTCTGACTATTAGGATTCCCACAAATGGCACAATACCAAGGAACCTGCTCCCCAAGATCTTCATGATGTTGATAGTGCTGGGCATGATACCACTGTCCACAGGTATTGCATGCTAAACCCCTCTCTCCCCAGTCTACAGTCTGGTCACAGGTTCCACAGAGCATGATGAATGGGATTCTGAAGAACTATTCATAGGACCAGGGTTTGACTCTGGGGCAAAAGAGTTGCTCAGTAGTAAGCTTGCTAAGTACAGTAATACAAGCTCTGTCGACAGTAGGACGGGAAGGTTGCAGATTTTTGTTTTGATGAGCATGCAATTGTATCGACAAGGAGACAGTAGTTAAGACCCAATGAGCGAAAAAAAAACAGTTTTGCTAAAAAAAGTTGCAGAGTCCAAACTAGGGACAGTCGGTGTGACAGCATCACACTTGAAGATCTTGTGACAAAAGATGGTGATGACAAGGATCGACAGCGAGATGTTCGATGAAAACATGACGAAAACATACCTTCTGTATTGCAGCGGTTAGTGGTTACATTATCGCTAGTGGGGCAAGATTGAGCGAGAGCTTTGGAGATCGAACTGAACACCAGAGATGGTATGAATGTTTCATTACTGCTCTTTGATGTTCTTTTCTTCAAGATGAAACTGATCTAGCATATTCTTCATACTCAGATTTCGAGTCATTTAAGAAAGGGCAAAGCAGGTCAATGGCTGATTACATTATAGAAATGAAAGAAGATACACGATCTGCAAGAAACACAAGATGGAGTATCCTGATGCAGTATTGGTGTTCAAACTATTGGACAATGCAGGTTTGACAGAAAAAGAAAAACAGTTAGTGTTGACTGCAGCATTTGATAGAAAATTTTCTTCTATGTAGTCTGCTTTGAAGAGAATTTTTGGAGGTCATTCAGGAGCCAGAGTTGAGGATGAAATCACAGTGAAACAAGAAGAAACGTTTGTGACAAAGGGCAGTACAAGATACTGAGGAAGTAGATTTCTAGATCAATCTAGTTCGAATGATCAAAGAACATGGCCAAAGAACAAAGTTCCAAGAGGCTCTAACCCACTGGACAGAAATGGAAGGGGAACAAAGTGTGCTGTCTGCCAGTCAGTGTTTCACTTTGGCCAAACAATGCCCACACAAAGAAGAAGTGAGAATGACAGACACTGACACTGAATATTATGAAGAATGTGAAGAACAATGCAACTTGGCATTATTCACTAAAGAACACAGTACAGAGAATGAGATACTGATGACAGAATCTTATGGCTGTGCAGTTATTGATACAGCATGTACCAAAACCGTCTGTGGCAAGAAATGGTATGAGGAATATGTGAATAGACTACAAGAAGATCAAAAGAAAGTCATCTAGAATAAGGGCAAGTACAAGATTTTCAGGTTTGGAGATGGTGCTCAAGTGCACTCATACATGAATGCGACAATCCCAGCTCAGACTGGCATGAAAAAGCGTAACATTGAAACAGAAGTTGTGGATATAGAACTTCCACTCTTGCTGAGCAAGGATTCTTTGAAGAAAGCAGGAACTGTTCTGGATATGTCCAATGACAAAGCCATGATGTTTCAACAACCTGTGGAGCTAAACTACACTTCAACTGGACATTATTGCATTGACATTGTCAGAAACAATGGAGCAATGCAAAACGATGGTGAAATCCTGCTGACCGTGGAAAATCTAGATGAAAAAAAGAACAAACAAAATCACTTCTGAAACTTCAAAAACAGTTTGGGCATGCTTCAGCAGAGAATCTGAAGAAGTTAATGCAGAATGCAGGGAATCAAAGACATAGATTTGTTCAAGAAAATGACAAAGTTAGTAGAAGAGTGTGATGTATGTGCTCGACACATAAAAACGCCACCAAAACCAGCCTTTGGCAGACGACTACAATCAAGCAGTGGCTGTTGATCTTCATGAGCTTGGCAAAAATGTCTGGTACCTTCACATGATTGACCAGTTTACTAGATTCAGTGCTGCTGCAATAATCAGAAGCAAATAGTCATCAGTCATAATGCACAACTTCATGAAGTGCTGGATTGCAGTGCATGGCCCACCAGAAGTACTGATAAGTGACAATGGCAGAGAATTCAGCAATGATGAATTCCCATGACTGTGCGAAACTTCAACATTGAAGTGAGAACTACAGCAGCCTACAGCCTGTGAAGCAATGGTCTGATGGAACATCACAACCAAACCCTTTCCAACATTCTGCTGAAAATCATGTCTGACAGGAAAGATCTGGATTGGGAGACAGCACTGTGCTGGGCAATGGCAGCCAAGAACATCATGGTCAACACCCATGGCTTCAGTCCCCTATCAACTGGTGTATGGGGAAAATCCAAACTTTCTGTCTGTAGTCAATGACAAATTGCCTGCTCTGGAAGGCACCACCAGAAGCAAGACAGTTGGAGAACACATCAATGGTATGCATGCGGCCAGAAAGGCATTCACAGAAGCTGCAAGTTCTGAGAGACTGAGAAGAGCTTTGAGAACACAGACATGATCCTCATATGATGTATATCAGATGGGAGACAAGGTCTACTACAAGCGCCCAAATAATGAAGAATTGAAGGGACAGGAAATGTGATAGGACAAGATGGAAGTGTGATTTTTATGCGTCATGGTGGAACTCTAGTCCAAGTACATCAAACTAGATTAAAAAAAAGTGAAAGAAGAAGAACAACAAGAGAAAACAAACCCTGAAGCTGAGTTTTAACTCACAGTCTTTCACAAGCAACAGTTATGAGGAGAAAAGCTCACAGTACACCAAACCTGCTCTGAAGAGGAAGACAACACAAAGAACAGCTGCACAGAAACATTACCTGACTTTGATACAGAATCAGACACTGAATCAGATGAAATGAATGAAACAAATGAAAAATAAACACAAAGAACATTGATTTCAAGAAACTCAAAACAGGTCAGATGATCTCATATGAACACAAAGACAATGGAAAGTGCATATCTGCAAAAATAATAAACAAAGCTGGAAAATCAACTGGGAAGAATCAAAAACTAGTACCACATTGAGTGCACAGAACCAAAAGAATATAAAGGAGAAAGAATGTCAATGAATTTAACCAAGGTCAACAAACTTGTTGTATCATCTGCAGAGTGTGACTTGGCATTATGTTCTGAAGACACTGTCATTATGATAGAAAGAGTTTGCTTTGAGAAAGCCAAACAAGAAGAAATGGAGAGCTGGCAAAGAAATCATGTATATAGTGAAGTGGAAGATACTGGACAAAGATGTGTTTCAACTAGATGGATATGTACAATGAAACAAACTAAACAAGGAATGACACCCAAAACTAGACTAGTGCCGAGGGGATTCGAAGAAACTGGAAATGATGACATTCAAAAGGATTCCCCCACTTGCGCAAGTGAATCACTGCGAGTGATTCTATTTTCACCCAAAGAAAATGGAGCCTGTGCTCTATGAACATTAAGACAGCCTTTCTGCAAGGAAAAGAAATCAACAGAGAATTTCTGTGAGGCCACCGAAAAAAAAGCTCACAGCAAAGGAAAGTTGTGGCATTTAGAGAAATGTGTGTATGGACTGAATGATGCTTCTCTGCAGTGGTACAAACCAGTCAAAGATGTTATGCAAAAACTTGGAGGAAGGATGTCAAAAGTTGAGCCAGCAGTCATCTATTGGATGACTGGAGATGAGGTGATTGGCGTCTTAGCATGCCACAGTGGATGACATCATCTGGGGAGGCACAAAGGCCTTTGAACAGAATGTGACTGAAGAAATCAGAAAAACATTCAGGTTGGTAAAGAAGGAAACAAAGCTTTTTCAATACATTGGCATGGAGCTGTCCTCTGATGGACACAGTGTGTCTACAACAAACCAAGTATGGAGAAACTCTGGAACCCATACCCATTGACAAAAGAAGAACAAAAACAGAAACAGGACAACATGACAGCTGAGGAGAAACAGATCTACAGGTCCAAACTTGGTCAGATTTTGTGGATATCTCGTCAAAGTTGTCCTGATGTAGCATTTGATGCTTGTCAGCTTTCTTCTAATGTGAAAGGTGGGAAAGTGGAACACCTATTGGAAGCAAACAAAGTCATCAAAAAGATCAAATCAGAACATGTTACGCTGAAAATTCAACACCTGGAATCTGAAACACTGAAACTGATGGGTCTACACAAATGCTTCTTTTGGCAACCTGAAGGATGTAGGAACTCAAGGTGGCTATATCATCTTCCTGCCAATGAGAAAGGAGAGGTCATTCCTATTTGCTGGAACTCCAAGAAAATTCACTGAGTGGTACAAAGTACACTAGCTGGTGAGACACTGGCTATGGCAGAAGGACTTGATGTAGCAATATTTGTGGCAACATTGTTCACTGAAATCACCACAGGAAAAGCTTCCACTGACAGTCTACCTCTTGTCTGCCTGACTGACTGTAGTCACTACACGATGCCTTGAAATACACAAAGCAAGTGACAGAAAAACGGTTGAGGCTAGAAATCAGTGGGATCAAAGACATGATGGAGAAAGGCACTGTGGAAGAGGTGAAATGGTCTGACACATATCAACAGTTAGCGGACTGTCTTACCAAGAGAGGAGCTTCACCCACACTGCTGCTGAGAACACTGGAAGAAGGAACAATCACTGCATAGACTTTTGAATTTTTTTTTTTTTTTTTTTTTTAAATATTTATGAAAGACAGAGATGAGTATGATAACGACAGACGGTATCAGAACAGTGCGTGCTTGGAAAACGTTGTTGTCAAACTTACCGGAAAGTAATGAAACTGTAACTATGGAAATAACTTGGCAACGGAAGAAGCGAAAAAAAGCGGAGAGTCAACGAATCTGTACGAGCCGAGGAGGCAACGTTATAAGTACATTTATAGTTTAACTTTTCACACACACACACACACATTTCACAGGCACTCTTCTGTCCTGTTCTTTTTGCATTGGTCTGCTATTTGAGAGTGTACAATTGCAACCCACAATGCAGAGCAATCTAAAGAGATGAAACTGAATCAACCTTACAAAGAACACATTAAACTATGGGAAAATGAATCAGACAGAAGACAGAACGAAAGAAGAAGAAATTTAAAAACAGATCATCATGAACAAGCACAGTCACCCCATCCCTCCCCAAAACACACACACACACACACACACACACACACTGTGACACACAGACACTAGATGGAGCCAGAAGAAAGCATATCAGTGACAACACTGACTATCAATGGATGATTCTGACAGAGCCGACTTTAAAAGGACGTATTCTTCACAGTTTTGAAGCACTTGAATGCCTGTGTGCACTACATAACTTGACAATGATGTAACTCAGGCAAGAAACACTACACATTAACACAGCATCACAAGATCAATTAGAAATGGTACACTTATAATAAAAATGCCCTCACAACACAACTTAACGCAGGCATTCAAAACTGGTGCTCTAGAATAGATGGCACATGATTGCGTTCTCTCTCTCTCTCTCTCTCTCTGTATGTGGGGTGGGGTGTACAAGTGAGAGAGAGAGAAGGGAAAGACAGAGAGAGAGTGCATAAGTGCGCACTCCACCCACCCCCCCACCCACCCCCCTCCCCCTGAAGAAAAGAATGCTTCTGACATTGGTACTTCAATCTGCCTGACTTAGATATATAACACAGGGTTCTCTCTGGGCACAGAGACCATCCACCTACTTACTAGTCAAACCTGAATTTCAGGCAAATGCAGAGTACCCTCAATCCCATCATCTCTCTCTCATTCCAATGAGTAAAACACTGTACATGGTATGCTTGTTGTCCTTACTATACAGACAAACTTAACCTCTGTCAGATAGGAATGTGTGTACACACCAGACATAAAGTGGCCTTCTCTGTCAGGGATTTGCAGGACACAGATCCACAAAAGCTGACCCACATTACAGGACACAGACCCACAAGGGCTGACCCACATTACAGGACACGGGCCCACAGGAGCTGACCCATATTACAGGACACAGACCCTCAAGAGCGGACCCACATTACAGGACACAGACCCACAAGGGCTGACCCACATTACAGGACACAGACCCACAAGAGCTGACCCACACATTACAGGACACAGACCACAAGGGCTGACTCACATTACGGGACACAGACCCACAAGAGCTGACCAACATTACAGGACACAGACCCACAAGGGCTGACCCACATTACGGGACACAACCCACAAGAGCTGACCCACATTACAGGACACAGACTCACAAGAGCTGACCCACATTACAGGGACACTGACCCCTTAAAAAAATGCTGGAGTGGGGGACAGGGTTAGGGCTGGAGGGAAGTCATCTAAACTTATGTGTTTTATATTTGAGGTTAATACTGTATGATAAAGGCTTCTTAATGTTGTATGATACTAAAAAAAGGTAACTTTTGGGAAAAGCCTGTGTTCAAAGACAGGGAGCCTTCATCATACAGTCCAGGTGTTATCATAGTATGACATTCAGGGAGCCTTCATCATACAGTCCAGGTGTTATCACAGTATGACATTTATGTCAAACACGTACACACACATCTTTGGTTCCTTGATCCCCAGTTGTAGATAATGTCAGCAGACCCCCACCCCCAGCCCCCTGTCCTGGTCAAGCAACCATCCCCCCCCCTTCCCCCGCTCCCCCCCCCCCCCCCCCCTCCGCACCCACCCACAAGAAGCCCACTGTGAACAAGGTGTCCTTGACAGTTGAAGGATGTACAGCCAGGATGTTAATCTCCTCCTCTCTTTGCGCCTGGGTCAATCTGTCTGTCAGTCCAACTGTCCAGCGCCTGGGTCGATCTGTCTGTCAGTCCGACTGTCCAGCACCTGGGTCAATCTGTCTGTCAGTCCAACTGTCCAGCGCCTGGGTCGATCTGTCTGTCAGTCCGACTGTCCAGCACCTGGCTCGATCTGTCTGTCAGTCCAGCTGTCCAGCGCCTGGGTCGATCTGTCTGTCCGACTGTCCATGTGTCCATTTTAAACAACTAGCTGTCCTTGACCATTAAAGGATATAGCCAGGATGTTAAGCCCACCCACCCCAACCCACCCCCATAACTGCTTTCTCTCTCAAAGAGACATGGACCATGATTCCTTTTTTTTCTGGCTGGTGGAGGGGTGTGTGTGTCTGAGGGAATGGGGAGTTATGCCATCTTCCCTATCCTACCAGTGGCACCTCTCAGTCCCAATCCCTTACATCAGCCACACCCAGGTTTCATCCTGTCCCAGCCTTTGTACTAGCAGTCCACACAGTCGTCATGAGGGCTACTCACCAAACAAGACACTGCACTGTGGCTGAGTTAAGTGTTGGTCAGCCAGGCCTGTCCCAATCCCAACACATACCCAGGGCATCACCACCTACCCAACCCAACCAGCAAATATCGTTAGATGCCAATGCCAACTATCGTTAGTTAGCAATGCCAACTTGAAACAATTCTTATTTTACTATGCTTAATTGTTCTGCTTTTTGGAAAATGAATTTCTATACTTGCAACTCTCTGCTTTTTGAAAATGAATTTTCTATACTTGTTGTTATGACAACTGCTTTAACAAACACATTCAAAACAGTTATCTACACAAACACATGTTGAACTACTGTTCATATATCATAACCAAACACAGAGAAAGAGTTCAATGTAAGCTTGCAAACTGCTATTTCTGTCCTCATCTACAGTACTGAGTTGCTCTAGAGCTCACTACAGTAAAGCGAAAACACAAATTATGTTTAACATGTACTGCATGACTCTCAGCAGTATGTACAGAAGTTCTGTTTGCTAGCTCATCTTCTGTGCCCCTCCCCCCTCCCCCGCTCCTCCTCCCCTTCTAATTCCATGGTGGAATTATTCCCAAGTTGCTCGTTTCAGCCCATTTTGACAGAACCATATCCAGCTGTCACAGCATTGACAGTCCACAGGAATCAATCAAGTGAAATCGCCTTGAGGTTGCCCACCAGACCAGGCACTGCACTGCTTTCAAGTCACCTTCAATGGTGTGCTGTGTAGGTTTCTGATCCATTATGCAAGATCATAACAATAGACAGTATCTGAACAGTGCATGCTTGGAAAACATTGTTGTCAAACTTACTGGAAGTAATGAAACTGTAACTAAGGAAATAACTGGGCAACGAGAGAAGCGGAAACACAAGCAGAGAGTCAACGAATTTGTGTACAAGCTGAGGAGGCAATGTTCTTAGTACATTTACAGTTTAACTTTTCATGTTAGCAGAGCGTAAGTATGGAACAAGACTTTAAAATACTGCTGAGTCTAGGACCCAGACAAAGTATATGAAATGTGGGAAAAAAAAAAACGAACTTGAAGTCTGGAAGCTAGTGACAGATGTGAAGCCTGAGAAACAAGCATTAGCGGTTACGTTATTACTAATGGGACAAGCTTGAGCGAGAGCTTCGGAGATTGATGCTGCAGAACTGAACACCAGAGATGGTATGAACGTTTAATTACTGCCCTTGATGCTCTCTTTCTTCAACCCTCCAGGGGTTGCAACTTTGCCATGGTCAGAGGGCTTGCGTGGTCCAGTGATATTTTAGGCTTTGCTGACGGGGGCATCAATATTCGACTAGATGGTTAGTTGTTGTGAACGCTTCTAGGCCTGTATAGCCAAGTTGCTGACTGGCCTCAGCATTACATGGTAGGAACTGATGCCCCTGGTAGGGTCTCTCATGTCAGAAAGGTTAGGAGTGAGGGCCCAGACAAATAGTAACCCACCTTTTCCTATTCTATCTTCTGCCTTTCTTAATGGATCTTTTCTTTCTTTATCTCCCCTTCAAGTCTTCTGTTCCACACTCTTTTTCTCCGATACTTGAGCCGCTGCCGTAAGCAGCAGGGAAGCCCAAGTTACAGTTACCTGGCGAGGGGCTGAGTGGCTGATCCCACTTCAGTCGCTAAGGTGCACTGTCTGGTTTCATGTGGGACGGTACCAGGCTCACGGACACCATACTATGGCCATCCATGTGTCCCTTCCCCAGCACGGCAGCTCTCCTGGGGTGACCGTTTTATCTCTGCCGGTATTTAAAAACCTTCATGGCCTCAATAAATACAAAAACAGGGAAAGAGAAAAAACTGGGTTCTGACCCTTCCAAGGACACAGAATCAGATTCAGATGCAGAAGTCCAGAAGACAATAGGCGCTTGGCCCTCTTGGCTGATTATCCAGTCGGTGGATAGCCCAAACAACCTATTACAAAGTTGAGTCCCTTTGCTGTTGCAAAGGGGCTAAAAGGTCTTGCAGGCGCATATCCGAAATCAGTGAAGAGGTTGAGGGATGGTTCTTTGCTGGTGCAGGTCGACCGAAAAGTCAACTCAGAGAACTTATTGCGATCAGAAAGCCTTGTAAATTATCCGAACCAGGTGTCCCCTCACAAAAGCCTAAACTCCTCGAAAGGTGTCATCCGTTGCCGAGAGTTGTTTGGGATATCTGAGGGAGAGATAAAGGCTGAGTTGGCTGATCAAGGAGTGGTAGAAGTCAGGAGGGCGACTTTCCGAAAAAGGTGCGGAAAGAAAACCAACTAACACTCTGTTCCTCACCTTTGCGAAACCGACTCTTCCAGAGTCCATAAAGGTGGGATACTTGAGAGTGAAAGTAGCCCTGTATGTGCCATCCCCACTGAGGTGCTTCAGATGCCAACGATTTGGACATGTCAAGGACAAATGCCCAGAAGAGGAGGTGTGTGCCACCTGCAGCAAAGCAGTTCATGATGGTGGATGTGAGTTGGCGAAATGTGTGAACTGCAAGGGTGACCACCCTTCTTTTCAAGAGACTGCCCTGTTTGGCGAGTTGAAAGGAAAAATCCAGCGCATTAAAACGAAAAAAAAGATTTTGTTCTTCAAAGCCAAAAAGTTGGTGCAGGAGCAGAAGGGAACCCCGCTCCTTTTCTTGACAGTGGTGAAAAAATCGCTTAGAGTACCTCAGGTTGAAGCCAGTGTTCAGACAGACCCATGTGGTCTTGAACCACTGAAATGTCTTGCGTCTTCAAAAACATCGCTTGAGAAAACGGGCCGTTGGTGGGGGCCTTAAACCCACCAAAGGATGCACTTCCAGTGCGTCCCCTCTAAGCCTGCAGCTGGGCGGGCTGCCCAGCAAGGGGTTTGCCCCGAGATGGCCCCTAAGCCGAGACCACCTCCCAAGGGAGGTACCCCAACGGTGGCTTCAAGTAGAGTGGCACTGGTGGAGTGCAGAGCAAAGCTTCCACCAATGCCATCAAATATCACTGGGTTCTTCCCCTCCAGGGGAAGAAGAAACTGCCGGTTCCATCAGACAGGCTTAAAAAAGCAGAGATGACACTGCAAAATGAGTTTTGAAGCTCTCTATGATGAAGAGGAAGAGGCCATAGACATGGATACTTAAAATCCTCATCCACAATGGATTCAATCGTACAATGGAATATTAGGGGACTGTCTTCCAATTTCAAAGAACTGCAGCTCTTGTGCCATGAAGCTAGGCTGATGCTAGTTTCACTGCAAGAAACTCTTCTGAAGTCTGATAAAACTTTTCTCACTTTCTGGCTACAGCTTCCTAAATCAACCTGCACAATCTGTTGAACATGGCGTTTCTGGCGGGTAGCCTTATTCATTCATAACTCTGTTCTGTACAGTCCATTTGCTCTGCATACTCCGCTTCAGGCAGTAGCAGCTCGGGTTACTCTCCACAAGACAATTACTATTTGTAGCTTGTGTCTCTCTCCAAATATCTGCGTCACCAAAGGGGACTCATTTTGCTCTTGGAGCAGCTTCCAAGACCCTTCCTGCTGTTGGGGGATCTGAATGGCCACTCTCCTCTATGGGGAAGTGAGAGGTCTTCACCAAGAGGTCTGCTTTTAGAGGAAGTGTTTTCGGAGCGTGATTTGTGTGTTTTGAATGGAAATCGCCAACTTATTTTCACTCCGCTAATGGCACCACATCTTGTCTGGATCTTTCTGTCTGTGACCCATCTTTGTTTTTGGATATTTGTTTGGGAGGTTGATGAGGACCTGCATGGTAGCAACCACTTTCCTGTGTTCCTTCGGTATACGAATGCAGGAAGTGAGTCTCTGTCAGAATGCCTCAATTTTAGCAAAGCAGACTGGGACCTCTTTGCCACTATGTTTCTTATGGATCTGGAGAGGACAAGATCCTGCAAAGTGAAGATCTGGCTGGAAGTCTTTCAGATTTCATACTGAATTGCGCAAAGTCAACCATCCACACATATTCCAAGAAGCCCCTAATGCCAAAAGTTCCTGGTTCAACTCTGAATGCAAGGAAATTAACAAAACCCACAAAAGAGCTCAATGTCGGGTCTCTTGCAAACCTTCGATGCCCAACGTCTGAGCGCATCAGAAACTGAGGGCCAAATCCAAACACATATATAAGACCAGTAAACATTCATCTTGGAGACAGTTTTGCTCAAGTCTCACATCCGAAACATCGACGAAAAAAGTGTGGGAAAATCTTCAAGAAAATTAAAGGGAAGAACACCTGCCCCACTGTGAACCATCTCAAGTTTTCCGATTCTTTAATAACAGAGAAAAAAGCAGTTACTAATCTGCTTGCTTCAACCATTGAAAAGAATTCCTCCTCTTCTAACAAATCAACCAGTTTGTGTCAAAAACAAAGCCCTTAAAGAAAAATCACCCTGCAACTTTTAGTCAGACAACATGGAAAACTACAATCTTCCTTTCACTTTAAAAAACTGAAATCTGCCTTACTTTCTTGCAACGATTCCTCTCGGGTATAGATGAAATCCATTACAAACTTTTGAAACATCTTCCGCAAAAAGGTCTGCACATCCTGCTACATGTATACAACCATGTATGGACTACTGGATTCTTTTCACCTTCTTGGGGAAAAGCCCTCATCATTCCCATTCCCAACCTGGAAAAGATCTTTCTAACCCATCAAACTATCGTCTGATAGCTTTGACCAGCTGTGTTTGTAAATTAATGGAGAAAATGGTCAAAGCTAGACTCATGTGGAAACTCAAAATCGATGGCCTTTTGGCAAAAAGAACAGTGTGGTTTCCGCAAAAACATCGGACTACAGTTGACTATTTGATCCGTCTAGAATCTACGCTTCGGAACGCCTTTCTGAACAAACAACACGCAGTGGCTATATTCTTCGACGTGAAGAAAGCCTACGATACCACCTGGAAGTCTGGGATACTTCATGATCTCCATGATCTTGGTTTTCGGGGTCATCTTCCACTTTTTATTCAATTTTTTTTTGGCAGACTGACAGTTTCAGGTCCGGGTTGGCACCACTCTCTCTGATGTTCATGAGCAGGAGTTGGGTGTTCCACAAGGGAGCATACTGTCTCCTGCCCTCTTTAGCGTCAAGATTAATAACATTGTTAAATCCATTCAACAGGGTTCAGACTGCTCATTGTTTGTAGATGATTTTGCTCTTTATGCAACTGGAAGCCTGTTCCTGAGTGTCCAGCGCAGGCTCCAGCTTAGTGTGGATAAAATTCATCAGTGGGCGGATGAAAATGGCTTCACTTTTTCTCCTACGAAGACACAGTGCATTCACTTCCATAATTTTCATCAGTTTTTTTTCCAGATCCTGAAATCAAAATAGGGGAAATCTCCCATTCCAGCTGTCAAAGAGGCCAAATTCCTCGGAGTTATTTTTTTTGACCAAAAAACTCAATTTTCTCAGCCACATTAAACACCTCAAAACCTCTTGCCAGAGAGCTCTGAATATTCTGCGGGCTGTAGCACACACTGACTGGGACACTGATAAGAAAAACTTTGCTGCACCTCTACAGAGCCTTGGTCCGTTCCGAAACTGGACTATGGTTGTGCTGTGTACGGCTCTGCAAGACCGTCTTACCTAAAACTCTTGGACACTATCCACCATCAAGGGCTTCATCTCTGTCTTGGAGCATTCTGCACCACCCCTGTGTACAGCCTTACACAGAGGCAGGTGAACCCTCACTGTCCAACCGCAGGCTGAAACTATCTTTGAATTACTATATCAGACTGTTCTTGGAACCGGAAAACCCTGCCTACGACTGTCTTTGACCCTCTGTTTCGAAGCAAATTCGGAAACAACCCTAACTGTATTCCGCCGTTTGGTCTTCGTATGCAGCTTCATGTGCGGAATGCAGGTCTAGACCTAGGAGTTGTGTCTGATTTTTCCAAGTTTCCAGATTAGCCATGGATCTTTTTCACACCAGAGATTCGTTTGATCTTGCAGCTTTTTGCAAAAAGTCTACCAGCTCTCTGGCATACAAGGCATTGTATGCTGAGCTCTGTACAAAATTCCCATCCTATCAGAAAATTTTCACTGACGGCTCCAAGTCTGAAGATGGAGTGGCCTGTGCAGCCTATTGCCCTGGTACTCCTTCTCAAATACTGTTAGAACATATTCCTTCAGATGCTTCTGTTTATTCTGCTGAACTTACAGCTCTGGTTCTGGCATTGAAAATAAGCTCTCAATCAGCAAAGAAGGACTTTCTAGTTTTGTCAGATTCGCTGTCAGCTTTGGAGGCCATAGCTGGCCACAACCTCCAGCATCCCAAACTTTTACACTTTTAAAAACTTTTTACCAAGTTGAAAGTGGATGGTTACAACATTATTCTGGCTTGGGTTCCCGCTCATGTTGGCATCGGAGGGAATGAAATGGTTGATCGTTTGGCTCTGAATGCCACAACAGAGAAACTGTCAAACACACCTACTCAGATCTAAAACCCAAAATTAATGATTATGTCAGAGACCTCTGACAGGAGGACTGGAATACAAAGACAGATAACAAACTCTTTCAGATCCGTCCAAACCTAAAGGAGTTCCTCTCATCTACGTCTGGTGGTCGTAAAGAAGAAACAGTTCTGTGCCAGCTGCACACCGGCCATTCGTATTTTACCCATTCCTACCTTTTAAAGAGTGAAGAAGCTCCGTGGTGCATTCATGTTATGTGCCACTCACAATAAAACATATTCTTTCAGAGTGTTAGGACTTGCACGATGTGAGACACAAACATTTTACAGCAGAGTCCATGAAAATCCTGTTCAGAGATGTCCCGCCTGATGTGATCTTTGGGTTTTTGAGAGAGATTAACATTTTTCATCTGATTTAAGATTAATGGAAGAAAGATTTTTAACATAGTTTCTGGTGCGTTTCTAGAAGATGTTATTTAAAAAGATGTGTGAAAGTGTGGTTTGTTTTTTTTTTTAAATAAATGACTGGTGAGTTGATTTTAATGTGGTGACAGCTCTGATGTGGCCCTTTGCGGTCGGCTGGGCTATAAGCAACATTATCTTATCTTATCTTATTTCCTTCTTCAAGATGAAGTTGATCTAGCACATTCTTCACACTCGGATTTTGAGTCATTTAAGAAGGGTGAAGCACGTCAATGGCTGATTACATTGTAGAATATGAAAGCAGATACATGATCTGCAAAAAAATACCAGATGGAGTATCCAGATGCAATACTGGCATTCAAACTATTGAACAATGCAGGTTTGACAGAAAGAGAAAAAAAACAATTTGTGTTGATTGCAGAATCTGACAGAAAATTTTCTTCTATGAAGTCTGCTTTGAATTTTTGGAGGTCATTCAGGAGCCAAAGTTGAGGATGAAATCATACTGAAGCACGAAGAAGCGTTTGTGACAAAGAACAGGACAAGATACAGAGGAAGTAGATTTCCAGATCCACCTAGTTCGAATGATCAAAGAACATGGCCGAAGAACAAAGTTCAAGAGGCTCTAACCCACTGGACAGAAATGGAAGGGGAACAAAGTGTGCTGTCTGCTAGTCAGTGTTTCACTTGGCCAAACAATGCCCACACAAAGAAGAAGTGAGAATGACAGACACTGACATTGAATATTATGAAGAATGTGAAGAACAATGCAACTTGGCATTATTCACTAAAGAACACAGTACAGAGAATGAGATACTGATGACAGAATCTTATGGCTGTGCAGTTATTGATACAGTATGTACCAAAACTGTCTATGGCAAGAAATGGTATGAGCAATATGTGAACAGACTACAAGAAGATCAAAAGAAAGCCATCAAGAAAAAGGCAGGTACACAGATTTTCTGGTTTGGAGAAGGTGCTCAAGTACACTCATACATAAATGCAACAATCCCAGCTCAGATTGGCAAGACAAAGCGTAACATTGAAACAGAAGTTGTGGATATAGAACTTCCACTCTTGCTGAGCAAGGATTCTTTGAAGAAAGCAGGAACTGTTCTGGATATGTCCAGTGACAAAGCCACGATGTTTCAACAACCTGTGGAGCTAAACTACACTTCAACTGGACATCATTGCATTGACATTGTTGGAAATAAAGGAGCGTTGCAAAATGATGGTGAAATCCTGCTGACCCAGAAAAATCTGGATGAAAATGAACAAACAAATCACTTCTGAAACTTCACAAACAGTTTGGGCATGCTTCAACAGAGAATCTGAAGAAGTTATGTAGAATGCAGAAATCAAAGACATACATTTGTTCAAGAAAATGACAGAGTTAGTAGAAGAGTGTGATGTATGTGCTCGACACAGAAAAACGCTGCCAAAACATTCAGCAGGAATGCCTTTGGCAGACGATTACAATCAAACAGTGGCTGTTGATCTTCATGAACTTGGCAAAAATGTCTGGTATCTTCACATGACTGACCAGTTTACTAGATTCAGTGCTGCTGCAATAATCAGAAGCAAACAGTCATCAGTCATAGTGCACAACTTCATGAAGTACTGGATTGCAGTGCATGACCCACCAGAAGTACTGATAAGTGACAATGGCAATGAATTCAACAATGACGAATTCCATGACTGTGCAAAAACTTCAACATTGAAGTGAGAACTACAGCAGCCTACAGCCCATGGAGCAATGGTCTGATGGAACATCACAACCCAAACCCTTTCCAACATTCTGCTGAAAATCATGTCTGACATGAAAGATCTGGATTGGGAGACAGCACTGTGCTGGGCAATGGCAGCCAAGAACATCATGGTCAACATCCAAGGCTTCAGTCCCTATCAGCTGGTGTATGGGAAAAATCCAAACTTTCTGTCTGTAGTCAATGACAAATTGCCTGCTCTGGAAGGCACCACCAGAAGCAAGACAGTTGGAGAACACATCAATGGTATGCATGCGGCCAGAAAGGCATTCACAGAAGCTGCAAGTTCTGAGAGACTGAGAAGAGCTTTGAGAACACAGACATGATCCTCATATGATGTATATCAGATGGGAGACAAGGTCTACTACAAGTGCCCAAATGGTGACGAATGGAAGGGACCAGGAAATGTGATAGGACAAGATGGAAGTGTGATTTTTGTGCATCATGGTGGAACTCTAGTCCGAGTACATCAAACTAGATTAAGAAAAGTGAAAGAAGAACAAGAGAAAACATACCCTGAAGCAGAGTGTAACTCACAGTCTTTCACAAGCAACAGTTATGAGGAGAACAAAAGCTCACAGTACACCAAACCTGCTTGTGAAGAGGAAGATGGCATGAAGAACAGCTGTACTGAAACATTACCAGACTTTGATACAGAATCAGACATTGAATCAGATGAAATGAATGAAACAAATGAAAGAAACACAAAGAACATCAATTTCAAGAAACTCAAAACAGGCAAGATGATTTCATATGAACACAAAGACAATGGAAAGTGCACATCTGCAAAGAATAAACAAAGGTGGAAAATCAACTGGGAGAAAAAAAAACTGGTACAACATTGAGTGCATAGAACCGAAAGAATATGAAGCAGAAAGAATGTCAATGGATTTAACAAGGTCAACAAACTTGTATCATCTGCAGAGTATGACCTGGCATTGTGCTCCGAAGACACTGTCATTATGATAGAAGGAGTTTGCTTGAGAAAACCAAACAAGAAGAAATGGAGAGCTGGGCAAAAGACATCATGTCTACTGTGAAGTGGAAGATACTGGACAAAGATGTGTTTCAACTAGATGGATATGTACAATGAAACAAACTAAACAAGAAATCACTCCCAAAGCTAGACTAGTGGCGAGGGGATTCAAAGAAATTGGAAATGACGACATTCAAAAGGATTCCCCCTCTTGTGCAAGTAAAGCACTGAAAGTGATTCTATTTTCACCCAAAGAAAATGGAGCCTGTGCTCTATGAACATTAAGACAGCCTTTCTGCAAGGAAAAGAAATCGACAGAGGCATTTTTGTGAGGCCACTGAAAAAAAAGCTCACAGCAAAGGGAAGTTGTGGCATAGAGAGAAACGTGTGTATGGACTGAATGATGCTTCTCTGTAGTGGTACAAACGGGTCAGAGATGTTCTGCAAAAACTTGGAGGAAGGATGTCTAAAGCTGACCCAGCAGTCTTCTATTGGATGACTGGAGATGAGGTGATTGGCATCTTAGCATGCCAAGTGGATGACTTCATCTGGGGAGGCACAAAGGCTTTTGAACAGAATGTGATTGAAAAAAATCAGAAAAATTTTCAAGGCTGGTACGGAAGAAAAACAAAGCTTTTCAGTACATTGGCATGGAGCTGTCCTCCGATGGACACACAGTGTGTCTACAACAAACCAAGTATGGAGAAACTCTGGACCATTGACAAAAGAAGAACAAAACAGAAACAGGACAACATGACAGCTGAGGAGAAACAGATATACAGGTCCAAACTTGGTCAGATTCTGTGGATATCTTGTCAGAGTCGTCCTGATGTAGCATTTGATGTTTGTCAGCTTTCTTCTAATGTGAAAGATGGGAAAGTGGAATATCTATTGGAAGCAAACAAAGTCATCAAAAAGATCAAATCAGAACATGTTACGCGGAAATTTCAACACTTGGAATCTGAAACACTGAAACTGATGGTCTACACAAATGCTTTTTTTGGCAACTTGAAGGATGGGGGAACTCAAGGCGGCTATATCATCTTCCTAGCCAATAAGAAAGGAGAGGTCATTCCTATTTGCTGGAACTCCAAGAAAATTCAGAGTGGTAAGAAGTACACTAGCTGGTGAGACACTGGCTATGGCAGAAGGACTTAATGTAGCAATATTTGTGGCAACATTGTTCACTGAAATCACCACAGGAAAAGGCTGTTACGAGTTGCATCCTGTAGTCTGATTTACCTCTGTTCAGCAGCAGTTATGTCCCTTGATATCTTAATGAAGTGTCCTGCGCGTGCCTGTACCGATTGTCAACACAGCGCAGGCCTCCAAGGGGGTACAGGACTGCTCTAAAGGCAGGTGAAGACAGTGCTTCTCTGGGTCCTCCCCAGCACCTTCGGGTGTTTCTTTTTCTCCACTGAAAACACCACAGGAAAAGCTTCCACTGACAGTCTACCTTTTGTCTGCCTGACTGACTGTAAGTCACTACATGATGCCTTGAAATCCACAAAGCAGTGACAGAAAAACGGTTGAGACTAGAAATCAGTGGGATCAAAGGCTTGATGGAGAAAGGCATTGTGGAAGAGGGTGAAATGGTCTGACGCACATCAAACAGTTAGCGGACTGCCTTAGCAAGAAAGGAGCTTCACCCATACTGCTGCTGGGAACACTGGAAGAAGGAACAATCACTGCATAAACTTTTGAATTTTTTTATCATTTTTTATTGTCATAAAAGACGGAGATGAGTATGATAACGACAGACGGTATCAGAACAGTGCATGCTTGGAAAACATTGTTGTCAAACTTACTGGAAGTAATGAAACTGTAACTAAGGAAATAAACTGGCAATGAGAGAAGCGGAAATGATTGGAGAGTCAACAAATTTGTGTACGAGCCAAGAAGGCAATGTTCTTAGTACATTTACAGTTTAACTTTTCACAGGACATCACCAACTAAACGCTCTATTGACAACAGTATCTGCTAGATTGCAAAGCTGGCATGAGCATCCTCCACCAGGGGGCACCACCAAAACTTCATCCAATGACCAAGACTTGCCAATATCAGCAGACCTGATGAACTTGTCATAGGCATGGATGAGGAAAGGCAACTGAAACTGAGGTTACCACAACAGCAGGGCATAAAGAGCCACAGAATCTGATCTTTTTTTTTTCTTTTTAACTGATAATCGTTGAAGATGAGAATGATGATGATGATGTTATGGAATTCCTTTCTGGTCAGAAGCTTCATGATATACTCTACACTCCCCTTTATAAAGTAACAGCAGTTTCACACTATGTTTAGACACCTGTACCTGTCAAAACTGTCAACTTTGAAGTCATATAATTTCAGTATACTTGGATACAAAGAAATAAAGTTGATATTTTCAAAATCTTGTGTTCTTGTATGAGACCATCAATGGTCTCTGTTTCTCATGTCATATTAATCATAATGACAATAGCATATGAACATCACCAAACAAGTTGGCTTCCTATAGACCCTGAAAGGACCATATTTCCCAGTAAAAACCAGCAATGAGAGACACAGACACCTGCAGTTGGTTTGGATATATGACTACTTTGTTCCACTCTTTCTAGTTATGTGCATTTTGTGATGTTTTCTTTTCTCTGTCTTTTTTTTCTTTTTTAAGTGTACATGAAAGCCACTGTGTGTGTGTGTGTGTGTGTGTGTGTGTGTGTGTGTGTGTGTGTGTGTGTGTGTGAGAGAGAGGAGAGAGAGAGAGAGAGAGAGAGAGAGAGAGAGAGAGTGCATGCATGTGTAAAGTGAATGGATTTGAATCAATACACATCTAAGTAATGAGAAGGTGACAATGTAATCAAAGGGTATTCACCTCACACACACACACACACACACACACACACACACACACACACTCAGTCACACGCATGCATAAACACTCTCTCTCTCAGACGATCTCACGGTGTTGATAGCACGCATGTTTTCGCCGCTCTCAGAAATTTAGAGTATTTTGTTAATTAGTCTAATAATTAGCGATCTTTGAAAGTGGATATTCATGCAGTGTGGTGTGTGACGTTGTGCTGATCACAGAGTGTAGTTTTTGTGACTGTCAGTGACCATGCCGGTGGACAGTGTGTGTTTTCGTGTCAGGTATGGCCTGTTTCTGGCCATTTTCCTGACCTTCATGGCAAAACGTGTCAGGGTTGTGTTGATCATGCACACGAGACTTGTGACAGTGCGGAACAGACTGGAAATGTGATGTTTGTGTTTGTCGCTGCCTACCTTCTGTGTTGTGGCGATGTTGAACTGAACCCTGCCCTACGGATCGCGATCACCCTTCCCAGCAAGTGAATACAGCAAAGAACGGCACGACAGCGCCATCGTGTACCAGTTCAGCGGACGGGAGTAGCGCTACCGATCGTCCCCTCTCTTCATGTATGGATTCCTCAACTGTCCCTGTGAATGTTCTCTCTCAGATCATGGAGGCATTGAGAGTGCAAGAGGAGAGATCCAAATCTATAGACACTAACCTGGCTTCCATGAGGAATGATTTGACTGACATTAAGACAGATATTGGGCTACTCACAACAAAGTGTGATGACATTGGCAGAAGATGTGACAGACTAGAAAGAGACACACAAGAGTTAGCTACACTGCAAAAAGAAACAAAAGAAGATATCAGTAACCTATTCAGTATTTGCACAGGAAATAGTGACTATCTCCGAATGTGTTCTCCGACATCAAGAGGGTGAAGCAGGAGGTAGAAACACTTCAAGAACATTGTGAGTGCTTGAAAGTTTTTCTCGAAGAAGAGACAATCTCAGATTGTATGGTGTCCCCCAAGAAGAAGCGTTCGAAAGTTATGAAACATGTGCCAGAGTAGTTACTGATGTTCTCAACAGTGTGACAGGACCAAAAGAATGGACAACTAATGATATCGCTCGAGCGCACAGAGTGGGTGAGAGTAGAGATGGCCGACCCGAAACCAGTGATTGTCAAGTTCAATCATTGGAAGGACAAAATGACAGTGATTACCCAGTCGTGACTATCATGAAAGACTGAGGGCAAATGGAGTCACTGTCGCTAATGACCTGACCAGAAAGCAGGCCAGTGTTGTGTTAGAGGCCAGAAAAGAGGGCAAGGTGGCCTACTTTAAGAAGGGCAAATTAGTGGTGGGGCCCAAACGACCTGACTCTAGAACCTACGCTGTGGTGGTGGCTGCCAAAGATGACCACGTGACCAATGCTGATGCTGCAATGACAACTACCGTCATTGTGGTGGTGGCTGCCAAAGATGACCACGTGACCAATGCTGATGCTGCAACGAAACTACCGTCACCAACGCATCAGCCAAAGAAACGACAGCCAACGCAACAGGGGGCAGAGGTCAGCAGGCAAAAGAACGTGGAAGTCGTGACGGGGATTCCCCTCATCGCTTTAACCAGGGCAGCGAGACCAGTTCACGGAATATATGTGTTCAGTGCGGCGGTAGCGTGGTAGCGGTGGTAAAGGGGATACAGAGCAACACGGGTCTTCATCGTTTTTTCTCCCTCCACTCCTCCTCCCCTCCTGCCAACAGGAGCTTGACTGGTCACCCCCTCCCAAGGCGATCAACACGACAAGTGCACTAGGACAGGCCGGATCACCTTGTGAATATGAAATTTCTTGTTTATAATGTTGAAATTTATATAATAAGATTAGTGATGCTTCTTTCATTGATTACATTTCTAAGTTGCTGTTGTTTGCATGACAGAAACTTTTGTTGATGAACTGTTTGACTTTAGTGGTATATTCCATGATTTATACCAAATTTGCTGCTCCTGCAAAAAAGCTTTCTCATCACGGAAGAAAAACTCAGGCGGTGTGTATTACTCATGATTCGAAAATCCTTATCTAAATTCCCCTCAGCTGTCAATATAATTGTGGAAATGTAGTTGCTGTCAACATAAAAACAAGTCTGTTTTCAAAGTGACAAAGATGTCCTTCTGGTTGCATGTTACATTGTGCCAGAAAATGGGCCTCTGTATAATACATGGAAATTAAGGATGGTATAGTTAATTTAGAAGAAAGTTTACTGTACGTCCTTGAAAAGGATAATGTGCATTTGATGCTTATGGACGACTTTAATGCAAGAACTGGGTGTGAACAGCCAAGGATGGAAAAACATGAGTAATTATGCACCATGCATGGATGATAATGATAATGATGATGGTATTGTACCTGATGAGGAAACATGGAACAGGAACTCAAAATATAACGTAGTGAATAATTTTGGACAATCCCTATTGAATTTTTGTTACATGTTTAACTGTGTCATTTTGAACGGCTGTTTTAACAATAATTCTAGTGGTGATTTTACTTTTGTTTCACCGCATGGTGTGCAAGTGTGATTGATTATGTCATTATGTCAAAAGACATGTTGTCTGCGTGCAGTTGCGATTTATGTGTTGGTGATCGAATCGATTCCTGGCATTTGCCTGTAGAGTTTGTTTGGAAAAATGTGGAGCAAGAATTCATTCACTAATGTGCAGTTCAAACCAGTAATGAGAATCACTATGTATGGTCAGGAGGAGTATTTGTACATTTATCAAAATGAGCAAAAATCTGCTGATTTCAAACAAAACTTAGATAACACTTGTTTAGTTCTTGATAAGATATCGATGCTTCTCTACAAATAGTAACAAAGTCGTTACGTAGCGCAGCTGCATGTATGATGAGAACAACAGGAAATAAGAAGAGAAAGAGTGACTGGTTTGATGCTGAATGTCACTGTAAAAAGAAAGCAGTTAGGGGGTTACTAAGGAAATTCAAGCAAGCAAAGAATGCACGTCAACAAAAAAGAGAGGCGTACGTTAAGTACAAGAGAAATTACATTTGTGACCGCTGCCCTAAAAGTTAAGACATGCATATTTATAGTTACAAACGTGACACTGAAAATTAAAATTACTTTCAAACAATAAAACATGCGTGTAACACCAAAATGGGAATTTCAATCTTTCTCCTTTTTGGTAGTGCAAATAAAGTATGCACTCAGCCACTCATAATTATATATACATAAATGTGTGCACGTATGATGAGAGAGAGAGAGAGAGAGAGAGAGATGATTTATCATTAAAAATCATTAAAATAAGACATCCAGACATTTCTATTCCTCACTGTTCCAGGACATGCACACATAACACACAAACACACCCACACTCCAGCATCTATACATTCCCGCTTGCTCACAGACATACACACCTGCGCACATGTTAGATATAACCCCACATCCTAAGAAATGCGAAGTCAATAGTGATGAACAAAACACTGGGTGTTTCTGATGCATCATTTTAATGAAGCGATTCCAGACAAGAGGTCCTTGCCAGTATTGGTCATCTCAAGTCTGGGAAAAGTGCAGGCCCTGACAAAATCATAGGTGAAATGTTGAAACATGCAAATGTTGTTGTTATCGATTTTCTGGTTGTCTTTTTCAACAAATTGTTGATCATGGAATTTCCCTAAAACAATGGTCACAATCCATTATCATACCAATATATAAGAAAGGAGACGTTAATCAGCCAGATAATTACCGTGGCATAGCCTTAACAAGTGTTGTAAGTAAAGTTTATACACACATTTTAACGAAAAGGCTATCCATGTGGGCAAAAAGAAGAAGAAAAAAATTCTTGAAGAGCAGGCAGGTTTTCAGCAGGGTATAGTACAATTGACCATATTTTCACCCTCTATGCTTGTGACGAGATGGATATATGAGTGGTAGGTGGGTCCTCTAGGGGAAGGACTTGGAATAATTTCTATGTGAGAATTATCTTACATTTCACCTACACCCTCTCTCTTACTAGTGGTGGAAGGAGCAACTTTCCGGTACTAGTCATCAAAGAAATTTTTATTTGTCCGGGTATTGATAAAATACAGAAGAATGGCTCTGAGATAATTTTCCTTAGGCCTTGTACTCTTAATTAAAAGTACTTATAGCTCCGAGATACAGAATTGAAGAGAGAAGTTCAAAACATGGCTGTGTCACTTCCATAGACTGTGTTTCAGTTCTCATTGGACTACCACAATGAGGGGTCCTTCCTCACTCCTACTTTACTCGCTTGCACTCTGTGCA
>JADBJO010000537.1:643095-645595 GCA_016801955.1 Conus betulinus | reverse complement strand
AAGGGTCAATTATGATAAATTATCAGGCCCTGGTGTTAGAGGGAGAAGCAGCCAAAGTCGATATTTCAGATCAAGTTGATGACATTCTAGATTTATGTAAACAGGAAACGGAGACTTTACTAGATAAAACTGTGTTTACTGTGGAAATAAACATTCGAGTTCTCTCTCTCTCTGTCTCTCTCTCTCTCTCTCTCTCTCTCTCTCTCTCTCTCTCTCTCTCTCTCTCTTTTGTTGACACTTTCTTACCTTGTCCACCCCCGACTTATTATCGCTTCTTCTGTAAGTCTGCCTGTTTTTATTTTTGCCTCTGCCTGTATGTTGGTTTATCTGTCTGTCTGTCTGTTCGTCTCTCTCTCTCTCTCTCTCTCTCTCTCTCTCTCTCTCTCTCTCTCTCTCTCTCTCTCTCTCTCTCTCTCTACCTACTCGCCTGTCTGTCTGTCTGTCTTTTTGTCTGTCTGTCTGTCTCTGTTTGCCCGTGGCCATATGTCCCACGTCACTCCTGGGTGTCAAAGAGCACGTTGCTAAAGTTTGCGCATAATTATCAAGATGTTATATTGTTTGAAAGGTCACGTTTGGAAGACCCCTCCCACGACCCCTGTCCCACGCCCATCTCTGTCTCTCTCTCTCTCTCTGTCTGTCTGTCTTTCGTTTGGAAGGCATATCCACGGCACCCTCTCTCTGTGTCACTTGGAACACCCCCCAACCACACCCCTCACTCTCTCTCTCTCTCTGTCTCTCTCTCTCTCTCTCTCACGTTTAGAAGACACCTCCCACACCCATTTCTCTGTCTTGTCTCTGCCCTCCCCTCGCTCTCTCTCCTTGCATTTTTGTTTGTTTGTTTGTTTGTTTGTTTTTTTTTTATTTTCAGTCCCTTCCTTCAACTACACCCGCTTACTACCCCCCCCCCCCCCCCCTCTCTCTGAATGTCTGTCTGTCCGTCTCTCTGTGTGTCTGTCCCTCTCTGTCTTCTTTGTCTCTGTCTCTGTCTCTGTCTGTGTGTCTGTCTGTCTGTCTCTTTCTCTCTCGCTCTCTCCGTGCAGTATAGCGTTACCAAAACCACAACAGCAAGAGCAGCGACAACATCAACAACAATCTTGCAAAAACACTTCAAGCGTGCAAACGCTTGACTGATTTACGGCGTTTGTCCTTTCATTGATGAATCAATTTTGAACCTGTCGAAAATGCGATTGTTTTAGAACGACCCTGCATCCTCACACATTTTGTGAATTAAGGTTGCCGCGGAGAAACATGACTTATGAGGGGGAAAACATCCTAGGATCATGGCTGGAATCTCTCGTGGATGGACTTCCCTCCCACCTCTTCTCACGTCTCCTTATCTCCCTTTCTCTCTTTTCTTTTTTTTTCCTCAAGACTTTAAGTGAATGACAATCAATGAAACCCTATCGTTTTTAATCTTCTCAAAGATTAAAGAGGACAGATCAGTATGTTTGCGATCCACAAAGAATTAATAGGGACAGGAATGGTAACTTCGCGTTTCTCTAGGTGGAGTCCCGTTGCACATGTTGAAGGTATTTGCCTCTTCCTGTTGAATGATTTGCTCTGTATATAACTCCAGCATATGGGGCGCTTCAGATGTTGATGGCGTCAAATTGTCAAGACTGAAGCACACACGTGGTGGAGAAAGCCTAGATGTAGACAGTAGGCCGGGCTGCTGGCTAACGCTCAAGAAGAAGCTGGTATATGTGGTAACCTGGGGTGGGGGGGGGGGGGGGAGGGCGGGTCAGCCAACTGAACAGTTCTCTCCCCTGGAAGAGGCCAGTTACCCGCACGAGCGAAGGGGAGTCTGACAAAGGCAGATAATCGAGAAAACAAAAGAGGCGAGTTACCGTTGTTTTTGCTGTCTGCGTCTTTGCCGCCTGTTACCTGAAGTTCCGCTGCACCATTAACAAGGTATAGTCACTTATTTCTTCCCGGTCTGACTAGCTGTCTGTCTGCCTGCCGTTCACAGTTTGTGACTGTCCGTCGACAACACTTTGCAAACAGCAGTATCAAGCTCTGAACTGTGAAGCGCACACGTGGTGGTTTCGCTCACAAGCGAATAGCTGCGTGCAGTGTTATCAGGCTGACGATAGACAACAAACAAGCTGGCATCCATGATCATCTGAGAGGGCACACCAGTCAACTGAACAGTCTTCTCCCTGGTAGTGGTCAGTAATCTCTGCGAGAGAAAACGGGACACCGTTACAGGGAAATGGACAGAAGAAGGAAGCGTGATTTGGTTGGAATACCTCTCGCTCATTGCTCAGTCAACCAAAGTAAGGTGTGCGGTATGCACGTTGCACGCATTCATGAACTCCACCACACAACAAGGAAGTTCTCGTCGCCAAATTCTGTAGGGAAAGAAAAGACCTATCGATCTGTGAACAGAAACACCGAGACATGACCAAAAGTGAAAAAAAAAAAAAAAAAAAAAAAAAGGTATGGTTGCTGGGCGCGATTCGCACTCCAGAATGTTACTGAGAAAAGAATGATAGATTGC
>JADBJO010000537.1:620595-638095 GCA_016801955.1 Conus betulinus | reverse complement strand
AAGACAGTGGTGAAATATTCAGTGGTTCCGATTTTCACGCAGTATACACTGAGTATTTCTACTATACACAGTTTTGGTTTTTTGTTTGTATGCTTGTTAGCTTGTTTTTCTTTGACTTTTGTGAATGTGTCAATGTTGTAAAAAGCGCAAGTGTTCGAAATGAGTTTTCGTTTTCAATCAGTTCCCACTCTGAAATGTTCATTATGAGATAACACAGTTTCTTTCTTTTGTGGCATTATCTACACCCCAGCAGCGATGACAAAAAGGAATGGATTTCTGAACCTGGAATCTATGTCCCTCACAATCACTCACCAGGTTAGTGGCACAGTCAGCGCGGTGAATGAATGTCGCCCTGCGCAGGGCGCCACCACGTACGTCCAGCGGCTATCCTCGTGACCTGGGACTTTTCCTACTTCTGACGAGCAGTCTGAGGTCGTCGCTGAGAAGTTCCTCTGTATGGAAATCATACCGGCGCACATCGACCGCCTGTTAATCTCCCGGGTGTTTATAGGCAATGCAGAGAGGCATCGTCAGTTGGGATCGGATCGAACAATTGGGTTTATTGCGTATGCGTCACGGGAATGGCTGGCTTTTCCCGTGTTCGAGGAAGGCGAGTTTTTGTGTGGTAACTATTTAGGTAGGAGTTAAGAAGGAAACGACAAGGAAGTGTTGAATAAAAAAAGGAATAAAAAAAAGGAAGCAAAGAACGAAAGGTTTATATTAAAAAATATAGGAAAAGTCGCAGAAGAAACATAGAAATAAAAAAGCAAACAACGACATGTTCGAACATGTAGAGACGGTGCAAAAAAGTAGGGAATGATAGACAAAAAAAGGAGGAAAGGGTAAGAAAAGCAGGAAAACATAACAAAAGATAATGATAAACGGAAAAAAAAGTAAACACACAAACAAATGAAAAACTGACAGCATGACAGACGAAATTATGTAAAAAAAAAAAAAAAAAAGAGTTGGGGAAAGGGCAGGAAAACACCGGAGAATGTAGAAACAAGTTGGCAAAGGTTAAAAAGGAAAGAAAAGCAAAGGTTGTAAGAATAGGTAAGAAAAACAACATCAATAAAAACATGGGTAGGAAACAAGCGGGGAAGCGGGAGGGGATTAGACAAGTAAGTGAAGTTTGGGGGAAAAAGTAGAAAAATGCCCCCCCCCCCCCCCCCCCCCCCCCCCCCCCCCAACAAACAAACAAAAGGGAAGGTACGAGAGGTACATGAACTAATGAATAGAAAAGACGGTAGGGGAATCAGGGGAAAACATGCTAAGGCTACCAGATAGATAGAGAAAAGGTAGGGCGTGAACAATCGTAGGAAAGTTAGGAAAAAGGAAAGGA
The DNA here is from genome assembly GCA_016801955.1 of Conus betulinus. Lineage (NCBI taxonomy): Eukaryota > Metazoa > Mollusca > Gastropoda > Neogastropoda > Conidae > Conus > Conus betulinus. The sequence goes on along the minus strand of JADBJO010000537.1, from coordinate 636,753 downwards.
CAGATGAAAAAAAAAAGTAGAAAAAGTACGAGAAAAGGTATAAAGGATAGGAAATTAGGTGGAAAATGTCAGGAAGATGTAAGGAAAAGGGACGGGTGAGAGTGGAAAAGATGTATTATTAGGTCGAAACAAGCAGGGAATATCTAACAAAGCATAGGGAAGGGGTGGGAAGATTGGGAACACAGTACAGTAGGAATAAACGTGAAAGGAAGGGAGAAACACTGCTGCTGGAACGAACCTAAACTGCCCTACCCCAGTCCCCACTCCTCAGCCCCCCCCCCACCCCAGCCCCCTACTCACCTCCTCCCTTATCCCCCCCCCCCCCCCCTTCAAGGCGGATCCTAGCTGAATATTTCGGCATTTGGTTTCTCTGGAGGCAGACGTGAGTGCTCCGAGCAAGAAACGGGAAGATTCCTTTGTACACCTTTTCATAAAAAAGAGAGGTTAAAGAGGGTTTTCAAGACTGCCGCAAAGTGCCCCTCAAAGGCCTGAACATCAGCTTCAACACCAGGGAGTCGCTTGCCCTGGACCGCCCAGCCTGGCGAAGCAGCATCACAAAGGGTGCATGTACACCAGAGAAGAGACGCACAGTAGAAGCTGAGAGAAAGCGAGCCGCGCGCAAGGCCAGAGCTACCTCCACCTCCACTGTAGCACCCACCCACCCACATGTGTCCACATGTGGGCGTTCCTTCCGGGCCCAGATCGCCCTCACCAGCCACCTGCGGACCCTCACTCAGCGATCTTCCATCTGAGATTGAAGTCATGGTCATCTTCGAAATCGCACAAGTGTCCGCGAAGAGCAGGTTTGAGAAGTGCATTCTCTGCAATCAAGTATACTTGCAGTAGTGCCACTTGTCCACGTTGCAGGATTACAGTACCTGATGCGATGCCGAACTTGACTCAGGGAGTTCTGTTGAAGGACAGCCTTCAATCAATTGTTTAACACACTCAATAGAGAAAACGTCCACATGGCGTTTTATTCTGATATGGCATATATGACGTTTCCTTAGACTGATGCTTTCATTTTGGACTTTGCTACGATCCGTCTACTTTCTTCCATTTTGTAACCATGTCACATTTCCGATGTCTGCGTAGAGTTCGTATGTGGAGGTCAGTTTTGTTGTCAAATCCAGTAGGCAAATTTGTATAATTTTGTTGCTTTTAATAACGCTTTATTTGCTTCATTCATCCTAAACATAAAACTGTCTTACTTAGCTGTGTTTTGGCACAACAGAGGGGGGGGGGGGGGGGGGGGGGGGGGGGGAGAGAGAGAGAGAGAGAGAGAGAGAGCGAGAGAGAGAGAGAGAGAGAGAGTAACAGAGTAATTACGTAGACTCAATTTGTCACACACAAGAATCAAAAGGAAGTGAAACAAAAACAACACAACTCTCACCGTGCTGAAGAGATCCACAAAACTACCAGTGTTTTGCCATAAAAATAGCATAACTGATATTGATATATCTGTAATATTGATTATGACTATTATTATCATTATTATTGTTATTGTTATTAAAATTGTAATTATTATCATTATTATTATCATTGTTGTTATCATATTATTATTATTATTATCGTTGTTGTTGTTGTTGATAAATAATCTATAAAGAGTCCATGGATTAAAAAAAAAAAAAAGACACAAATTCGAAAATAGGGGGAAAAAAAACAGGACATCATAACAATGACGTTAACCCAGAAATTCTGACATCAGTTCTGTCGTAGAATGACGGGACAATCGCTCTCGATGATCAAATCACGTCAGAGTCGGCAGCCCGAGACAAACCGGAGGTCCGATTTGCCCATCACATCCAGGACTTCCGGAACGTCTGAACTGACTAAACAGATGAACGTTATTGGATTGTGCGACACGTTCTGTTTACAAAGGTCACAGTTTATAGGAACAGCAGCATCACAGCAACAGCGACAGCAACAACAACAGTTTTTATTATCTCCGAATAGGATTTTTTTGTTGTTGCCCCGGTCGGGGCAATCGCTTTGTTTATGTAATTGGGTCGTTGTTAGCCCAGTCACACACAAAATTTGTGTCGTGTGGCCAACGGAGAACCCATCAGCCTTTTCTGAACAAGGTGGAAGTAAAAACTGCGTTGTTTACCTTGTGGGAGTGCCATACGTCCATCTAAGGGACACATATTGGTCTATTTCCTTCTGAATGATGTGAGTGTGCGTGCACTCCCATACTTCCTAGATAGGAAATTTGATGAGTACATTTTTTTTTTGTTTAGTGTGAGAGTGCCCGCATCCATATCTATCTTTCTATCTATCTATCTATCTATCTATCTATCTATCTATCTATCTATCTATCTCTCTATTATTGATTGGGATTGTAATAACTATCTATGTAATCTGACCTTATCCCTGAGGAGAAAATTGATTGGGATTGTAATAACAAAGATGCAGACTGGAGTATTCCCCTCTCTCTCTCTCTCTCTCTCTCCTCTCTCTCTCTCTCTCTCTCTCCTCTCTCTCTCTCTCTCTCTGTGTGTGTGTGTGTGTGTGTGTGTGTGTGTGTATTTAATTAAGAAAGCATTGTATCTTGTCCCTTTATCATCACCTTGCTTAGTACATTTTTCTTAGCTCTCTCTCTCTCTCTCTCTCTCTCTCTCTCTCTCTCTCTCTCTCTCTCGTTTCAATATACTCAATGTGTGTGTGTGTGTGTGTGTGTGTGTGTGTGTGTGTGTGTGTGTGGTGTACCAAAAATTAGACTGAAAGAGTTACTTCCTTTTGTACGTAAAAAAAATGAAAGGTTCGGAGAACACGCCATATTAACAAACATGTCACAAAGCAGCTGGAATACTCCATGAAAACATACTGCTTCAGAAAAACCTTTCGTGCCTAAACGGCACCTTGACAGTGCTAATGTTCAGCACAAAATCTGTCAAAAATCTTACTGAACGATCCTGGATCTGTCGATGAGTTGGATCTGCACCACATTCACACGGAAATTTCATGGCTTTGTCCTTAAGTCACAGTTTGTCTGTCCCCCAAATGCGGGAAAAGAAAATTGTTTAGGCAGTTTTTGAGTGACCTTGCTGAGAAACAAGCAAACAAACCAATGAACAAAGGCCTGTGACACATCCTCTCTCCTCTTCTGGATGGAGATATGAAAAGACAGAGACAGGGAACAAACAGAAAGTAAACGCAAAAACAATAACAACAACAATAACATCAACAATAACAACAAATTACAATCATCCTCTACTTTTTTTCTTCCTTTTTCTTTTGCGTTTAGATTTCATTTCATTTTTCCACACAAGCATGATCTTTTCCCCCGTAAGAGTACGCTGTCATAGAGGTTGGAAAAAAAATATGCACAGCATTTCCCTACACCCTCCTTCACCTTCCTGCCCCCTTCCCGTTATACCATATACGGAGACATTCTGTTACTGGTCCACAAAAACTATTGACGTTTTCACCCTGTACGCTGACTGTGGGTTGCTAGTTTTACGATCGCGTTGGCGAGACGTGATGTCAGCAGGGAGAAACTCTGGGGAAAGCCAGACAGCATAAAGTCTGAAGAGAAGATGCCGCCACTCTACCCCCACTTCCACCGCACCACCCCTGTGTGCTCAGGCCTCAACTCCCATAGGGATATTGCAAAGGATAGGGAGGGCGGGGGAGAGAGGGGCACATCAGGGTCATGATCTCTAGATGTTCTGCTACCCCAAACCTCCTTCTTCTGTGCTGCCCAGATCCGAACCCTCACCTCCAGGATCGTTGGAAGCGTCAAGGCAAATTCATGTTGGTATGGATCAAATAATTCAGCTGTCCGACTCCAGTTTAAAAAAAAAAGAGGAAATTGAAAAATCTGTATGAAGTTTGATTTGTTCCTTCTGCTCCAGATCCGAATGAAAGTCTTTTCAGGTGCTTCTGGCATCTGATCCTCTGTTTTACAGAAATAGAAAGTTGTTCCATGAGATCACAGACAGATGTACCTACAGCACGCCTCCTCCCCCCCCCCCCCCCCCCCCCCCCCCCCCCCTTAAATTTCCATGATTAGTTGGTATTTTACTATTACGTAAATTCGCGCTCGGTGAGACGTTATGAATTATAGGCTCGTCTGTACATTCGTGCCATTGACACTAATAGTTTTCCACGGGAGACCTTTACCTATCAAAAGTCGTCGTTAATGTTTTCTTCGTGAAACCCATTCTTCCGGAAAAATACCGACGATTGCTGCTGTTATTGTGTAAACAATCATCTTAGATTATGACTCTGATACTGCGCCAGGATATTAATGTCGTACTGTTTAAAAACCCCCCCCCCACCCCCCCCCAAGCCACAGACAAAGCAATGTTCAGCACTGTTTTTCAAGCAGATTAATTTTCGTGTGGAAAAAGAGCAATCATGACCTTTTGAAATATTTTCTTGCTTTGTCTCACCGTTCGCCTCAAGAGCGTAACTAACAGTATAATGTACTATTCAAACCGTTTTTATATTTTCCTTCGGGACAGTAACAATAACTCCACAGGAGAAGAGTGATTATGGGGGACGGTTCCCCCCCTCCCCCAAGAGAACAGCAAAGGTGGACTTTTTGGAAGCTACATACATGGCTATCACCCAGACTTCATACAGATTCTCAACTTTTGAGAGGCCTAGGGCTATCACAAACCATTAACTACAAGTCTTATGTAATGAAGAAAAAAAAAATGGAACGATCCATATGAAAATCAGATATTCTTAAAAAATCTTTGTCAAACTTTTCTTAATTTTCCTGCCGATTTGTACCTTCACTACTAGTGAATTAAAATTGTTTTTCTGATTTTTCTGCGTGTATAGTATCTTCATTACTGGTGAATTAAAAAAAAAACCTTAGTCAACTTATTTTCTTAATTTGTCTTGCGTGTATTGTACATTCAAGACTGATAACACCCTGCGTAATAACAGCCCTGCCAGATACCAAAGAAGCAGAGAGGACAGGAACAGTTGCTCCCCTTGTTTTCCATCTGTGTGTCTTCGTCAGACTCTCGCGCTGGCATGCGCATGTACCTAATCACAGATGGCCACACATGCCAGCTTCTTTTTGTCCGCTGTTTAGTGACATAGGCATGCCGTCTGCATGAAGGCTTTGCCCGCAAACACTGCACCATTTGTGCATGCTTCAAATTGAGGAATTTGACACTATCACCTGTAAACACACTGCACCATTTGTGCATGCTTCAAACTGAGGAATTTGACACTATCACCTGTAAATACTGTATCATTTGTGCACGTTTCAAACTGAGTAATTTGACACTATCACCTGTAAATACTGTATCATTTATGCATGCTTCAAACTGAGTTATTTGACACTATCACCTGTAAACACTGTATCATTTGTGCATGCTTCAAACTGAGTTATTTGACACTATCACCTGTAAATACTGTATCATTTGTGCATGCTTCAAACTGAGTTATTTGACACTATCACCTGTAAATACTGTACCATTTGTGCATGCTTCAAACTGAGTTATTTGACACTATCACCTGTAAATACTGCACCATTTGTGCACGTTTCAAATTGAGTAATTTTGACACTATCACCTGTGAAGCGCGGTGAACTGCCAGCCAACCCGTGAACAGAAATGTAGACGCAGAACCAATCATTCCAAACGGAAGAGGTGAGTGCCTTCAATATGTGCTAGGGAACTCCGACCAGTGGAAGATGAAGACACTGTCCCTGTCCCGTCTTCATTACAGCTGCTCTTGCATCATAGGACGAGGACCAGACAGATTTAGAAAAAGTAGATAATCTTGCCAGTTTGAATTCTTCGGCTCTGTCAGCAGTATTTTTTTGTGTGTTCGTTGTCTGATGAAACCCTTTTCTTGTCTAGGAAGCGTGACTGGCTATGAATGATTTTCAGCCACATACCTTTCAAAATGAGTTTCGTGGGGAACAATGGCCCACGTCTTTAACTCGCTCTCCCAGACGTAGACTTCGTCATTTGAGTTCTTCATTTTGTCGAAGTGTGTGTGTGTGTGTGTGTGTGTGTGTGTGTGTGTGTGTGTGTGTGTGTGTGTGTGTGTGTGTGTTGTGTTGTGATTTATTTAACGTCCTTCCACTAATCATGATATTAGACGATCGTGTGCGTGTGTGCGTGTGTGTGTGTGTGTGTGTGTGTGTGAGTGATCTTACTTTGTATCCTACGTGAGACGACCTGTCAGTGTCAGGCCAGCCGGTGCCCTCCAGCGGGTTCCATCAGTAGCCAGCCTCATGAAATCTCCCCACTGTCTGATCACCGGCCTTCAGGACCCCCCCATTCATTGTTTGACTCTGGATCAAAAATTAGGGGCGTTCTCTCCGCCCTTGTGCCCCTGGGGAAGGAACGAGAGGAGGTGAAGGACAGGGAAGGCAGGGAGGGGTAGGAAGGGGTAGAGGGTGATGGAAAGGGATTCAAGGACTTCATTTGAGAGTCTGGACACGGGGGAGCCTGAAGTGATGATGAAGAGTGATAGTATAATGGCGGCGAAGAAGGGGTGGGGGTGGGGGGGTGGGGGGGGGGGGGGGGGGGGGGAGTAAAAAATGGAAATGAGAGGGTTAGGTTGAGAGATGAGGGAACTTCAGTCCGGAGCTGGAGCAAAAGACTAGGGGAAAAAAGCAAAAAAAATAACAAATTAATAAAAGAAAGAAACAAAAAAGATGGGCTGCTTTTATTTGTATTCCCTGTGCAAGGCTTTTGGGTCGAATCTGCATTACTTCTACAGGAACATTCGTTCGTTTGGGCGGTCTAATTATATGCAGCTGTTATTCTCTGGCTTTGTCTTTCGGCAGCAGACATTCCGTTCATGGACTTCTTTTTTTTTTCTTTCTTTTTTTTTTTTGCTTTTTGTTTTTTTTTTTTTTTTTTTTTTTTTTGCATTTCATTCGACCATAGGGGAAATGGCCGCTTGATGACACGTCGGAGGCGTTCAGTGTAGGTGTAAACAAGTTTTAAGTTCTAATCCCCGTCTCGTTTGAAAACGACGAGCGTGAGAAAGACGAGGAGGGATAGGGTGGGGGATGGAAAAGAGGGGGTGGGGGGGGGGGGGAGGTAAGGGGTGATGGTGGTGAGGTGGTGAAAAACTGATCTGAGCTGGATATTTTCGTAATGAATGAGAGACTGTTTCAATCTTATATTCATTTCTTGTTCTCCTATCATCTGTCAGTATCCTAACGTTGTGCCAGCACGTACGTGCCCCATTGTGTAGATAGACGAAAGTCGGTGAAATGTTCCCTTTCCCTAAACGAAAACATCTGTTATGAGTTTCGGAGAATATTACTGTCTTATCAGAACTCTTGTTGCCATTCCTTTTAACGGCGAGGACGGATATCAGAAAGACCTCTAAGTATGTGCAGTTCGGCAAGAAAGCTCTTCTGCACCCTTTGCCTCTTAGGACCCAAGAATATTGCCGAACACAACACCCGTTTGTGACTCACCAGTTCTTTCATCAATTCCTATCTAACTTTACATCTTTCCCTGTCCCTCTCCTTTGCATAACACCCTTCTTCCACCCTCCTTTCCTCTCTGTTTTACTGTCTGTCTGTCTGTCTGTCTGTACTATCATCATCATCATCATCATCATCGTCGTCGTCGTCAGTCGTCGTCGTCGTCGTCTCCGTCGTCATCATTTTATTACAACAACAACAACAACTATTGCCATTACTTACTACTATTACTACTACTGCCATTACTATTACTACTATTACTGCGATTACGATGATGATGATGATCATCATCATCACCAGGAGCAGCATTACGTCTTATTGCTTCTCTGTGACTGTCGTAGAAAGACTCGTTTTGTACCAAAAAACCATTTTGAGTCCACAGATGACGCCGAGTGGTGAATTCTCATCTGTCAGATGTTTTCAGGTATAGCCATGAAACATACGACTGAGGCCCACTGAAGAAGAGCTGGGGTCAAAAGGTCTCCCACATCTGTTTCGCAGGTTTTGCTCTCGCTTCTGTCTGTTTGCCGAAGTCAGTGCACATTTACAGATCATACTGTCACATCTTTATTACTTTTTTTTTTAACCAGTACATTGACTAAAAATCTTTTCGCTACCACCTTTTTACCTGTAAAATAGACTATTGCAATTCTTATTCGCATCCTTCTAGAATACATTGACAAGATTTCAAAAAAAGATTTCAAAAAAACAAAGTGAAGAATCGTAAAGCACACTTTGTTCTTATGACGCAACAGCAAGACCCTACAGCGAGACCACATCACTTATTTTTCAGATAAATTGCACTGGTTGCCTATATGTTTGAGAGTGGAATTCAGGATTGCCACGGTTTGGTTATACCATCATTTCTGGGTTTGCACGTGCCTACCTTTATGACTTATTTCATGCTCACAATCTCTCGCGACCCCTTCATTCCCAAGGGGCTTCCCGCATCCTTCGCTGTCAAAACAGACGCCAGACAAAACCTGTAGGGGAAACAGGCCTGTTCTTGTATTGCCCACATCTTGGCCATCGCTGAAGTCTGTACTTAAAACTTACCTCTTTGTAGCAGCCATAATTAGCTCTACCCCTGGTGACCGTCCTTATTTCCCTTCAGTCCCTCTCCCTCTCTCTCTGTCTGTCTGTCTGTCTCTCTCTCTCTCTCTCTCTCTCTCTCTCTCTCTCTCTCTCTCTCTCTTGTACATCGCGCCGATTTGTTAATGGGTTTTACAGATTAACAGCAATCAACTTCGTTTTTTCTCTCTCTCTCTCTCTCTCTCTCTGTATGTGTGTGTGTGTGTGTGTGTGTGTGTGTGTGTGTGTGTGTGTGTGTGTGTGTATATAAGTGTGTTGTGTGTGTGTGTGTGTGTGTGTGTGTGTGTGTGTGTGTGTGAGAGAGAGAGAGAGAGAGAGAGAGAGAGAGAGAGAGAGAGAGAGAGAGAGATTGTGGGATATATTGACAAGCTTGAATTCCACTTTTTTAAAGGGAGTTTCCTTGTTTATTTCTGAGTACCTTGTGTTTGCAAATGAGCTGGGCAAATTAGTTCCGGAAACAGCATTTGTTTGGAGACATACGCTATAATGATTTTACCATTGACGGAAAGCTAGCTTTTCTTAATTGTTGTTTACCAATTTCACCAGTTTAGTAAAATGCAAACCTTCTTGCGGGCTGCTCGCCAGAGGACAACGCTTCGTGTTTCAGCTCTTAAAAAACCGTGCAGTGATGATTTGCCAGGACAGTTTCTTGACTGTAACGCTTATCTATGGAAAAATAAAGAAAGGATTTCATCGGTCGAGCCAAAACTACAGCGCAGGAAGAGGGAAGTGGAAGGAGAGAGAGGGGAGGGGGGAGGGGGGGGGGGGGGCGGATAATCTTCAACTTTCGCTTGTAACATTTCCATTGCGCATAAATGAGCCAATCACCGCTTTCTGTTGATTTGATTGGCTCTCTGCCTGTCGCCTGTTCATAGCTTGGCTAGCTGTTCGACACTGTTCAGTGAGAGTGTCCAAGGATGAAGTTCTAAGTAAATGGACGGTGATGCTCGCACGGGCAAACGCTACCGATAAGTAGTTGGGTCTACCTCGCTGAACAGCGCGAACAACAACAAAAGGGTAACATACATGGTTACCAGAATGGGCAGCCCAGCCAAGTGAACCGCTTTCTCTTGGCATGCGTCAATGTGGTGCCCGGAAGCGGTCAGTGACCTTCATGAGTGAATGGGACCCTAACAAAGGCGAACAGCGGAAAAAATCTTAAATAAATGTTAGCGAACCGCCGAAAAACGTAGACAAACGAATCACAAGACAAAACACGACGCGTTTTGACCTCTTTGGTCTTCTTCAGGCAAGATACAAAACAATTAGGACAACGTCTGTCTTGCGCTGAAGTGATTGAGGGAAAGTGATTGCTCGTTCATTTTGGTTGTCCTGATTGTTTTGTATCTTGCCTGAAGAAGACTTAAGAGGTCGAAACGCTTCGTGTTTTGTCTTGTGATTCGCTTGTCCACGTTTTTATTTATTTATTTTTTTTTTTTTTTTGCGGTTCGCTAACATTTATTTAAGATTTGTTTGGATTTTTGCCTGCAGTCGTCTCACTTTGCAACTAGAACAGTGGGAAAGCCTAGTGTGATACTGATCCTGTCCGCTTTGCATCTTTGGATAAACGCCATCGCCATGACTTTGAGGAAAGTCATTTCATTGCAGAGCTTATCCACCTAAGATAAAATCTTATTCGATAGGTACACTGTAGTAGAGAATATTTTATGGCTTGTGGCTTTTTTTTTTAACGTTTCTCTTCTTGACAAAAGAGAGGAGATTCATTCGAAGAAGCAGACGATCACAGCTTTCATGAGTTTGTTGCTTGTGGTTAAAAAACAAAAACAAAAGCAAAAACAAAACAAAACCCCAGACACCTTGCAGGGAAAGCGCAGTGCCAAAGTTTCTGCAGATAGTCGCCTGCCAACGTAGCCTACCCCAGAACTAACAAAATATGAGGAAGGGCTGAAACTATCAGTTTTGTGGGCGGCTTTGTGACACAGGAAAGCGGGATTCTGGCATCGTTGTGAGTGTCTACGGGTTATTATGAAGACTGCCTGGTTGTGATGGAAGGTTCGTGTTGACTTATTCTTTACTGTCACTTGCCTCCTTTGTTTCTTAGTACTTTTTTCTTTTTTTTTTTTTTTTCCTCGCCTTTCTTTCTTTTTTTCTTTTATTTCTCTCTCTTCCTTCCATGCTTCTCTCCCTTCTCCCTCTCTGTATTTTTGTCTGTCTGCCTGTCTCTCTGTCTCTCTGTTTCTCTGTCTCTGTTCCTCTGTCTCTCTATCTTTCTCTGTCTCTGTTTCATTGTCTCTCCATCTTTCTCTGTCTCTGTTTCTCTGTCTCTCTATCTTTCTCTGTCTCTGTCTGTCTGTCTGTCTGCTGTCTCTCTGTCTCTGTCTCTGTTTGTCTCTATCTGTCTGTCCATGCTTCTGTCTCTGCCTGTCTGTCTGTCTGTCTTTTCTCTCTGTCTGTCTGTCTTTCTGTGTGCGTGTGTGTGCGTGTGTGTGTGTGTGTGTGTGTGTGTGTGTGTGTGTGTGTGTGTGTGTGTTGTTTGATCATTGTCCTCTTTGATCTTGTCATATGTTATAGTCTTTATTACCAAGCTGCTGTTGCCACTGCTTGTTGTCTTATGAAATTTGAAAACGATGCAGTGCCAAAAGTATGTGTCCAGGAGTGATTAAGTTTTGTTGGTTTTATATTGTTTTGTTTTGTGTCGTAGATCTAGAGTCTCACTGGTCATTTTCTGACCCCCCCCCCCCACCCCTCCCTGCCTCTCTGACCTGCATGCCGTCAATTTGAAATCATAGTCCTTGAGCTTTAATGACCGTGTATCATAGTCCCTGAAGTGGTGACGATAATGAATCGTAGTCCCTGAACTGGTGACGATAATGAATGCATCATAGTCAATGAACTGGTGATGGAAATAGATCATAGTTTTTCTGAACTGATGATGATAATGAATCGTAGTCGCTGAAATGGCGATGATGATGAGTCACAGTCCCTGAAATGGCGATGATAATGAATCATGGTTCCTGGACTGGTGATGATAATGAATCGTAATCCTTGAAATGGTGATGATAATGAATTACAGTCCCTAAGATGGTGGTGACAATGAATCATAGTCCCAGAACTGGAGATGATAATGAATCACAATCATCGAACAGGCGATGATCACAGTCATAGCCCGTGGTCTGGTGATGAATCATAGTTCCTGAACTGGTAATGAATGATAATGATTCGAAGTCCGTTGTGAAGACAGTGTACTGTAATCCGTGTACTAGTGATGACAGTGTATTACGGTCCGTGTACCGGTGATGACAGTGTATTATAGTCCGTCAACTGGTGATGACAGTGTATTTAGTCCATGTACTGGTGATGACAGTGTACTATAGTCCGTATGCTGATGATGACAGTGTATTACAGTTCTTGAACTAATGATGACAGTATATTACAGTCCATGCATTGGTGATGACAGCGTATTATAGTCGGTGTGCTGGCGATGACAGTGTATTATAGTTCTTGAACTGGTGATGACAGTGTATTCGATACGTTTCCTGTGGGCTGAACACCTGCAGATGACTGACACTGACTGTTTATTCTGGTGGTGATTCTCACTGTTCAAACGGGCAGAGACAGGAGTTGGGCAACAACTGAATGCTTTTGTGATATTTAGCGCAAAGTCCATTTTTAGAGCACTACATAGATCACCGAAGTCTGTTTTGCTGCTCAAAGAACATCCGAGTGAATTAGATTGGAGGACTGACAGCTCAAAGGAGCACAAATGGCAATGTGTTCCACATGGCTCACAGATAGTGTGACGGCTGTTGACGGACAGAACATGTTTAGCACTTTGTTTACCACAGGGAGAGAATTGCCAGTCCTTTTCTCTTTGGATCTGCAGATCTTGGCTTAGAACCACGTGATCATGCAAACTGTGTTCCTGTTGAAAGATGACGAAAGGAGGTTTGGAAAATGCTGATGCTTTCTCGGCGTCTTCTTGGTGCAGAAGAAGATACATGAGGATTGGATTTTTGACAGGCAGGTCGTAAAGATGGAAGGTTATTACAACAGGAATGTGGTACCCCGGGGGTCTTTGTTTTGTCTGTTAAATCGAGGATGGCGTGTCAGAAATGTAATGGACAGATTGGACGTTTTTTTTTTTTTCTTCGGAATGCCGGACGCGTATCCTGTTTGTGAATGAAAATCATCCAGTTTTTTGGTTTGTTTTTTGTTTTCATGTTTGTTTGTTTGTTTGTATGTGGCCTGACCAGCGCGTGTTAGTTTATGGATAGGTCAGACACCTGTTCACTTTCGCTCCGGAGACCCTACTCCCATACATTTTTTTTTTTCTGTTCAGTTCAGTCAGTCATTTTTCGTCGGCTACAGCTTCAGTTCCTGCGCACCATGGGTCTCGTGGCCTGGCAGATGTGGGTGTAGCGTATATGGATTACTCCGCACGCAGTGGCACCTCCATGTTGACACTTGAGACTGAAACTGAGCCAGCACGTCGGTACTTTGAACTCTCTCGCAGAGGTAACCCACCTGACGCCAGGATTTTTACCTGTTGCTTCTCGCTTCCTCGACGAAGGCAAGCCCTCGCCTTGCCTCTTGTACTGGCCACGCTTGTATAGGAAACCTGCAGCAGAGTCGCAGTCTACACGGCTGCCTGCGGTCGTCGCTAGCTCTACAGACATCACAGACGGTAACTATGTAGCATCAGCTCTAAATTGGCTGTCAGCAAGTCTGCGGTCTTTTCTTCTCCTCTCCCCAGTGCTGCAGTCCAGCTCGTCGTAAAATGAAATTGTATGGCCTTAGTTCGCGTCCCACTGGAGAAAGTTTGGTTGGAGTGGTTCGTTTTCCTTTTCTCTTCTTTTCCTTTTTTTTTTTTCTCGGAAAGGACTGAAGTACTTTGTTAGAGGGGAATTAGGGTACGAAGATACGTTTTCGAGTAGACGAGTGCCACACACTACACACTAATGCAGTTAGGAAGAGTTCTCTCTGTCTGTCTGTCTGTCTGTCTGTCTGTCTGTCTCTCTCTCTCTCTCTCTCTCTCTCTCTCTCTCTCTCTCTCTCTCTCTCTCTCTCTCTCTCTCTCTCTTTGCGCCAATTTGTCAAATCAGTTCAGTTCTCTGTCTGTCTGTCTCTCTCTCACTCTCTCTGTCGCACACACACACACACACACACACACACACACACACACACACACACACACACACACACACACACACACAGACACACACACACACACACGCACGCACACACACACACACATTCACAAACAAACAAACACACACACACATCCCTCCCATCCACCCCACACACAAGTACAACACCCCCTCTCTCGCTCTCTCTGCGTTTCAGTCTCCATCCGCCCTCTTTACACACACACACACACACACACACACACACACACACACACACACACACACACACACGTTCCTCTATCTGCCTGTCTGTCTGTCCGTCTCACTCCCTCCCCCCTATATATATATATATAGTTACAGGTTGATTCAGGTCTCCTTATATAAGGACGAGAGCCAGCGCTCGAAACAGAGCTGTCGATTTTAAAACTTCCTTTTACCATCCTATTTTTTAACAGATGTTGCTCCCCAAGGGGTCGAGCATTTTAAGAATTTTATTAGCATTTTAGTGGTATTATATATATATATATATATATATATATATATATATATATATATATATGTATATTCCTCAATATATATATTCCTCACACACACACACACACACACACACACACACACACACACACGTTCCTCTATCTGCCTGTCTGTCTGTCCGTCTCCCTCCCTCCCTCCCCCCTAACTCTCTCTCTCTCTCTCTCTCTCTCTCTCTCTCACACACACACACACACACACACACACACACACACACACACACACACACACACACCATACTAGCAATCGCCAGACATATTCAAACCCAGCCCACAAAAACGTGAAGTCGTGAAGTCAGCAAGTTCAAGCAGAAGAACACCACCCCCCCTCCCCTCCCCCCCCCCCCCCCCCCCCCCCCCCCCCCCCCACCCCCCATTCTCCTTTCGAGACCTTTCCAAGCTGACAAAGCGGGATAACTGGAGAGGAAGAAAAAAAAAAGTTTCTATCCCATCACGTCAGTCTGGTGGTGTGTGTGAAGGGAGATAAATCCCTTAGCATCTCTCAGCGTATACAAGGGTTTCTATCGTACGTCAGTTATCGATCAGCCAAAAGCGAAGAGACCTGAAGGGTACACGCAGTATGCCAGGAGATCTCGGCAGAGGCAGTGGTTTATTGTCCGTTATAGATGACCATCCAACAGGAAAGGGTTTTCTTAAACACAACCAGCAGCAACAACAGCAGCAGCAACAACACTACCAACGACAAGAAAACCATCCGAGATCAGAACACTAGGCTCCGCGATTCGGTCTGCATCACAACCAAAACGTTTGGCCAACTTAAAAGAAATATATATATATATATATATATATATATATATATATATATATATATATATATATATATATTCCGCCGGATAAAAGGGACAAACACATCACAAGACAAAACACGACGCGTTTCGACCTCTTTGGTCTTCTTCAGGAGAGATCAACAACATTCACGACCATGGAAGCGAAGAACGAGCAATTACTTATCTTCTCAACTTGGGTACAAAATGGACGTTGAATGACGTTAGACAAAGAAAGTCACGTACGAATGAAAACACAATCATTTTCCGCAAAAGTTTCGGTTTCAGTTTCATCAAGGAGGCGTCACTGCGTGCGGACTAGTCCATATATACGCTACACCACATCCGCTAAGTTTTGAGACCACTACGCATGATTTGAAGCTGATGGATAAATGAATTAACAACAAAGATGAGACAATTGAAAGAAGAGGGTCTCGTGGCTACGACTCAGCGGATGTCTGACCTATGCATTAGCCCAGTGCATCCGCAAAAGCAAAAGCGGACTGAAAGACATACTTTCAGTAAGTTTTGTGACAGGATTTGGAGATTTGATGCCAAAAGGAATTAAATGCTCTGCATGGGATTATAAAAACAGAAGCTGAAAATGATGGGACACTGACATGCCACTCGTTTCACTTTTTTTTTTTTTTGAATGTGGTTCTTTCCATTATCGTAGATTGTATTGTATTGTAGTGTTTATGATTGTATTGTTCTGCATTCATTCAGCAGCACCAATATGTACTACCATGATGCACGATGACCACAGGATGTTAGACCCCCCCCCCCCCCACACACACACACGTACGCACACACACACATACACATAAGCAAGCAAGTGCGCGCGCACGCACACACACACACACACATATATATTTTTTGTACCCAAAAGAAAATCATGAAAGAGCAAAACAAGCTACATTTTCTTGTGAAAAGTAGAAAATATAAAAAGATAACCTCTTAAGACACAAGTGCTGAGGGCCAGTTCTTGGAATGAATCCACAAGGGACAAAATTTACAATAAAACTAATAAATTCCAAGGATAAGTACCGAGCACCATTCCAGCAACTTGCAGAGCCTTTTTCTGGTATAGCATTCTTCTTAAAACCGAAAAGGCACAGGAGTCAAACTACCACTTTCCGCGGTCACTGAGGAGAAACAATCAGGTTTCGAAATACCGGTATCTGACCAGGAGTTATTGTGTTAGTGAGCTTCCTCCCTATTGGAGTCTGTCTCCCGCTTCGGAG
>JADBJO010000537.1:610595-615595 GCA_016801955.1 Conus betulinus | reverse complement strand
AAAACCTCAGAGGTTCAATTTGTGGCTCCGCATGGTTAGAAATTGTCAATAATTCAGTTTTAGACTGGTTAAATGTTATTTTCCATTTGAGAGCCCAAGTATTGATTTTTCAAGATCTGAGTTTAAGATTTCTGTTCTAAGATGAGTATTTTCAAGACCTAAATATATACTGGTATCATCAGCAAATAACTTTACCACAGATCCAATGTCGTGAACAAAATATCATTTATATAAAAATAAGGAATAACATTGGTCCAAGAATAGAACCTTGGGGGACGCCTGCCGATATCGGGAGATACGGCGATTTACTTCCCTTTAAAACTACTGCCTGTGTACGATTTGTTAAATAGTCAGCAAACCAATCAAGCAACTGTCCTCTAACACCCAAGGCAGAAAGTTTATATAGTAATCCACGGTGCCATACCTTATCAAAGGCCTTAGATACGTAAAAAAAAAATCACCTGTGCAGTTGTTTTTGAGTCAAGAAAATTTGCAAAAATCATCATATATACACAAAAGTTGAAAAACAGTTGAGTCTTTTGGAATGAACCCCGACTGGGCATCTGATAAAAGATTATTGCCTAAAAGTGTTTAAACACATGTTGCTGAACACATTTTTCTAAGATTTTACCGATACAGCTCAATAATGAAATAGGACGGTAGTTGTCGCATTTATGTTTGTCTCCTTTTTTAAATATGGGGGTTACATGAGCCAGTTTCCATATTAAAGGAAATTTGCCTTCTGCTAATGAGCGATTAAACAGGTATGCTAATGGTTCACAAATGACGTCCGCAGCAGCAATTAAAATTCTATTGTGTACCAAGTCTGGTCCGACAGCTTTTCTACTATCAAGACCTTTCAGAATTTCTAGAACAACATCTTTAGTAATAACTAACTGACTAATCAAACCGCAATATTCATTTATCCTAGGTATATCTTCATCATCGTTGTCGACCGAACATTGCGCGGCAAAGTATTTATTAAGGGCAGTAGCCTTATCTTTGGAGTGTAATAGATCACATCGTTATCTTCGATAGGAGGGATTTCGTCCTGAGGCATGCCTTTGTTACGAATGAATGTTTGAAACTAGTTTCCACCAATCCTTGGTTCCAAAGCAATTTGGAGAGGAGATTCTGTTGTCTAATTCTAATACATATTCTGCCTGCCTCAGTCAGTCTATAATATGTGTAAAAGCTCATTTCGAGTACGACGAAAGAAAGCCCAAGCCCCAGTCAGAATTTAATGATTTAGCCAATTTATGGATACTATTTTTTCTTTTGATCATTTTTTAAATTTCAGTCGTAATCCATGGCGCATCGTGTTCATCAATTGTAACCTCTTTGACTGGCATACATAGTTTTGCAACATACACAAGCAGATCAGAAAACTTCTCGGCAGCATCATCAATAGATTCCAAGGTTAAAATGGAGTCCCAGTCAGTATTAGATAATTCTGCAATTAGTTTCTGAGCATTTAGCTTAGCATAATTAAACACTGTACGTTTGTAGGAGGTGTTAATCTGCGGTGGTTTTTCAAGACAACATACGGAGCACAATGATCACTACAGACTGGTGACAGTACGTCTGAACCTTGAATGAGGTCTGGACATGGCGTAAGTATTAAATCAATGTGTGGTGGACGAATTTTCAGTAATACGAGTTGGTTTATTAACTATCTGAAATAAATTATTCGTTGACATAATATTTTGGAGATGCGGTGGTGGTTGAACTGTACAATCTGCGTTGAAATCACCAAGAATAATGAATTTGTTAGGAGTATTTCCGGCTAACTGTACTGCCTGATCAATTAAGTCCCAGTAAGCTACATTAGCAGAGGGTGGTCTGTAGAATGTTCCTATCAGCAGCGTGTTTTGTCCTAGTTTTGTCTCGATCCACACAGCCTCCAGAAAAATGGCACACTCAGGTCGGGTCTAGGTTTGCAAACTAAATGATCTTTTACGTACACACAGCAACACCTCCGTGTGGATCGCCTACTCTGTCTCTCCTGACTGGGGGTTGGAAACCGGGGGAATTAGTATGTCGTCATTAGAAATATTGTCTGAAAGCCATGTTTCAGACATGGTTACCACATCAAAACAACTTAACTCACACTGTATTAGAGGAATGTTTTTTGCTTAAGCTATGTACATTCAAATGGATAGTCCATTTGAAATATCATCAGTCGAACCTGGGTTTGGGTGGACTTCACCTGCAAGTTGCAGCAACATCTGAATTGCAAATCCGACAAGAAAAAAAATGATAAGCAGGTTAGTAGTACCCACATGTTGAGGAAGCGTGTTCACATCATGACTATTGGAGAGTGATGAATCAAGAGATGAGAGCTTACACGGCATCGTATTGACCAGCGGTCCATTCAACATCATAAAAAGGAAAAGTGAGAGGGTCAGTGCTGATGATCCATATATCACCAAGAGAAGAAACGGACCAACGTCAGTCACTGTGAAAAGGACAACTTGGACAGAGACAATTTAGGGGCCCTGGTATAGAACATCCCGACTCTGCTCTGAACTGAGTTAGGCAACAAGTTATGTCACAGCACGGAGTAAAAATTCAAACAGAACAGGAACAGAGCCGGAACGTGTTTCCTGGTTATCAATGGCATGGCGTTTGGCTCAAACTCGTTGAGCGATTTATAAACAATTATCCCCCAAACAAAGAATGACAAAAGGTACAAAAGGTAATAACAAACCATACGATCCAAGTCCATGGCCGTGAGAGGCCCGGGAAGATGAAAATGTATTTGACAGAAATCTATTTGTGGACGTTGCTAAGGAACAGCCGTTAACCGATCAAAACTGGTAACAATGGACATACTGAGTGTTGACGGAAAAAAAAAAAAAAAAAAAAAAAAGAATTCTAACACATGTTTGTACCAGAAAAAAGTCAGACACAAAAAGTTTAGGAATTATAGTCGTTATTGTGGTCTGTCTTTCTGTCTATCCATGATCTATCTATCCATTTATCTATCTATCTGTCTATATATCTATCTGTCTGTCGTCTGTTTTGTCTGTCTATCTATCTATCTATCTATCTATCTATCTCTATCTCTCCGTCTGTCTTTCTATCCATTTATATCTCTATCTATCCAGCCACCTATCTACCTATCTGTTTTGTCTGTCTGTCTATCTATCTATCTATCTATCAATCTATCCGTCTGTCTCTCTCTATCTGTCCATCTGTCTTACTATTCATTTATGTCTCTACCTGTCCAGCCACCTATCTATCTATCTCTTTGTCTGTCTGTCTGACGATCTATCTGAATAGAATACAACAAACAGAGGGGGAAAAGCAGAAGTAAACAACTCTGCTTTACATGACATTGTCTTGGCAAAACATTCAGAAACGGGAAAAAAAATAAGAGGGAGGGCCAGGGCGGAGGGTGGGGTAATGAAGGATCGGTGTGTGTGTGTGTGTGTGTGTGTGTGTGTGTGTGTGTGTGCGTGTGTGTGTGTGTGTGTGTGTGTGTGTGTGTGTCTGTGTCTGTGCGTGCGTCTGTATGTATGGGGGATAAAGAGGAAGGCATGTACTTGTGATATGTGTGTGTGTGTGTGTGTGTGTGTGTGTGTGAGAGAGAGAGAGAGAGAGAGAGAGAGAGAGAGAGAGAGAGAGAGAGAGAGAGAGAGAGAGAGAGAGAGAGAGTGCTTCTATTTCATCACTGAGAAGAGAAATCAGGCACAGACAGATTGCAGGCAAGTGTCCCTGTTTTTACATGTTAACACCATTGTAACCGCAAGGGCGTAAAACGGGCTATGAAGCAAATGTTCCCTATCCAAGAAACGTAATCTTATGAACAGAGCTGCCCCACCCAAAGGAAGCAAATTGGCCTGTTGTAAGGGCGATAACCCTGCAGCCTAAGGCGGCGTTCGGTGTAACTGATTCCCGATCTTTGTGGACTATTTCTGGAGCGGAGAGTGAGAGATTAAGGGGAAAGAATGTGTAGGTGCTGACTCGATGTTTATTATCCTCCCCAGCCGTCCCTTTTCCCTTTTATCTTTGTTTTTTAAATTAATGGCATAAACAACATCAACAACAACTACAATAACAAGAAGAAAAAAAAATAGAGGAGCTTTTTTTGTGTTTGCCAATCCGTACGGTAGAAAGAAAGACCCTTGTCTCTCCTTTCTTCTTCTTCTCTTACGTCCAAAACAGTAGAGAGCCTATAATGTGACACTCAAGGAGAGACAGAACGAAGAATTCCCATTTAGTTCTTATTCTCATCTTATACGTACTTTACATCGATCACATGACATGTAATAGGCATGAATTATCTCATTTACTTATATACGTTTACACACACTCGCACACACACGAGCGAGCATATTTACACATATACGTATACACCTTTTAACCTCCCTTGGATCCTTAAATGTACTTCTCAAGCATAGGCTCAAAGGTGCTCCCCTACATCTTGTAATATTTATGCATTGATTTTAGTTTTTTTCAGTAACTTATTTCCTAACTTCACTTTATTTGGCTTTACTTTTTCACCCCTTCAGTGACTGCTTTGGGGTGCTGTTGATTCTGTTTTTGTACCCCTAGTGGTGAGGATGCCTCAGAATTAGACTGTGGTATGTCGCCATTTGATATCGAAGGAGCTCAGAGATAGGTTGTTGTGTCTCGTGGTTGAGTATAATCCTGTCAATGAGAGACCTTGGAACAGGCCTTATGGTTGGTTCCCATACACCGCTTGAGGATTTGATATTTACCATGTAGTTCTCTGATTTTTCGTTCTCATATCTAGTGTTTCCCCCAATTATTTCCCAACTCAACCACATTTTTCCCAATCTGTGCCAAGTCATTAAAGGGAAAAGACATAATTAGCATGTCTCCAGGCTGAGTCCAATTCAGCGGACAAAAGAAGTCGGGGAAGGTGATTTGAGATATTCTGTCTTCAAGACGGATTACACTGGTATCCCATACATATGCTGCTAGAGAAGTATTTTTTAACATAGATATCCTGATTTTTTGTTCTCATTTTC
>JADBJO010000537.1:595595-598095 GCA_016801955.1 Conus betulinus | reverse complement strand
AAATTTATGGCAGGCCTTCAAAAACGCTGACATGGATCACACAATGTTTTGGCGCAAAATCCTAATTGTAGCGTGCGACCATTGTTTGTTTATTACCAAAGCCCGGGGACTGCGGGCAGCAAGGACAGTCGTCGGTGGCAAGGACGCATTCACTGGGCCTTTTGTCAGCTTGGAGTCAGGGCTGCTTTAAATGGCATGGGGGACATGGACTCCCGTTCATACAAAGTTCTCTGTATGGAGGAGTGTGTGTTGATCGTCTTACTGAGGCGAGTCGAAGATTTGCACGTTACAAGTTGGTTTTTAGACCAGGCTCACTGATAAAATATTAATATGAAAAGGTGTCTTTTCTAATGTGTGTGTGTGTGTGTGTGTGTGTGTGTGTGTGTGTGTGTGTTAGCAATGGTGAATGAAATTTAAAAAAAGACTGAAATCTCCGCTAAAACATGTTATAATTGTGGTATGAGACCGCCAAGTGTCACACCACATGTATACGAAGCTGCGTTCCGTTCTGGTCATGTAAAGAGTCTGTTCCAGTTGGCTTATAATGATATTGACCTTAGATCGGCTGGGGTTTCCTTGGCAAACAACACGTTACTGTACAGAAAAGGGAAGCTGTCTATTGATAATTTCTTTCTTGGTTGGTAATTTTATGGAAGGAAATGTCTGTTGTTGTTGTTGTTGTTGTGTTGCTGTCCCATCTTTTTGTGCCACCCTTGTGGCACTGCACCCACACCGCTCATTCCGACCTCCCCATCCACAGCCACGGCTCGGCCCGACCCGCCGCAACACCAACGCCGGCAATCCACAGGGAGCAATCAATGTCAAGTCGATAAAAGACGACCCATCGGAAGAGACACTTCACCGCTGCCGGGTCACTTCGGTGGTGTTCAGCGGCGCCTGTTCTATTCCAACATACACAGGACACCACCTACTAAGCCCCCTACTGACGACAATAATTGCTTTGTCGCGGAACCGGTGTGAGTGAGCTCTCCGTCCGGAGGGCGCCACCACGTCCGTCCAACGACAGAGAACGGTCTTTGTCGCCCTCCGAGTTATGAAACCAAGGATGGAACAAAAGGAGCCCCCGGGCATATTGAAATTAAGTTCAAGCTGTTTACGATTTCACTTGCAACAGGTTGACGTCCTGAGAACCGGAAGTACATTTCCCCTACGTACACCAACCTATGGCTGTCCTGAACATACTGATGCGCAGTGGGGCCTCCCGTCTCCCACCCCTACTACTGTCTCTGGCCAAGGCTGTGTTGATTCAGGGTCTTCCTTTTTTTTGTTCTTTTGTCGCCCGAGACCTGGGGAAGAAGTATCTTATTGTTTTTCTGTTCTGTTCTGTCTGTCAGCCTCCTTTCCCTAACTCTATCTCTGTCTGTCTCAGTCTCTCTCTCTCTCTCTCTCTCTCTCTGTCTCTGTGTCTCTGTCTGTCTCTCTCCTCCTCCTCACACACACACACGCGCGCGTGCGCGCATGCACAAAGGCACGCACACACACACACACGCACACACACACACACACACACACACGCACGAACGCACGCGCGCGCACACACTCACACACACACACACACACACACACACACACACACACACACACACAGAGACTGACTGACTGACTGAAACCATTTACTGTCAGATTAACATATTGTTGTACTCGCACACGCACACACCCTCGCACACACACACACACACACACACACACACACACACACGCCAAGTTGTGTTTCGACTGCATTTCATAATAGCAAAACAACGAAACAACAGCGAAACAAAGGCTATCCTTGTACGATCCACGATAATGTGTTTCGGTCCATTTAGCTATCACGATTTGGGGGATGCCCTAATTTTTCTGTATTTCTCCTCCATATGACAACATAATTGACAGCATTTCGCCAATGTATGACAATCACTCACACACACACACACACACACACACACACACACACACACACACACACGCACAGTATGGCACCATACTCAGAACAGATGTGGAGAACCTGAGACTGACCAAAAAATAGACGCTGCGTTAAACACCGATCGTGAGAATGCTCACAATTTTCAACAAATCGCATATCCCAACACATACGTTGGACCGACCTTCTTACTTTCTATCCCATTTTTTCCAACCCATCTTTGTCTGTAATGTGTTATTATGCAATTTGTTCAATCTATTTTTTTTTTTTTTTACATTAGGCGTTTACTGCTAATTGCAACGACGCCATTAGGTTAAAATATAATCGCTTTATGTGACATATTCATCCATTTGGGTTGCTTGGGAATCAAAAGCACTCTTCCAGTGCAATTTATCTGTAGTGCTAGTAGTTTTCCGTGAGTAAACTTAAGTGTTTAAGTGCGCTAACTGTGTCTACATGTAATCTAGCTATCAGTATTATTGCATGGAGCAGCTCAAGTTATGTTCAGTGTTTACAGCTAACAAACCCCAAAGCGACCTCAACTTCTGCGTTTTAGTGCCGCTTATTCACTTTCACTTG
>JADBJO010000537.1:565595-570595 GCA_016801955.1 Conus betulinus | reverse complement strand
TTTAAGAGAGAGAGAGATGGGAGAAGAGAGAGAGAGAGAGAGAGAGAGAGAGAGAGAGAGAGAGAGAGAGAGAGAGAGAGAGAGAGAGAGAGAGAGAGATCTCAGTGAACAAGTAAATAAACAGACTATGAATCAAAATATTTAATCACAAACTAACTGAACGAATCACATGCCTTATCTGGTGATGCCTACCAACGAGTAACGAGTGTCACGTAGACGTATTCTGAGCAGGCTACATATTGCACAAAATAACGAAAACTAAATCACATTTTCCTGCTGTTTCAGGTAAATTTCACTTTTTCAAAAACACAGAATAGTCTGAAAATAAATTCTGCAAATGTTTTCTGCTGAGATTTGGAACACATGTCACTCCATGTTCTTCTTCAAGAACAGGAGTCTGTCCAGCTGCATTGGCTTGAGACGAGCTCTCTGCTCAGTCAGGATGTCCCCTGCAGTAGAAAACACCCTCTCAGAGGGCACACTAGTTGCTGGGATGCTCAAATACATCTTTGCCGCACGTGCGAGCAGTGGGTAGCGAGGCTCATTTTTCTTCCACCACAACAATGGATTCTCGTTCATCTTGATGCCTCTCTCCTCACGGTACCTCTCAACCTCCTCAGTGCACAACTGATACGTCCCCTTTGCCGGCTCCACGTGGGTGACGTACACATCATTGAGAAGGGAATCCAGAAGACAGGAGGGCTTGCTGCTTGCCGATTCAGCTGCTGGGGTGGCCTCAGTAACCTCCATTTTCACGCTGGCTGGCCCTTCACCGAGTTCCTGTACCTCAAGCTCGGCTTCAACAGCAGGAGGAGGAGGGGGCGTCGCTGATGTGCCTGGCTCTTCTTTCACTGCTGCGGTGGTCACTGGCTTTGGGTGTAGGCTGCCGCACGATCACGTCACAGACCTCAAATTTCACAGAAAAGGCTCTATGGGTTTCTCGGAACATGTAGTTTTCTTTCTATTTACTGTTTCTCAAAAGTTTCTATTCCCGGTTAACCGGCAGCCAGAAAGTCGAACCCGTCAAGACCTTTTCATCGGTTAAGTGGAGATGCATGCCAAATATGGTGACGATCCATCCAGCGGTTTAGGCACGGCGGAGGAACAAACATACATACATACATACAGACAGACAGACAGACAGAATTGCCTTTTATATGCATAGATATCAAACAATCACGCACGCACACAAACAGACAGGCAGACAGACAGACAGACACACACACACACACACACACACACACACACACGCGCGCGCGCGCGCGCGCGCGCACACACACCCCCCACCCACATTCGCTCACGAACACACACGCTCGCACACACAGACACACACACACACACACACACACACACACACACACACACACACACACACAGAGCAGCGCGCAGGCGCTCACACACACACACACACACACACACAGACACACACAACACACACACACACACACACACACACACACACACACAGAGCAGCGCGCGCAGGCGCTCACACACACACACACACACACACACACACACACACACACACACACACACACACACACACACACACACAAGACACACGCATACACTAAAAGACACACGCACACACACTCAAACACACACACACACACACCACACACACACACACACACACGCACACGCACACACCACTCAACAATTTCAAATGTATAGCGATGGGGGTTACACACGATATGTTCAATTTGAAATCAGATTCCATCCGCTCTTCCCAATCACACAGAGGGAACGATTGTTGTGGTTGAATCCTCGGGGGTGTTATAAGTTGAGAGAACTTGCGTGCGGCAAAATAGTTCGTTGGGTTTTGACAAAATGCATGTTCGTCATGAAATCTCTGCTCGGTTCGTTTTTTTTTTTTTTTTTTTTTTTTTTTTTGAGTAGTTCTTTCTTTCTTTCTTTCTTTCGTTCGTTCGTTCGTTCGTTCGTTCATCCATTTGTGTTTTCTTAATTCATTGATTGGTTTATTTTTCAGTTATCCATTTATCATTTATTTTCTTATATCTATGATATATTTACCCAGCTGTCTACTACCTGCTTATTATTTCTTTCATTTCTTCATTTCATTTATTTACTTATTTCAATTATTTAGTTATTATCTCTTTTCATTCAAAAAATCTCTTTCTTTCTTTCTTTATTTCTTCTTCATTAATTCATGTAGTTATTTCTTTGTTGGCTGCCTCTAACTTGGTGTGGCAATACTCCTACACAGTTCAATAAAGTCCTATGCACAGCCACATCTAGCTTAATGCCGTCGTTTACCCCAGCATCGGCAGTCCACACTGAGCAATCAGTATTAAGTCGTCCTCAGACAACCCGTCAGATGATGCGCCTCTTTCTACCAATAAGACAATGTTACCGTTTTTCGTGCACGTGAACAAAAAAAAAGTGAAAACTAAATGAATTAGACAAGACTTCTCTGTTGACGTCCAGCCGGTTAAGACCACGTTTATCTCCTTTGTATTGACAATGGAATGGATATGTAACGGAAAGAGACTGAATCAGAAAACTGCTTGTTTAAAACTGTTATAAAAACAGCAGCAATGGCCGTTGGAACAGGACGGCGGACACCGACACTATGGACTTGAAGCAACATCGTGGAGTTGTGTCCCTTTAGAAAGACCTTAAAACCGCTCGAGAAGACGGAGAAGGAGAAACACATATCACGAATAAGAAGATCAGCGAAGAAATGAAGAACACCGATAAAAACTGGAATCGAGAGATAGTGTGAGGACATTGAGGGGAAAAAGAAAACCTAGACAACAGCAACAACGACTCAAAGAATGCTTTTTTAAGATCGTGATGACCTTACCAAACATAGCAAACGCAGTCCCATTCAGGGGACAAAGGCAGCAGCCTTTACACACAGAAGAAAGAAGGCATCATTCAAAGATGGATTGAATACTACCCTGAACTCGACAACAAACAGAACACAGGAGATTCCAATGCGCCAGCAGCACAGGGTTTTATCCAGTGAGGATGACTTTCCAATACTCCGTGAAGAAATCATCGCTGCATTGTAGCTGCTAATATTTGGAAAGGTTGGAGGCAGAGCGTTAATATTTTTCGGAACGTTGGAGGCAAGCGTTACCATTTTTTCGTGCACGTGAAGAAACCTGTTATAGGTGAACGTAATGAGAAATGTCTTCCGGTCTGATGTCTAGGCGGCAGTGAAAACTACGTTTATCCCCCTTTGTATTGAAAACGAAACGGATATGAAACAGAAAGAGACTGAATCAGAAAAAAAGATTATTTGAGATTTGGTAAAACACCAGCAGTGATCGCAGGAACAAAAAAAAAAAAAATGGAAGAGCATCCGGGCAGAACTCTTGAAACATGGCGAAGGTGCAGTTGTTGACATCCAAACTGCAATCCACAACAGACTCCTGCAGACAGGGAAGCGGCCCCTTGCAAATGGCTCGATCACTAATCGTCGCCCTTCCCAGAAGACAGGAAATCCCCAATAATGCCAAAATTACTACGCTGAAGCTTGACCAGCCATGCTAGCAAAGTAAAGCTCAACATTATTCTGAATGGATTGCAGCTGCAAGCAGGTACCATTATTGATCAATACATGGCATGGAGATAACGGGGCGAAGACCACATTGATAACCAGACACAAAACTACTGTCAGTAACTGTCCACGGTCAGAAACTAAAAATCTGGAGAACAGTTCACTTACCTGGGATCCACCATGTCGGTGAAGAACCCAAAAACTAGAAATCCTCCCAAGGGCAGCAAAGACAACCACAAGAACATATCTATAAAAACAGTCATTCGAATGAGACTATAAACCAAGGTCCCGTGTGTGAAACGCACGCATCACATCTGGCACTCACGTTCAATCCCATCACCAACTTTCGGAAGAGAAGGCCAGTTTGGCCGTTGGTATGGATGACACGTTACACACAGCATGCACCCTGCGAGAAAAATCGAAAGAATGAAGGAAAGAAAAACTGAATGGTTGATATTGACTGAATGACACGGGAAATGACTGAATGAAAACTGGCAGGCAGCTCTTCAGTTAGCTCTACCCAGGTTGGCAGCCCGTCGTGTAAACGACAGTGTGGATTGTAAAGCGCTTAGAGCTTGGTCTCTAGCCGAGGATAGGCGCTATATAAGTACTCTTGATAATGACAATAACGATGATGATGATAAGAAGAAGAAGATCAACAACAACGACAATAACAATAATGATAATAATAATAATAATAATAGTGATAATAATAATAATAACAACACAACATCAGGCTCCTGCATGAACATGCAAACCCCATCTTCCTGTACACATGCGGAACATGAACCCTGACAGCGGATCGGGAAAGATGAACCCAAGCCAGGGAAACGAGATATCACCACAACATACCAGACATCAGACACAGGGATCATTCCACCAATCAACGTGCCAAACCATCATATACCAGACATCAAACACAGGGATCATTTCACCAATCAACTAGAGTGTCAAACCACCAGACAGCACACAGGACCGCAGGAAGATTTACTGACATCGGTCCGGAAAAGAAAACTACGTTGATATGAAAGTCAGCATGAACTGAAGCAGGGAACAGTGAACAATGAAAAACAAGCAAGTAGGGTAACTCTTGCTCCCACAAGAAAACAAATACACGCCCATAACTCCTAAGGAGTGCCGCTTACGACACCGAACCACCTAGCAGATATGACGGCACAGAGCACACAGAACAAACAAGGAGACATCCCGGGGATGTTTTTCCTTGTTTGCTCTGTGTGCTCTGTGCTGTCATATCTGCTAGGCGATGGGGTGTCTCTTTGTTTGCTCTGTGTGCTCTGTGCAGTCATATCTGCTAGGCGATGGGGTGTCTCTTTGTTTGCTCTGTGTGCTCTGTGCAGTCATATCTGCTAGGCGATGGGGTGTCTCTTTGTTTGCTCTGTGTGCTCTGTGCTGTCATATCTGCTAGGCGATGGGGTGTCTCTTTGGCTCTGTGTGCTCTGTGCTGTCATTC
>JADBJO010000537.1:558095-563095 GCA_016801955.1 Conus betulinus | reverse complement strand
CTGCAAAGTGCTGGAGGATACCAAAGTGAAACGGTGCTACAACTCGGGAACAGAACAATAACATGGAGCAGACCTTCACAGCCCAAAGAGAGCTC
Source organism: Conus betulinus (assembly GCA_016801955.1). Taxonomy (NCBI): domain Eukaryota; kingdom Metazoa; phylum Mollusca; class Gastropoda; order Neogastropoda; family Conidae; genus Conus; species Conus betulinus. The sequence continues at coordinate 563,000 of JADBJO010000537.1, read as the reverse complement.
CATCCATCCCGCCTGTGCTACACTTCCCAGAAAGAAAAAAAAAAAATGGACCTGAAGTGTACAACAGAACAAGGAAATGAAATGCAACAAAAGTAACAGCAGCAACATAAGCACAAGCAGCAGCAACAACAACAATAACACCAACAAATATTGAGAACAGAACAGACAACTGAAAAAAACAAAAAAAAAAAAAAAAAAAAAAAAAAAAAAAAGAAAGAGTAGAAGAACAAGATGGAACAAAACAAAAAGGAACAGAAGGACAAAATGGAGTAGAACAATATAATGAAACAGTTAAAAAAAAAAAAAACAGAAGAAAAAAACGGATCAGGGAATAAAAACGAATCATAACCAGAGAACGGAACGGGAGAAGACAGTGACACAGAACAGCGACATTGAACAGATCAACAAAATGGGACAGAAGAATACAGACATACAAAAATGAAACGTAAAAACAAGAATAGCATAATGCAGCAAACATACATACAAAACGAAATAATATAAAATGGAAGAATTTTCAAAAAGAAGAGTGAAAGGAAACGGGACAATGAAATAGGACAGATCTACAAAACGGTACAATTCAACAATATGGATTCGAAAACAAAAAGTGGAAAACTACGAAAGAGAGAGCGGATCAGAACAAGAACCAACAACAAAAAGACAACAGAACAACAGAATGAAACAGAACAGCAAAACAGAATTGAGCTACAACGTCGAGAAGAACAAAAGCGAAAAACAAAAAATTACCTACCACCACCACCACCACCCGCAAAGAAAAAAGAGAAAAAAAAAAATGCAAAAAGGAACAGAAGAACATCATGAAACATAACAACAACACATAGAAAACAAAACAAAGCAAAACCAAACCAAACAAAAATGGAATAGACTAATAAGACTGAACAGGAAAGAAAATTAAACAGAACAATAACACGAAACAAAACATCATAAAGGGACAGAAAATAGGAGTATAATAATTTGCAACAGAATGCATTACTAATAGAAAGAACAAAAAGAAAACTGGAATAGAACAAGAAAATTGAACAGAACAACAAACAGAAAACACAACAAATGCAACTGAGCTACATAACGGGATAGAAATAAAATGGCACAGACTACAAAATGGAACAAAACAGAACAAGAACACTGTACAACAAAACAGAACAACCACAGGGAACCGTTCTATACAGCAGAACGGAGCTGCAACTCAGAGCAGAACTACAAAAAACAAAAACAAGCAAACAAAACAAAAACAAACAAACAAACAACAAAAACAAAAAAAAAAAAAAAAAAAAAACAACAAACAAAAAAAACCAACAGCAGCCGCAGAGAACAATGCTACACGACGAAACAGAGCTACAACACAAAGCAAGACAACACAACGAAACAGAGCAACAATAGGGAAGAGTACTACACAACGAAACAGAGCGACCACACAGAGCAGGAATGCATAACGAAACTGCACAACCACACACGGACAGTACTACACAACGACACAGGACAAGGAAACTGAACAGAGCTGCAACACAAAGCAGAACTACACAACACAACAGGACAAGGAAAACTGAACAGAACTTCAGAAACAACACAGACGGAACATGACACGGAACAGAACTGCACAACAGAGAACAGATCAATAACACGGAACAGAACTGCACAAAAAAAAAAAACAGATCATATAACAACGAACAGAAGAACTGCATAAGATAACAGAACAACGACACGGAACAGAACTGCACAAGAGATCAGAACAATGACACGGAACAGAACTGCACAAAAGATCAACAGAACAATGCAAGGAACAGTTCTACAAAACAAACAATCAAGGAACAGTACCACACAGAGCAGAGCTATGAGCTATGAATGATGAAGAGCAATGAAACAGACCTATAATGCAAAACAGACTACACAACGAAAAAGAGCGACCGCATGTAACAGTACTACACAACAAAAGAGAGATACAACACGGAGCAGAACTACATAACAAAAACAGCACAATCGTACGGACCAGTTCTACACAACAAAACAGAGCTACACCACAGAGTAGAACTACACAACACAACCGGACAAGCAAACTGAACAGAATTTCAGAACACAGATCAATGACACGGAACATAAATGCACAAGAGAACAGAACAACTGCAAGAAACTGTTCTACACAACAAAACAGAGCTACCACACAGAGCAGAACCACACACACACACACACACACACACACACACACACACACACACACACACACACACACACACACAGAGAGAGAGAGAGAGAGAGAGAGAGAGACTACACAACAGAGAGAGAGAGAGAGAGAGTAGAACTACACACAAAACAGAGCTACCACACAGAGCAGAACACACACACACAGACACACACACACACACACACACACACACACACACACACACAGACACACACACACACACACACACACACACAACACCACACACACGCACGCACGCGCACGCACATACATACACACACAGTAACCACAGAGAACAATGCTACACAACGAAGGAGAGAAGCAACAAGGACCAGAATTACAAATCAAAACAAAATAACAAACAGTACAAAACTACACCGCGAAACAGCGCGACACTTAGGAACAGAAGTACAAAACGAAAGAGAATTTCCGAATAAAACAGAAAAAAAAACGGATACAGGACATCAGTTAGGAACAGACCTACACCAACGAAACAAAGGAACAATAGAGAACAGAGGTATGCAACGATACATACATAGCGAGAACTGGGAGCAGAGTCATACAACAAAACAGAATAACACTACCGAGCAAACCTACACATCGATCGGAACAACTGTAGAAAACAAGGGAACACACACACACACACACACACACACACACACACACACACACACACACACACACACACACACACACACACACACACACACACAGAGGCACACACACACACACACGCACACACGCACACACAGCAGGCACGCACACACACACACACACACACACGCACACACACACACACACACACACACACACACACACACACACACACACACACACACACCACACAAACACACACACCCTCCCCCCCCCCCCCACACACACACACACAATCGACTTAACTCGCAGATAAACGGAAGCAGGGAAAGCGGTGGACAAAGCAGAACGGAACAAAGCAGCAGGGAAACGAGATGAATATGAAATTTTTCAAGGGTTCTCCGGATCGCACAAAATGTATTATTGATCTTGATCTGACTGTCTGTGTCTGTCCGCCTGTCTGTCTCTATCTTTGTCTCTCTTTGTCTCTGTCTCTGTCTCTGTCCCTCTGTCTCTGTTTCCGTCTTCTTCTCTGTCTGTCTGTCTGTCTCTGTCTCTGTCTCTCTCTCTGTCTCTCTCTCTGTCTCTCCACCAAGTTCAGCATATCGAATGCTGTTAGAATTCGATGACAGAGGTAAGAAAAAACGGGTGACTAATGTAAGAATGAAACTGTGTAAAATATGGTTTCGGATTTGCATGGATGAACCAAGGTATTGGTGATATAAATGTTTTTATCCAGGTATTCTGAAAAAAGGCGCATTAATTGCAGTTGGAAAAATTGGAATTCTTATGTACAGAACAGTGACAGATTTGAATTGTATGGAACGTTTAATGATTTACGATGTTTACCTGTCTATATAGCAATGAAAATGGACAAACATCTAAAACGTATCATGACTAAGTTTAGATTTCATGTCTCGGATCTTCTTCCTCATTACTTCGTTATAGACAGTCATGTAACAGAAATTCGATCTGTCCATATGTCGAAATGCAAAAGAGGATGGGAGTTCGTTTTGTATTGGCTTGTCCAGTATTAAACGAACTCAGAGAAAGAGTCGTCTCACGAAAGTATATATAATAATCCTTGCCTTTTCAAATTAATCTTGTTATTGTCATAATCAAATGAAAACACGGTTACTCAGCTACTTATCCATATTATAAAACATTCAAGAAGCAAAATACGTGTGAACATAGAGAATACCAAGATCAGTTTGCGACCTGATTTATCATGTATATCCCCATTCTAAGGTAAGGTAAAGTAATGTTGCTTATAGCCCAGCCGACCACAAAGGGCCGTATCAGGGCTGTCACTACGTTAAAATCAACTCACAAGTCATTAATTCACACAATTATTTCAGACATCTCCTAAAACCCATCCTTCATGAATAAAACATAAGTTTTTAACCCCCCCCCCCCCCCCCCCCGGATGTTCGTGCGTGCTGCAGTTGTGCATGAAAGAGTGTGTATGTGTGTCTGCATGCGCGCGTTCTGTCTGTTTCTCTATCTGTATGTACATTGACAGACGTGTATGTATGTATGTGTGTGTGTGTATATATATATATAATGCTGAACAAATAAGTAGTAGGGGAGAACAAACGCAGGTTAACAATTCTTTTATCATTATAGTAATGATCTGGCAAAGATCTGGAATTGAGAGGAGAAGAAAATTTGAAAATTAAGTAACTGGAAAAATGTACATCATAAGTATGAAAACCCTTCACTAGCTGCATGAGAGAACTATCGCAATCTCTCTCGAAAACAGATTTATATGTATTGCCTGCTCCGAGGGTTTTAATATGTATTGCCCGCTCCGAGACCTTTCGAAAACAGATTTATATGTATTACCTGCTCCGAGGCTTTTAATATGTATTGCCCGCTCCCAGACCTTTCATCTACTGGATCGGACTCATCAGAAAAACACACAGCTGATTGTGTCTGCGCTCTTGGCGTCAGATAGAGACACACCACAGTCCATAATTCTGTGGTGTTCCGACCGCCAAGGGTTCGAAAAAGAATCCAACAGCACCCCCAAAGCAGCCAGTGAAAGGTCGTAGAATTAAACAAAACAAAAGTGTGGAGAGGAAAAAAGTTGTTGAAAATTAAAAACATTACGCAAA
>JADBJO010000537.1:548095-550595 GCA_016801955.1 Conus betulinus | reverse complement strand
AAGCATGCTCTGTGTGACTAGGCGGGCAGGCCGAATTCAAGGCAGTCATAAGAGTTCACGGGAATAACGGCGCGAGGCTGTGCTGTTGTGCGAGGGGCGCTGAGGCAATCACAACACGAGCCTCCAGGGAGCGCCCCACGGGTTGTACCAGCCCGTATTCAGGACTGCAGAACCTACTCGGCAAGAGACGCGGCCGTCGGAGCACTTGCAGTCAACCGCCGCGGTTTCGCTGATAGGTAAAACCAGTACAAGTCAAAGCCAAACCCCAATGTTGAAGATAGGTAGACTTGGAAAAAGAAATTGAATAGGATAGTAATGATGCTTATAGCTCAAGCCGACAGTCAAAGGGCCCTATCAGGGCTGTCGCGGCTTGTGTTTATTGGTATTAAAAGAAAAAGCAATTACAAACTCTTCTAGAAATAAAATGTGCCTTCCAATAACCACCGGAAAATTGGTTCTTTAACAGCTCTTGCCTCCGTGAAATGTGGATGCGCTGAAACCTAAGAAAATTCAAGGAAGTCTTAAAAAAAGAACATACCACAATGGCGGAGAGGGAGGAGAGAGAGGAGGAGCAGAGAAGAGAGAGAGAGAGAGAAGACAGACAGACAGACGACAGAGAATTGAATGAAAGCGGCCGTCCAGAGAAAGAACGGTCTGCATGTTGGCGTTCACACCACCACACACACCACACACACAACACACACCACACACACACACACACACACCCACACACGGTGACTCGGATCAGAGAGAGAGGAGAGAGAGGAGGGAGAGAGAGAGGGGGGGGGTGGCCGGCATACAGTGGAACCACGGGGGCGATCGCCATGCAGAGGGCGGAGAGATGGGGGACCGAGATGGCAAAAGGCAGTTAGCGCTAACCCCCCAAACAGGCAGGGCAAGATGATGACGGATCAAGCGCATTTTCGGCTGAGGGATGAAAGACAAAGGAGGACATGCTGAGATCTATGTACATCATTATCATCAAGACTTCAGCAGGAGAGGAGAGAGAGAGAGAGAGAGAGAGAGGAGAGAGGGAGAGAGAAGCAGACAAAAGACAGACAGACAGACAGACAGAGAGACAGACAGAATCTAGAGAACAATGCATAGTTATGTACGATAAAGAGGACATGCTGAGACGATATACATCATCATTGTAATTAATGATTCAGCACGTTGAGGGGGAGGAGAGAGAGAGATGCGAGAGCGAGAGAGAGAGCGAGATAGGAGCGGAGAGAGAGCGAGAGAGGAGAGACGTGAGAGGTGGAGAGAGAGGAGAGAGTCGAGAGAGAGAGAGAGAGTTATGCGAGCCACCGCATAGTTATATATGCTAGCACTCACTCAGATAGGTACTGTTGATGCCGATCCTGAGTCTGCAATATATTTCGAGAGATAGCAAAAAAAAAAAAAGAAAGGAAGAAAAAAAAAAACGAAAAGAAACACACACTCATACATACAAGCGCGCGTGCGCGCGTGCGAGAGGAGAGAGAGAGAGAGAGCGAGAGGAGAGAGAGGAGAGAGAGAGCACACACACCACATATACACACAGGCACACACACCACACACACACACCACACACACAACACCATACACAACACACACACACACCACACACACACACGCACACACACACCACACACACACACGACGCGCGCAGCGCGCGCGCGCGCCACATAAACACACACGCACACGCGCGCACAAAACACAACATACACACACATATACACACACAACTTACGCACACACACACGCACACAAACCACGCGCGCGCGCGCGCGCGCGCGCACACACACACACACACAACACACACACACACACTCAAACATACACACACACACACACACACCACACACACACACAACACATGCACGTACACACAACCACACACACACCACACACACACACACACACACACACACACACACATACAACACATCAAACAACCAAACACACACACACACACACCACACACACACACACACACACACACACACACACACGTTAATAAGAAACATTATGTAATGATCAGGTATATTTTTCCTACTTTGTTTTTTCTTCCTCTAGAGAACAACAAACAAAAAAAACAAAAAAAAAAAGAAAGAAAAAGGAAAGAAAAAAAACGAAAAAAAAAAGTAGAAAAAGATAGCAACTGAATTAATTACTATCGTATGACCTTTTTTCACTTATGTCCCCATCCCCCCCCCGCTCCTTCCTGCTGACCCCTCCCCACCCCCTTACACTCCGTCCCTCGCCCAACTCCGGCCCCTTTTTTCTGTTGTCGTAAACTCGTAATGACTCATCGGTAGGTTTTGCACGCTTACTCAACAGTCAGAGAGAGAAACATAACGAAAACGTCTTTTACTGTTCGATGAGAGATAGGTGATCAGAAGGTTTGTTGTTATTTCATGTGGTTATATGTTCACAGTTTTTGCTACTGCCGTTCTCTTTCTCGCCTCCTTCTTTTCTGGGCATTCTTTCTTTTTTTTTCTTTCTATGCTTTTGT
>JADBJO010000537.1:525595-540595 GCA_016801955.1 Conus betulinus | reverse complement strand
AAAAAAAAAAAAGTACATGACCTCACTGTGGTGCACGAACAGGCCTCTCTGTACGGACTGCTCAAGGTCACCAGGGACAGGCAGCCACAACGTAGTGTTTTGCACTGTCACGAACGTTTCCAAGTTCAGAACAGGCTATTCCAGTAGCAGTATAGAGCACGAAGCATTGGCGTTTCTCTGCTCTTGTGGGATACCCGATTTTGCGGTTCTAAGCCAGTGCTTGCGAATGGTTTGTTTCTTTCTCGGTGGTTATTTTATTATTTTTTCCCTTTTTTTTTCTTTTTTATTCTTTTTTTTCTTTATCTTTCTTTTTTTTCCTTTTTCTTCCTTTCCTTCTTTTTTCTTTCTTTTTCTTTTCTTCCTCCTTTTTTTTTCTCTTTCTTTATTTTCTTTCTTTCTCTCGCCTTCTTTTTCATTTCTTTCTTTCTTTCTTCTTTCTTTCTTTCTTTCTTCTTTTCCCCTTCCCTTCTGCCCTCCTTTGTTTAGTGTCTGTTTCCTGTTCTTTCTTTCTTTGTTTCTTCCTTTCTTTTTTGTCTGTCTTTCTTTTCTTGTCTTCTTTCTTCTTTATTCTTTTACTTCTTTCTTCTTTCTATTTCATCTATTCTATCCTATCTATCTACTTCTATCTATCTATCTATCGATTATTATATCTTTCTTTCTTTCTTTTCTTTCTTTCTTTCTGTCCATTTTAGAAATATGCCACTAGTAGAATTCATTGACTCTGGATTACTAAAGCAGAATGTTACTACTCTTAGTAACAAAGGCAGGAGTTTCCTAGGGTGTTCCTATGACAGGCAAAGAGGAGACGTCATGTGTCCGCCGTCACAAAACTGGCGCCATGTTCATGTGTCAGTCCACCGGCAATTTTATCCGTGAAGCCTTTCCGGTTCCCTGTTCTTGATCAAACGGACCATCTTCTGTTTTGTGAACGCCAGAAAAACACAGAACATTAAAAAAAGAAAAAAGAAATAGAAAGAAAAACAAAAACAAAGCAAAACAACAAACAAACACAAAACAACAACCAACACAACAGAATGAGTTCACGGCATTGAAAACACTGTGTTCAAAGAACGTCGTTTATAAGAATCAGTTCATTCGGTCCCGTTACAGTCCCCCCCTCTCCCCCCCCCCCCCTTCTTCCGTTTGTTTAAGTGGTCGGCAAAACTTCAGTCGCCTCTCCATTCAGTATTCTGGGTCAATCAATCGATCGATCGATTGATCGATTGACCAACTGATTGATCGATCCAGATCAATCAGTTTATTCGTCCGTCCGTCCGTCCGTCCATTACCTATCCATCCATCCATCCATCCATCCATTCAATCAATAAATCAATCAGTCAGTCGATCATCGAGATCAATGATGCTTTCTTCTCATCTCTTCTCTTCGTTTTCTTCTTCTTCGTTTAGCTTTCTTTTATTCTTCTTCTTATTCTTCTTCTTCTTCTTTCTTCTCCGCCACAATCTCCGCTTCCTCATCCCGCCTCCTGATTTTTGTCTCTTTTCTTTATCCCTCCACTTCCGTCTTTCTTGATTCCGGCAGTCGGTGGAGTAGTGTTGTTCTCGTTCTTGTCCCTGTTGTTGTTATTGTTGCTGCTGTTTGTTGTTGTTGTTATTGTTGCTGCGTTTTGTTGTTGTGTGATTATGTTGTGGTTGTTGTTGTTCTTCTTCTTCTCTTTCTTCTTCTTCTTCTAACTCTGAATTGTCTCCTTTTTACGTTGACGGTTTTCTTCTTCTTTACTGTTTTGTTTCCCCCCTGGTTCTTCTTTGTCTTCGTTTTCTCTACCCTCCATCCTCCACGTGTCCGTTGAGAATCTTCGTTCTTTTTTCTTCTCCCTATCTTTTTCCTCCTCTTTTAACCTTTATTTCTCATCTTCTCCTCATTTTCCTCCTTTCCTCTGTCTCCTTGTCGTTCGTTGTGACTATGTCTCTCTTCTTCTTCTCCTAAGTCTTCTCTTGTCTTCTTAATTCCAATCCTCAGTCGAAGGTACGTTCTTCTCAAACGATGAAAAATTTTCAAACAATCCAAATGAGTCTTTGGAGAGGCTCCCTGACAATGGAATACCGACAGCAAGAGGATATCGCATCGTGGTGCAGGAAATTCAGCCCCCCCCCCCCCCACCCCCCCCCCCACCTCCCGCCAAACAGACAGCCCTGAGGTATCCCTGGGACAGACAGGACAGAGACACAATGCCATGTTTGCTGCGTCACGAAACTGTTCCATGTTTTGAACGGAAGTCCCCCGTTGGCATTGCTATGCAGAGAATCTTTACGATTCTCCCCCTTGCCACTGATTCCCAGACATTTCGGTACTAAGCTTGTTGTTTTGCCAGTGACTTGCTTCTTTCGGTTTCTTTTTTTTTTACATCTTTCTTCTTTCTTTCTTTTCACCTCCTTTCTTTTCTTTCTTCCTTTCTTCCTTTTTCTTTCTTTTGGTTCTTTCCTTCCTTCTTTCTTTCTGTCTGAGTTTGTTCAGGTTGTTCTCGTTCTTCTTCCTCTTCTTCTCTCTCTCTTCTTCTTTATGCTCTGATCCATCCCCTGCTATTTTGTTTTTCTGTTTCCTCCGTTTCTGTCTCTCTTTTCCTCTCTTTACCCCCTGTGTGTGTGTGTGTGGTGTGTGTGTGTGTGTGGTGTGTGTGTGTGCGTGTGTGTGTGTGTGTGTGTGTGTGTGTGTGCTGTTTTCTTATTCTTCCTTCAAATGAATCCTTAACGGTCTATTGACACGGCGAGGCAATAAGACCCACATTTAAATAGATCATGACCTCAACATGGACAACGAAGTATATGGCCCGTATAATTATGGTGCCGTTTTTTGCCCTTTCATATTCATACAATCAAGGACATATTTTGCAATATGGATTCTGCAGATCGTCTTTGCAAAGTATCTAGTTAAACATTGTTTACGCAGCTTTTATTCCGTTAAATATTGTGATAATTTTATGTGAGTTTATTTTTGTCTTCCCAGTTTGTATCTGGTGCAGCTGTCGAGATGTTGAGTTGCATCTTTACTACACCACATATTGTGGATGTTCTGACTTCTCTCGTAACGCGTATGAGTTCACCCGTTTCATTTTGCATATTGTGTGCACTGACGCCGAGTCTGTGGGTTCTCCATGTCTTTGTTTAAAAAGTTTTGAACGTTTTTAGTGTGGTTCTAGTCGGTAGACTCTGGTAGTTTTGTTTTCAAAGAGTAGTCCGCAAGTACCGCTATTCTTGTTGCCTAGAATCTGTTTTTTTTTTGACTCAGAACAGCAATTTTCATTGGAAATTACATTATCACAATTAATTCGAAAGGCTGATTGTTTGCTCTACATACGGTTCATTTCCACTTAATTGCCCTAGATGTGATTTATTCTCACTTATGCAGAAGATTTGGTAACGGTTGATTACTTGTTCCAGATATGATTCATTGCTGTTGATGCAGAATATTTCATAACGGTTAATCGATTTTTCCAGATATGATTCATTCCCATTGATGCAGAAGATTTGAGACTGGACGGCTGATTATTAAGATGGGAATCATTCCCATTTTACGCAGACATTTGGGGACCTATTCTAGCCATGTAATATTTGAAGCGTTGGACATATTTTGTCATTGTTCTTCTTGTCTTATTCTTGCAGTTCTTGTTCTTCTTGTTTTTTATACTTCTTTTTCTTCTTGCTCTTGTTGTTGTGTTCTTTTGTGTATTCTCTTGTTCTTGTTCTTCCTCTTTTTACATAGTTCATCTTCATCTTCTCGCTCTTCTCTTCCTTGTCATGCTCCTACTTCTTTCAATTTCCATTTTTGTTCTCCTCATCTTCTTTCTTTTTCTTTGTCTCTCCCCCCACCCCCCCCCTCTCTCTCTCTTCTCTCCCTTTACTGCATCATCATCATCATCATCATCATCATCATCTCATCATCATCATCATCATCATCATCCATCATCATCATCATCATCTTCTTCTTCTTCTTCTTCTTCTTTTCTTCTTCTTCTTCTCCTCCTCCTCCTCCTCCTCCTCCTCAGTGTTACCTTTTGGTTCTGTATTTGTCCAGCCTTTTCTTTTCAAAACTCTCCTTCTTACCTTACTTCCCCCCCCCCCCCTCCTTTTCGTCTTCTCTTTCTTCTCCTGTTCCACTCTCCTCTTTTCCTTTTTCGTCGTATTCTTATCCTTTCCCTTCTGCTTTCTGGTCGTCTTCCTTCTTCTTTTCTTTCCATCTTCTTCCTCTTAATATTCTTTCTAAAAACCCATCCTTTTCTTTCTTTTGTTTTTCTTCTTTTATTTTCTGTTTAACCTTTTCTTCTTCTACTGTATTGTCATCTACCTCCTTTTCCATTTTTTTTTTCTTCAGAATTTAAGCTTGGACTGTCAGAGAGAGAGAGAGAGAGAGAGAGAGAGAGAGAGAGGAACGAGAGAGAGAGAGAGGAATGAGAGGAGAGAGGAGGGAGAGAAGATGAGAGGAGAGGGGGGAGAGGACCGAAGACACGAAGACGAAGGAAGAAGAGAAGACGATTGACGAGAGACAGCGTGGCAGACAGAACGACAGAAAGGAGAGCGAGAGACGAGAAGATAGAGGACCGATGAGAGAGACGAGAGAGTACGTGTTTTTCCAGACAGAGAGGAAGGAGACCCATGGAGAGAGAGAGAGAGAGAGAGAGAGAGAGAGAGACGAGCGAGACGCGAAAGCCAGAAGAAGCAGAAGAAGAAAAGAAGTCTCGAAGAAGAAGAAGAGAAGACGATGACGGAGATCTTGGCCCAACAGAAGAATTCTTCCGCTTTGAGTGTCAGATACGATGGAAACAGCTTTGTATTTTCCTAATGCTTCTTCTCTCTATCTCTCTCCTCTCAAAGGGTTCGGCTCTGGAAACTCTCTCCGAATCTTAGCGACGTGAATGTCGTCTTGACAGAATATTCTTCCAGCTTTTGCGTATGATTGCTGCTTTTTTTGCCTTTGAAAACAGTTCTCTCAATCAGCTCTCTAAAGGTGTCTCTGCAACATTAAGCTGGGAAAGGGGAAATGTCCGCGAATGCCTTGCTCCGCCGCTGCTGCTGCTCCTCTCCTCCTCTCGCTCTCTCTTCGCCGTCGTCGTGTCGTACCCTGGCTAAAAGACTCCAGGGATCATCCAAACAGCGGAAGTATTTGAACACTATGGTACAAATGCATCAGCTGGGGATGAGAACATTACGTGTGTGACCGTTTTTGATTACCCCGCCACATGGGCAGCCACACTCCGACTTCGGGGATTTTGGAGACTGATATGTTATGCTAGGGAGCTTGTCACAACTGAAGACAATCCTCGCATAACTATGCAGAGCATAACACATTTTGATGTAAAGGCGAGTCGTCCGCGTGAAACGAAACTGTCCGCCTCTCGATGTAGACTACGCTGATTGCATCGTATCGTATCGTATCGTAGCGTATCGTATCTATCGTATCATCGTATCGTATCGTATCGTATCGTATCGTATCTATCGTTATCGTATCGTATCGTATGTATCGTATCGTATCGTATCGTCTCGTATCTCGTCGTATCGTATCGTATCGTATCGTCTTGTATTGTGGATTCCATGAGCTCAGTTTGAGCTGAATATACAGCCGAAACTGAAACAGGGTTTGCCCTTTGTTTGTTGGTCATTGAGTTGTATGGAGGTTTATTCTTTGGTGTTGTGTTGTGTTATATCGCGTTGTATTGTGTTGCATTATATTGTGTACTGTCTCGTACATACATTGCATTGTAATGTGTGTTGTACCTTACTTTTCATTATAGTATACTGTACTGTATTTGGCATTTGTGTTGTGTATGATCACCAACAAGAATCCCGAAGAAGTGCAGTCAGAAGTGAAACATGCATCGGAAAGAACTGCCAAGGGCTGAACATTGTGAGTCGCTGCAAAACTTGGAAGATATGCAATCGAAATTAAAAAGACTTGCATTTTTTTTTTTTTTTTGTTTTTACTTCTTCTCAAAAAATTTCACAGGACTTTCCCTGGCTATACCAACCTGTCTCAGACGTTTTTGATCTTGCTTCACGCTCGCTCTTTCTTTCTTTCTTTTTTTTTTTACCGCCCGCCGCAGTCTGCATGTTGGTCATCACCATCATCTTTAGCTCAGAGGTCATGGCCATTGTTTGGTTTTATACTTCATAGCTCAGGAGCCCTTTACCCGTCTGTACGTTGGCTGTAAAACTAGAATCCATCCGTCAAAACGACATCACACACTTTTCGAAACGACGGGTCAAAACAGACATCTTCCCCGGTTTTCAGACTTATGGCTAGCTGACACACGTTGGTTCCGTCTGGCGTCGGGTTTCAGCCATTCTCTTCCAGCCGTGTGGTCACAGCGTTGGAGTGGTGCATATGTTCGTTCGCCAGTGCCAGAAGACAGAGGTCGTTCTCTGTTGCTTGGACGATTATTTGAAATGTCAACGCCATAAAGCGAGGTGCATTAATCAAAAGTCCGCAGACTTTTTCAAGAGAGAGTTAGAGAGAGAGGGAGAGAGAGAGGGAGAGAGAGAGATAGAGAGCGAGGAGAGGGAAGGGAGAGGGAGGAGAGAGAGAGAGAGAGAGAGAGCGAGAGACAGACGAGGCAACAGAGAGACAGACAAGCAGAGAGATAGGACAGGCAGACAGACAAACAGAGACGAACAGACAGAGAAAGATAGACAGACAATGTCTAGACTGTTACAGAGGTTTACAGAGAGAGAGAGAGACCGTTACAGAGAGTTTGCAGAGGAGAAGAGGCTAGAGAGAGAGAGAGAGAGAGAGAGAGAGAAGAGAGGAATTCACACACACACGCACGCACGCGCGCACGCAAGCACACACATACACACTCACAGAAAGAATAAGAAAAAGAAGAAGAAGAGAAGGGAGAGAGAGAAGAGAGATAGAGGAGATAGAGAGATAGAGAGAGAGAGAGACATCGACAGAGACAGACAGAACCAGAGACAGGACAGAGAGACAGACACAGACACAAACATACACACCCACAAACACCAGACACAGACACAGACACACAGACACACAGACACACAGACACACACACACACACACACACACACACCCCACACACACACACACACACACACACCACAGACTCGCTCACTCCCCCCGACTCACACACATAATACCAAAGCCAATAACAACAACAACAACAAGAAAAAGGTTCAGAAAGGGAGGACCCTGAAGTATAATCTTCCATCTGGTGTACTTGAGGCTTCCCAGTTGCCAAAGGTGACGTCACTGCCCTGTGCAGGTTTTCGCTTCAAGGGCTCTGGTATTTATCGACCCGCTGGGAAGGTATTCTTCTGCTGGCCTGCAAAGGGTATGCTTTCATCCCTGCCATCTTCAAACGCCGATACGCTTTGTGGATTGTTAAGCCTATCCAAGATCTTCTCTCCTCTTCCTTTTTCCTTTTTTTTTTTTTTTTTTTTTCCCCTCACTTTTAAATCTCAGCTCGTGGCATCATCCTGCGCACACGACACAAACTAAAGAACAGGGCATGGTTCTTTAATTCCCTTTATATTTTGTTTGTTTGTTGTTTGTTGTTTGTTGTTGTTTTTCACAGTAGAGGGCCCTGCAGCTGAATAAATCAGAGAGTGGGCCTATGGTCGTAAGTTCGAAGTACATTTCGATGGATTCTTACGGGCTTGAAAAAAAATCCTTTCAGTTCCCAAGTAGTAGTAAATTAAACTACCTGATTCAGTCCAGGAGAAAAAAATAGCAGCGGGAGATGCACACCACACACCACATGCACACTACACACACAACACTATACACACGACACACGCCATCACTATAACTCATGCTGAGGCTCTATCATCTGTCGAACATCTCTCTCTCATCTCAGCTCGTCTTCAGCGACACACACACCTCGTCACGAATATGATGACCTGGCGAGTTCCACCATGTTGAGATGAAGAGCGAATCACGTGAAGGAGATGTCTCAAAATACAGCTATCTCATTACAACACCTAAGATTACGAAGAGGTGATGTATGTGCTGCGAACACAACGTGTACAGTATGCTGTGTAAATAGTAAGCTACAGGAAAGATAGGACAAACTGATATGTGAATTGACATACGGTGTATAGAATACCTGTAGTTGCGAGATAGTAGATCATGTAATGTAAAAGTGCATTTGAAACTAGTGTTAAGGTAGTAAGTAGGGTTGTTCGTGGTCATAGTAAGATGTCGTGCCCGTATAGTGCACATTGATGTGGTGTCGTGATGGCGATAGAAGCTAAGATTAGACAGTAGCATATGTGTTAAGATGATGGCTGTATGTGGTGAATGTTGCTAGTGGTGTTTGTGTAGTGGTGTGATGAGTGTGTTGGCATGTAGTCGCTCCGGAGTTTTCATGGTTCGCTATGTGCTTTTATGACTACAGCACTACGTGAGTACGACATCGACTGAGATGTGGTGTCTGTCTGTCTGCTATGTGTGGGTTGTGCGTGTGCATGGCACGTCGTGTAGTGTGTGCTTTAGCGACGTGCAGCAATGTGCATGTGCAACACACGTGTACTGACACACACTAGCACCACACCACCACAATATCGACAGATTTGGATTTTGTGTGATGATGTGTGGGAGTGTGGATTGGCAGTGAATGTGCTGACGTACGAAGGCGATCAGAAGGAGACTGGTCGATACCAGGCGATCATCGAATGACACAGTGTCTGTACGTTCCTTCTTCCTCATAGGTCAGCTCTCCTTGGCCTGGTGTCCAATTACGGAAGTTCATTGCGTTCAAAAAGATATATTTGGGAAATTTTTATCCGACACAGACAAATGAATGTATTGTTCTGTGGTGTGGAATTAGTGCATCATTACTAAAGAACTAATTGTACATCATGGAGAGATTTGACAAGAGCTTTCATGCGAGATATGCGATAGATGACACACGACGATCAGTAGTAGTGATGTGGAATTGCGCGCAAGGCCGCGCGCGCGCGCGCGTGTGTGTGGAAGTCGTATTGGGGGGAGTTTCGATAGCGGTTTGGTGGGGTGGTGGGTAAGGGGCGGATGAAAGAGGAGGGGGTGGTGCGTTCGGGTGAGCACAAGGGATGAAACCATGGTTGAAAAGGCACTCCAAACCAATCAAATATATCATCGACAGCATATTGAAATGTAGATGTTTGTGAATGTAGAAGATGAACGAGTGAAAGTAGTAGATTTGTGTCGGAGAGAGAGAGAATGAACATTACGTGTGCTCCCACAATGGCCAAAATTGGATGGGATAATTTTGTAGTAGTCCAAACTTTGCGGGAAGAGTATTCCATGTTATTTGTGTGTGTTCAGACGCTAAGTTAGTGTAGATCTCATTGTGACCCTAAAGTTTTACAACGCAACACGCCACCCACGCAGAAAACACACACAACCACACGCGGGCGAGAGATGGAGTGAGGAGAGGGAATGAGAGGACGGGACCGAGAGAGGGAGGAGAGGAGGACTGCGAGGAGGGAGCCCCCCCCCCTCGGGGTGGATGGAGGAGACGAGGAGAGAGGAGTGAGGAGTGAGGTATGTGCATTGTTAGACCCCAACTCAAGTTGCATTGACCACACAGACCACACACACACACACACATACACACCACCACACAACACACACACACACCACAAGCAGACAACCACACCCACACAACACACACACACACACAAAACACCACACAAAAACACACACGGTGGGGTTCAGGTGTGACGACGAACACCTGGGCAGGGACCTGCAGGCCAATCTCTGGAGCAGCAGACAGGGCGACTTAGCGCGCCTGTTGAACTCAGGCGACGGTCCGCCAATGCTCATTCTGTCTGTCGTGCATTGGTACCTGCGCGATCCGTGAATGGCAAACCAACAAAAAGCAAGCAGTCAGAAACGGAGCGAGAATACTATCCTCTCGATGTACATTTTTGAGTGACGTACCATACAGATAACACTTACGCACTCATATATACCACTATCTTCTTCGCGAAAGACCTTCCCTACGCATCGATTTTATGTATTCTTATTGTTACTATGAATACTTCCATCGCGGGCCTTCCTCGGCTAGAGACCAGGGCTCCAAGCGCTTTACAAATCCACACTCGTTTACACAAACGAGCTGCCTACCTGGGTAGTGCCGACTGAAGAGCTGCCAGCTGGCGCTTCATTCAGTCGTTCCCGTGACAACCCAGTCAGTACCGTTCACTCAGTTTCCTTACCTTTTCATTCTTTGCATTTCTCGCGCACCATTTTTTGCCCCACCCCCCCCCCCCCCCCCCCACCCCCCCCCCCTTTCCATGTTTGTTTCTTTGTTTGATGTCTGTTTCTTCTCGCTTTGGTCACACTCTCAGGTCATTGCATGCGTCATCGAAAGAGTGGTATTTCCCTTGGAAAGTAGAAGAAATGGATGGAGAGAACCCTACTGAAATGCATCTTCTTTACCAGTCGCATGGGTTACCCCCCGCCATGGGTCCCCCCCCTTCCCTCTGTCTGTCTGTTTGTCTGTCTGTCTGTCTGTCTCTCTCCCTAAAATCTCAATCCTTGATCGAGTAAAGGTTTTTTCTCTGAGTTTGACTTCTCTCTCTCTCTTCCGTCTCCTCTCTCTCCTCTCTTTCTCTCTCTCTCCAACTCTCTCAACACAAACACACACACACACACACACACACACACACACACACACACTCTCTCTCTCTACTCTCTCTCTCTCTCTCTCTCTCGAGCTCCCCCGAGGCTAAGCGAAAGAAAACGGTTATTTTTCAGCAGTACTGAGATTTCAAATGTCAATGTCACTAATGGCTTACGTTATCATGAGCCATCTGAGTTCAGTACAGTTTTCCTTGCAAAGGGCCGAGAGAGAGAGAGAGAGAGAGGAGAGAGAGAGGAGAGGGAGAGAGAGAGAGGAGGGGAGACGGAGAGAGAGAGGGAGAGAGAGAGATGAGAGAGGAGACGAAACCTTTTATTCGGTCATGAATTGGAGAGATTAGAGAGAGGAGAGAGAAGAGAGAGAGAGAGAGAGAGAGAGAGAGAGAGAGAGGTTGTCAGAGAGAGAGGAGAGACGGAGAGGATTACATGCGAGGAGAGAGAGAGAGACAGGAGACTCGGAAAGAAGAACCTTTTATTCGATCAAGAGTTTTGTTACAGAATAACCCTTATGTATAATGATTACTCAACACAAAAAATAGGAAGTAATTTACTTCTAAAGGCAAAAAGCAATCAATTTCAGGGGAAGTAATTGAAAACAGAAGCAAATCATAAACAATAAAAACTACCATATTGAAATATCAAACCATAATATGCATGTAGTTTTACTCATTAGAAAAATGAAAAGTACCATGCATTTAATTTTCGCATCTAATTTTAAGAGCATAAAAAATGTACATGGCTAAACTTCTCAGAATCAATTCATTTTCAGAGTGCAACAAATGAATCAAACATCTTTTATCTAAATATGATGGACAGTATCTTCGTATATATTTTTCGCGTAAACATGCATATTTTGGACACTCAAAACAGGAAATGAAATTCGTTTTCTAATTTCCCGCAAAATGGACAATTTTTAGACTTCTCATTATACCAGTTGTTAATATTTAAGTCACATAATCCTAACCGAAATCTTGACAATGCATAACGAAATTTACTAATTGTTATAAATGTAAGATACTTTTCAGTTTGAAAAATAGATTTAAAAGATCTATATGTATCAAATCGATCACTATCAAAGAGTTTTGCATGCCAATCTTGCATAAAAAAAACAGTCCATCATTCGCTGCTTAAGTTCCTTCATGAACAAAAATTCATTTCCGACGCCCCCATTTATCCAAACTTCCGAAAAAACCATAGAAATCAAAACACTTTTTAAGAATACGACCCAGTTATGGCAGTTAATATGCCCACGTGAAAATTCGGGAATCTTGTTCATAATCATAAAGTAAGCCTGCTTTGGAAATCTCTCATTAGGCATATTTTGAAGTTTTAAACCAGTATTTTATAGATCTGAGTGTGCTGTCAATACTTAAAGGATAACGGCCAGTTTCACCATAAATCATTGTATTTGGACTTTTTGGACTTACTCCCATAAACGTTTACATGCAAACAAATGGACTGATTCTATTGACTGAAATTTTGTTTGTCCCCATACCTCTGCAGCATATAACAGCATTGGTTTTACCCTGGCAATCAAAAAGTTTAAAAAATATAGACATATCTATATTTCCTAAGCACCACATTGTTCTAAAAATGTCTGTAACTTTTTCTTCTTAGCTCGTCTAACATAGTCATCTAGTGCTGTATCAAAAGCCATTCTTGTACTAAGTGTGAAGCCAAGATATTTATAACTGTTAACCACACCTAGTTCCTTTCCCTTTGTAATACCAGTGTTCTGTTTTAGATAAGTGACCCCCTTTCTAAAAACGATAATTTTAGTTTTATCTAGATTAACTGTAGAGATTAAGGGTATCCGAAGCTTTCTGTAGATTTTTCAGTTGGTTTGAAGACCGTTTGTGTAGAAGAAAACAAAACGATATCATCAGCAGCAAATAATAAAAGAAATATTTCTTGAAAGCCAGGTAAGAACTGAAATCCATGTTTTCCAAATTTTGTTACGTTTTCAGCCACTTCAGATATTAGCAATGAAAACAATAGAGGGGACATCAAACAACCCCTGCTTTACCCCTGATGGGCAATCGAAAAATTCTGACACATGTGGGCCCCATCGAACACAGCTTTGTACAGAATTGTACATACCTTTCAACATATTAATCATTTTAGATGAAGCTTGTACTTTCTTAAGTATTTTCCAAAGCATGTCGCGATCAACTGTGTCGAAGGCTTTTTGATAATCAATAAAGGCAACATAAAATTTTCTGCTTTTGTAACCATATAGATAGGACTTGATCATTGACACAAGAGTAAATATATGATCTACAGTTGAATATTGTTTACGGAAACCAGCTTGCTCGTCACTTATTTTATTTTCCTTCTCAGCCCATGCATACAGTCTTTTTGTTCAACACACATGTAAATACCTTGCTAACAACACTCAATAGAGAGATGCCTCTATAATTTTCAGGGTTAGAAGCATCTCCTTTTTTAAGCAAAGGCACAATAACTGATCTAGTCCACATTTTGAGGAAAATAGCCACGCTCATATATATGATTAAAAAACAGTTTGTTAAAAAAAAGTGTTACAATAGATTCGGCCGTCTTCAAAAATTCACCACAAATATCATCTAAACCTGATGCTTTATTACATTTTAATCGCTTTATTGCACGACGCACTTCATCTTCGGTTATTTCGTCATCCAAATCGGAAACATAAACAGACTCTCTCCTGAATATTTTCTTCTCCTTGAATATTTTCGTCTAATATTTTCATTATCTCTAGCACTACTACCAACACTATAATCGGGGGAGAAAATCTCTTCAAAATGTGCTTTCCACCTGTCCATATGGATAAAAGGCCGATCAGGTTTTTTTTTTTTTAACATTTCGTATTGTCGACCAAAAACACTAGATTCATTTTTATTATTTAGTAATCTATCAACAATTGATTTTCGATATCCTTTCCTTATATCTTTAAATGTGTCCTGATACTCTGTTCTTTTCCGAGCATAATCACTCTGGTCACTGGGGCGTTTGGTGCGTGTGCACCTCACAAGTGCTTTACCAGCTATGCGTTTCTTATATAAACAAATCTTATCAAACCATGGTTTACTTGTCCGTGCACGGGTTGCAGGCCTAACTATTTTCAGCATGCATTCCCCAGCGTTTAACAGCAAGCACGTGAATTTGTCAACAGCCGAGTCTAAACTAGTTGAAATGTCATTCGTACAATCAGCAAGAATCCTACCTGCCTTTTCCGATTTTAGATAAGCAACAAAACTGGTTGGCTTTGCTTGCTTCCCATTTAAATTTCTGGAAAGACTCTTGCTTTTGTTTGTTAGTTTCATTGCTATGCTCACATTTCAAAGATAAGAAAACAGGCATATGCTGGATTCCACACTTTTCTGCACGTTAAAGCATTGAACACTAGGCAGCAAATCACAGAAACACAAAAAGTAATCAATGACGCTGTTTCCACGTTCCGATAAGAAAGTAAACTGACCATTAATATCACCATCACATAGCCCATTCAAAGGTGTGTTAGTTCAAACATAGAACACAGATTAATCAGCAACTTGCCAAAACAATTTACAACACATCATCCATAGAACGCCTTACATAGAACTCACTACTATCAGCCGCAAGAATCACATCGATTTCATTGGCTTCTAGACTCCAGTTTCCAATTCGAGCATTAAAATCACCAGTTATAACTAGATGAACATCTCTTTTTTCATATTTCTCAAGTATAAACTGTTCCAACATTTCTAGGTTATTTTTTAATTCCCTTTTTTGTAATAATCACTGTTCATTGGATGGTTGTGTATAAGCCAATAAACAAAACATCCTTGTCTGCATCAAAAAGTGTCCTACATAGTTTTACACAAACAATATTTCCCAGCCCAGTATCAATAGCATGAACGAATCTCTCCCACATCTCTTTATTAATAGCACCGTCCCTCCGGATCTTCGTCCCATCTTTGACAGTTTTATACCTGGGCTATGGACAACAATAAAATCGCTAAAAAATATACGGAAAAATCGAAAGTAGGAAAAGTAAAAGTCTCAACAAGGCAAACAATATCAAAAGACGTAATATAATCTATGAAATCAGGGTCTGTCAACTTTGCCTGAAGCCCATCAACATTCCAAGTAATACAAGAAAGAAAATCGTGTTATTTACATTATTACAGTGACTATTACTTGTTGGCGAACTAGCATGTGTATTTGTATTGTGTTTGCGTGAACGTGAGCCCTGGCCTTGGCTAAACTTCAGTTGTTTTATTACGGGGACGGGATGAGGAGGAGCGAGAAACACGTGCATTCTTCTTAGCCCACGTATCAGGTAAGTTGGGTTGTCGCTCACTCGCCTTTCCCTTCTGTCCTTTGACAGAAACGCCGGCGGAGACACCTTCATCGCTAGTAGAGGGGGGATGGGGGTGAGAACG
>JADBJO010000537.1:503095-515595 GCA_016801955.1 Conus betulinus | reverse complement strand
AGACGAAGAGAAAAACAGGGCTATGTTTTCTCCGAGAGCTGCAGCCATCATAGTCCCAAGACACTATCGAAATTTATGGGGATGTATTTGTGACAGCTGAGTTGCTTCAGGGGTTTTTGTGGAAGGAAATACAGTAACAACCAGCTTATGTACACCTGACACAAAGCAGCAGTCTGCCAAGCTTTCATCGCCAGTTTGTGCCCAATCAGACGCGCTGGTACCTCTAAGATGACCCAACGCTTCCGTTCCCCAGGTCATCTCAGACGGAGGACTGGAAACGACAGACCACAGTTCCTGTTTTCTCTTGTCCTCGCAGAGCCCAGATCTAGACCGGTTTGACCACTCAAGAATGCCATGGGAAGGTACACTCGCCGCCTCGGTACCGCCTCCCACCTCTGGAGCGCACACGCCGCACGTGGAATCCGCAGTCTGTCACTCAACTTCTCTCCCTGTGTGACTCTTTCTTCCAGAGCCTTGTCGGCACGCGCAATGGGCAAAAAAGGAAACATCACCAACTATGACAGCACGTTACGACCAATCTGAAGGTAAGAACGATTGAACAGGAGGTGCCTGTAGAGATTTGGGACCAGAAGTGTGCAAGTGGGGGAAATATCTTTTGTTTTCAAAGTGGGTCATGACCTAACATGTCGTGCTGTGACAGATGGATTGCACTATGACCTGACAGATGTTGCATTATGACCCGACAGATGTTGCAGTATAACCCTGACAGATGTTGCACTATGACCTGACAGATGTTGCATTATGACCCGACAGATGTGGCGCTATGACCCGCAGGTATAGCACTATGACCTGACAGATGTTGCATTATGACCCGACAGATGTGGCGCTATGACCCGCAGGTATAGCACTATGACCTGACAGATGTTGCACTATGACCTGACAGGTGTGGCACTATGACCTGACAGATGTTGCGGTATTGACCTGACAGATGTTGCGGTACGACCTGACAGATGTTGCACTATGACCCGACAAGCATGGCACTATGACCTGACAGGTGTTGCGGTATGACCTGACAGATGTTGCGATATGATCTGACAGATGTTGCGGTATGACCTGACAGATGTTGCACTATGACCCGACAAGCGTGGCACTATGACCCGACAGGTGTTGCGGTATGACCTGACAGATGTTGCGATATGACCTGACAGATGTTGCGGTATGACCTGACAGATGTTGCGATATGACCTGACAGGTGTGGCACTATGAGCTGACAGATGTTGCGGTATGAGCTGACAGGTGTTGCGATATGATCTGACAGATGTTGCACTATGGCCTGATGGATGTTGCATTACAATGTGACAAATCTTGTACTATAGTGTGACAGATCTTAAACCATGACTTAATAAATGTTGTACTACGACCTGACAGATGTTGCGTTATGACCTGATGGATGCTGAACTATAACCTGACAGATGATGCACTTTTGATGCACTTTTACCTGACAGAATCACACTATGACCTGAAAGATGTTATATTATGACCTGACAGATAATGCACTTTGACCTGACAGAACTGAAAGTAAGAGTTTCAGTTTCATTTTTAGGAAGTAAGAAAAATGATCAAGTCTTAAAGGGACTTGAACTGAAAGTAAGAATAAGGTTATGTCATAGAGGGACTTCAACTGACAGTATGAAAATTTAACGTCATAGAGGGATTTGAACTGAAATTAAGAAAAGGTTACGTCATATGGGACTTGAACTGACAGTATGGAAAAATGAACGTCATAGAGGGACTTGAATTGAAGGTAAGAAAAAGTTACGTCATAGGGGGAGTTGAACTGAAAGTAAAAAAAAAAAAAAGGTTGCATCTTAGACGGACTTGAATCGAAGGCAAGCACAAGGTTACGATACGAAGGGACTTTGCGTTGTAGAGGGAATTGAACTGACAGCCAGGAAAAGGTTACGGTATAGAGGGAATTGAACTGACAGTCAGGAAAAGGTTACGGTATAGAGGGAATTGAACTGACAGTCAGGAAAAAGGTTACAGTATAGAGGGAATTGAACTGACAGTCAGGAAAAGGTTACGGTATAGAGGGAATTGAACTGACAGTCAGGAAAAGGTTACGGTATAGAGGGAATTGAACTGACAGTCAGGAAAAGGTTACGGTATAGAGGGAACTGAACTGACAGTCAGGAAAAGGTTACGTCAGGTGGTTTTAAGTAACAGTAAGAAAAAGGTTAAGTCATGGAGGGAATCAACCGAAAGAAAGAGAAAAAAGGTTAAGTCATGGAGGGGTTAAACGAGAAGTCATGAAAAGGTGACGTCATGGAGGGAAAAAACCGCAGTAAGAATAGGGTTTCGTCACAGTGGGTCTTGGACTGAAAGTAAGACACAGGTTTCGTCGTCGTAGAAGGACTTAAACTGAAATTTAAAAAAAAAACAAACAAGGCTACGCCTCGTTCGTCTTCTCAGCATTCTGACAGACGTGCAGATGCATGTTGAAATCAAGATCCCCTTTGAAAAAGGAGTGTCGTGCAATTCTTTCCTGCTCACGTTGAGCGCTCTAGCGAAAGTGTGCGAAAGGTGTACATATTTTGAGCAAAAATCAAGGAAGTGATGAAAAGGTAAACAGATGTGCTACTCACCATTTAGGACACGATCATTGCTGTGAGATAGAGCCGTCTAGGAATCAGAAGACTGAAGAGTTTCAAAGGGGCGAACATCAAGAGGACTTAGCCAGAGACTAAGATTTACCATTAGGACTAAAGAGTCTAATGATCTGGGCAATTATATGTAAGGAAGCTATATAGTTCAGAATGACCATCATAAAAAGACAGCTGGGGGGAGGGGAGGGTGAGGGTGAGGGGGGGGGGGGGGGGGGGGGGAAGATTTTTATTTTGTACAGATTTCGGGGAAACGCACAGGCGCGAAAAAGATGAAACCAGCTGTCATCTCCCATAAACCTTGGGGATTTATGGGACTTTGATGAGAGGACGAGAGACTTTGAGGGAGGGAGAGAGGAGAGAGAGGAGAGAGAGAGAGGAGGGGAGAGAGAGAGGGAGGGAGAAGATGAGGAGAGATTTTCAGGGAGAGAATGAGAGGAGAGAAGAGAAAGAGAGAGAGGACGATAGAAAGAGAAAAAAAAAAACACCAACAGAGGAGAGAGAGGGGAGGAGAGCGAGAGGAGGGGTGGGAGAGAGAGAGAGAGGAGAGAGGAGGAGAGAGGAGAGGGAGAGAGAGAGTCAGAGAGACGGAGAGAACGAGAGAGAAGGAGAGAGAGAGAGAGAGAGAGAGAGAGACTTTGAGAGAGAGAGAGAGGAGAGAAGAGAGGAGACAGAGAGAGAGAGAAGGAGAGAGGAGAGAGAGAGAGAGAGAGACGGAGATCATTTTCATTTCAAGAGGGAAAAAAAAAAACAAAACACCAAAGAGAGAGAGAGAGAGAGAGAGAGAGAGAGAGAGGAGAGGAGAGGAGAGACGAGAGAGAGAGAGAGAGAGAGAGAGAGAGAGAGAGAGAGGTAAACATATTTATTTTAAAACAAAAACAAAACATCAGAGAGAGAGAGAGAGAGAGGAGACAGAGAGAGAGAGAGAGAGAGAGAGAGAGAGAGACAGACAGACAGGACAGACAGACAGACAGACAGAGTGGCGTGGAAATCATGGCAATGATGTTGGAAACGAGACAGCAAAAAACAAGGACAAAAACAAAAGCAGCAGCGCGCCGCAAGAAACGTCCTAACGAAATCGAATATGCATATGTTATACACATGAAAACAAAAAAAAAAATCAAAACACTGCCATTCTTTTGTCGACGGCTGAGTAGCAAATATTGTTTCGTGCATTTGCATTTTTGTACTTGCCATGTCTACAGAAGACGTATGAGTGAAAAGAATTCTGCGTTCTGCTCTATAATGTGTACTCAATAAGCGTGGCGCCCTATGTTGTGTGTTCATTTGCATCGTGACTGTTTTCAGTAACATGGCAGTCTTCATAACTAGACAGGTGAATTGCAATTTCGTCAGGTACCAACGAAGAGGATGTGTATATGTGTGTGTGTGTGTGTGTGTGTGTGTGTGTGTGTGTGTGTGTGTGTGTGTGTGTGTGTGTGTGTGTGTGTGTGAGTGTGTGTGTGAGAGTGTGTGTGTGAGTGTGTGTGTGTGCGCACGCGCGCACGCGCGTGTGTGTGTGTGCGTGCGTGCGTGCGTGCGTGCATGCGTGCGCGCGTGCGTGCGTGCGTGCGTGCGTGCGTGCGTGTGTGTGTGTGTGTGTGTGTGTGTGTGTGTTCCTTTTTTTTCTTTTACTTTTTTTTTTTTATTTTGTACAGATTTCGGGGAAATTTGACGTGCAAGAACTACATGAACTGAGAGAGAGAGAGAGAGAGAGAGAGAGAGAGAGAGAGAGAGAGAGAGAGAGAGAGAGAGAGAGAGAGAGAGAGAGAGAGAGAAGTGAAAAAACCAAACACGGTGTTTAGATAGCCAAGTTTGTGAGTCCGAAGCTTTCTATTTGAAGAGAGAGAAGTGAAAACTAAACACGGTGCGTAAATAGCCTAGTTTGTGATTCCGAAGCTTTTATGTTTGAAGAGAGAGAAGTGAAAACCAAACACGGTGTTTAAATAGCCTAGTTTGTGATTCCGAAGCTTTCTGTTTGAATTCCTACTTAATCTTCAACACAAACGAGGTAAATGTAGTTTCTGAGGTCTGTAGATCAAAAACCAAATATTTTCTAATCCTGTCATCATCATCATTATGTTTTCATTCACCTTAAATAATAATGTTGTGTGACTGATGCATGAAATGCTCAGGATTCTCCATGCGTACATGGAATCTCTCTCTCTCTCTCTCTCTCTCTCTCTCTCTCTCTCTCTCTCTCTCTCTCTCTCTCTCACTCTTCACCCCTTCACATCTCATGTGGGATGACCCTGGAGCAAGTCTCTCAGACGGGGTCCATAAACCGAGCTCCCGCAAGAGGCATGAAACATGCGCATGGAAAAGAACCCACATCAATAAAGAAGCAGGCCATACCCGCGGTGACTTTTAATGCCGAGTTCGCCGCATCAGTCCGTCTTTGGGGATCACCGTTGGATGAGTCGGGTGACGCCATCCAGAGAGGATGTGGTGGGGAGGTGAGGGATAGGGTGAGACGGGGGTTGTTCACTCAAGCCAACTCCGCGGCTGAGCAGTTATCAGCCTCATTTGGGGCCTGGTACTTTTGTGTCTGGCCTATCTGTACAGGACCTGCGCAGCAAGCAGTGACTATCACCCATGTGTCATTCTGGCTGCAGTGCAGTGTCTGTTCTAGTGGGTGACTTCATGGCGACTAGATGTTGAATACATCAGGGTGTGTGGTTGAGTGTGGAAGGCGTTCAATAATGGCCGGCGTGGAATTATGCCCGGGGGGGGGGGGGGGGGGGGGGGGGGGCACTCAAAAAGATGAGACAACCAAAAACGTCTGTAGAAACAAATCTACAAAAAAAAAAGAAGAAAGTATGCACGTGCGCTCGCGTGCAAACACGCACCACACACACACACACACACACACACACACGCACACACACGCGCGCGCGCGCGCGCGCTCGCACGCACATACACATCTATGCACGCACGCTCGCGCTCTCTGTTTGTCTGTCTGTCTGTCTGTCTGTCTCTCACACACACAAACGCAAGTACTCATGTATTTTCTCTCTCTCTCTCTCTCTCTCTCTCTCTCTCTCTCTCTCTCTCTCTCTCTCTCTCAAATCTCAAGTGGATAAATTTATCACATGATGTAAACATATGATTCTGACTGAACTCGATTTACCCTAGGAATGCTGACTGGAGGACACCCATACACACCACGAGGGAGGATGCCCTAGCCAGCAGCTGCCGGGAATCTGACTTCAAAGGCAAAATATTCGCCAGAGGATGAAGCAGTTAGGGGGCGGAGTGTGGGGGGGGGGGGTGGGTGTGGTGGGGGGGGGGGTTGTAGACGAAAAAAGAACCGTACTTGCAATGTAAGAAGTGGTTGAAAAATTCATAACTTACAACAATTGTTCAGTAGTAGCGAAGTCGTGAGAAATCTGCCCCAAGGCGATTTGGTCTTAATCTGCCCCGACGAATTTTGAAGGAACGGGTCGAATCCATGCAGCTAAAAATCTATAAATGAGATAAATAAAAACATAACAAATCACAAAAACGGGGAGAAGGTAGAAGGGTGTGAGGGGGAGAAGGGGCGGCCGCAGTAGAAGGTCATCCAGTGGGCATGGCCTGCATGTAGTTTGATATGTGCTTCACTGGGCCCGTTTGAATGTTAGAGTCGTTCTTAATTGCACTGACTTTTAAGATAGCGAATCTACTTCGTGTACTCTGCAGTCTTGGTGATCTAGTCTTTATTCTCAGTTGCCTGATCTTTCGGTTCGCAATCAAGGGTCAGTAGGACTCGCAGACTTCTCCGAACCTAGGTTCGTGGTGAGAAAGAATTGCTAAACTTCGTCTGCAAACTCTCCGAGTTGACACGAAGGGAAGTAACCGTATGAAAGCTCTCCTACAACTGAAATCAATTCGTGTTCAGTCTCCAGTGACCGAATGCAGATTTGATTTCTGTTCTAGATTCATATGAAAACATTTCAGTCAGTACGGCTGAAACAGTTTCACGAAGTTGTGGGACTAAACACACTTTGGACAAAGTGGATGACGAAAATCGACTTTTCAGCCAAATCAAAACATTTTGAATTCAGTAGGCCTAATAATATATCTCAGCTGAGCATTAACGGGCAGGTTGGATTCTCTCCCTTGAGAAAAAAAATCCTTTAAACTTCATTTAAGAACCAGTTGTCAGTTCGTTGTGACTCTGCGAACTAGATGATGGCTTTCAGTAAAGAGAGAACCTATGGTTTGTCAGGAGCTGGCGATTTAGATTCGTGAACCCGTGATTCATTTAAATCAGAACAGCTTTTCAGAGTGAAGGGCCGAAAATGTGTTGTATGAGGGGAGACTACTATGAAAACTTGTTGACATCCTGCCGTCCTTAGAGTCTCTTCCTGTAAATTTTTTTTCTTTGTTTTCTTCCCTTTGCCATCATACATTCTGTGCCCGCCCAGTGGCATCGTTGTCATCGTTGAGACCCTCTTCGTAAACTCTCTCATCTTAGTCATTAATTCATTCCAATTCATTCAGCTTTAAAAACCGTGCGCAGTGCGGTCTCGAAACTTAGAAGGTGTGATTGTAGCGCATATGGACCAGTCCGCACGTGTTGACACCTCTTTGATGAAACTGAAACTGATATTGCGAAGTACTTTGTGGGTCGGGGTTTTGAGTTAGGAGGGAAACTAAGCTTCGTCTTTAGCTCGTGATCTAATTTCGCGAACCCCATGGTTGGTTTGGCTGGGGAACGGCCTTTAAGAGGTAATGGCCGAAAAAGTTGCAAGGAGAGTGTGGGGGAAAGGGGGTGGGTGGGTGGGGGGGGGGGTGGGGGGGCTTCTGTAAAAGCCGATTGACTCCTGCTGTTCTGAGTGTCTCCTCCTGTCACAGTCTTCTTCTTCTTCTTCTTCTTCTTCTTCTACTTCTCCTTCTTCTTCTTCTTCTACTTCTTGGTTTAAATAAATATGTTTCCACTTTACAAACACATAGTTTTACAATAAATGTGAAAATTTGAACAACAACAAGCTAATGCTTCTTCTTCTTCTTCTTCTTCTTCTTCTTCTTCCTCCTCCTCCTCCTCTTCCTCCCGCCATTTTATGTTCCGTGCCTTCCAGTGGCCTTCATTTCTGGTCACTGCTCATTTCGACTCCGCAGTCAACAGTCAGACTAAGAAGGTTCATCTTGTAAACTCAGCACCGACACTCCGCAACGGAGCAATAAATAATCATCACGGTGTTGTCATAAAGCAACTGGGAGAGGAGACATGAGCCGGCTGCGGAGTTAGTTACTCGGTGGTGTGTCCAGGGCTGTTCCTTTTGATCCCGCATACGCATGACGCTGCCTAAATTCAGCCAGTTAAATTAAATCCACTAATGATGATCATAAATGCTGGGACACGGAGCCAGTACCCGCCAGGCATCCCTATCCCGAGGTCACCACCCACCACCACCACCACCACCCCCCCCCCCCCCACCCACCACCACCACCACCGTCCTCATAAATTTTCAGATACCGATGTTTCTGACACGAACTCGATGCGAAGCGTCACGCTGGATCATTCACGGGATCAGTTGGATATTGTGGGATCCTGCGCGTGACGGATGGAATCCACGTGAGTTTGTTCACTGTACAGGGTTAGAGGAGGCCTGGATTTCTTTAAAGATGCGTCATTCGTGGTGAGATTCATCTTGATGTATAGTCGATAGGGCCTAAATTACTTTAAGATGCGTCATAGTGGGATTCATCTTGATGTATAGTGGACAGGGCCTAAATTCTTTAAAGATGCGTCATAGTGGGATTCATCTTGATGTATAGTCGATAGGGCCTGAATTTCTTTTAAAGATGCGCCATAGTGGGATTCATCTTGATGTATAGTCGATAGGGCCTAAATTTCTTTAAGATGCGTCATAGTAGGATTCATCTTGATGTATAGTCGATAGGGCCTAAATTTCTTTAAAAAAATGCGTCATAGTGGGATTCATCTTGATGTATAGTCGATAGGGCCTAAATGTCTTTAAAGATGCGTCGTAGTGGGATTCATCTTGATGTATAGTCGATAGGGCCTAAATGTCTTTAAAGATGCGTCGTAGTGGGATTCATCTTGATGTATAGTCGACAGGGCCACACTGTGGCATAACAGTGTGACTCTATCGACTATACATCAAAGTTTCAGTTTGATGTTGTTTTTTTTCAGAGTTCTTTTTAATTTCATTTGATCTTTAATCCATTTGTTTTCTTTTATTTTACTGGTTGATTGATTTGTTGTTGTTGTTGTTTGTTGTTGTTGATGTTGTTGTGTTGTTGTTATCCATTCTACGTTCTGTTTTAAGAAATTGTTCACCACGTTCGAAATTGTATTATATTTTGACTGAAAATAATCCCTAAATGCTGCGATGAATAGGACTTGAAACTGTCGCAACCTCATGACTGGAAATGGTGTTTTTTGTACGCACACAAATTAATAGATGTAAACCTGAAAATGTTCCAGCTGAGAATATTACGTATATGTTTGGGTTCACATGTTATTGAAAAAGGAACTGTAAATAAAGAGAAATGTAGCTTTTGTGGTTTACATAAAGACAGTGTTTGTTGATCACATGTTATGGAAATGCACGAATATTCAAAATTTCAGAGAAATGTCTAAACGCCCGGAATATGCTCTTTACAGAGTTGCTCGTTCTTCTTGGATTTTGGTTTGAAAATCGATATTGATTGTATTTTTCTGACTTCATTTGTTCATTATGAATTCAGCAAAGTATTGTTTGTATAAATGCAAACAAAAACGCAGCTTACCACAAGTTGGGTTGTTTTTAAAGTACTGGCCTTCCGATACAAAATTGAAACACACACACACACACACACACACACACACACACACACACACACACACACACACACACACACACACACACACACACACACACACACACACACACACACACACACACACACACACACACACACTTTTAAATTACCTTTTAAACTTTCCAAAAAAAGAATATTTCAAATTCTCTTCTGTGTTGATTCTAAATCAGCTCTTCAGGCATAAAAAGTTTTTCAATTGCATACAAGACCTGAAAATGATCATAGAGATAAGTTGTATGATGCACATGTTAATTGCAAGAGGAACCCATGTAGCTTTTTGTTGGATTCCTTCACATTGTTCTTTTCATTATAATGAAAAGGTAGACAGGGCAGCTAAACGTGGAGCCAAAATAGTTTTGATTCAGAATTGTTTGATTTCCCTTTATCAGTACATGAACAGTGTAACTTAAGTCGCATATCTGGAAAGCTTTCGAATATAGTATGGTAGATCACGTCTGTAAAAACAGTTTGATATTAAAAGAATCAAAGAGAAATTTTAACCTTAATAGAAGATTACTCTCATTAATGCACAGGTGGAAACTTAATGCATTTGAAACAAAATATGTAAAAAAAACGTAGTTTGCGTATGTGGAAACAAAATTACTCCAGTTGATATTGTTTCGTGCAATGATATAAAAAAAAAATCATTCCAGTATTGACGCAAAATACTGTGCAGGCCATTTTTGAGTCACCAGCTTTAATGTACGATTTCTTGTACACTTAGAACGCACCCCTATTGGAAAATACTTATAATATGTTTTTCATTAACTTTATTTGCGGGGGATAAGAAAGGGAGGGGGATGGGGTGGATACAATGGGAAGGGGGGAAGGGGGAAAGCAAAGGACTTTTGTTGTTGTTTGTTTATTTATTTATTTATTTTTCTTTAATACTGTCATCCGTTTTCACTTTGATTAGTTAGCTGTTGGTTTTAGGTAATTTGTTTCATGTTAATCTTCTGTTATGACTTGTGTAAAGATATTCACACACTTGCACATCCACAACTCCCTCAGTCACACACACACACACACACACACACACACACACACACACACACACACACACACACACACACACACATACACACACACACACACACACACACACACACACACACACACATACCACACACACACACACACACGCACACACACATGTACACACATACACACACTTACACACACACACACACACACACACACACACACACACACACACACACACACACACACACACACACACACATTCGCGTGCACGCGCACCCATATATATAGGCCTATACATGCACACATTATGTGCACGCTCGCAATTACCTCCGTACACATTCACTTTCTTGTGCGTGTCTAATATCACGAATAGTGGATATACGTTAAATGAAGGACACACACACACACACACACACACACACACACACACACACACACACACACACACACACACACACACACACACACACACACTCCTCATCCAAATTTGATTTTTAAATACCAAATGGTTGACGAACCAGCCGTCATTTTCGTCTCTACTGATTATTTCATTTAAGTGTAGGACCTCACAGTAATGAATGTAAATATAAACACAGTGAGATGCATGTGGTACTGTTATATCGAGATGAAAGACTTTCTTGCTCAATGCTTTTGTTCATTGGGTATGGAATTCTTCATGTGCTGTTGTGGAGATATTACTTTCAGTCTCAAAGCAGTGCATTGCATGCGCGGTAGTAATATATTCCGAAACAGTCTATCACCTGGGCCACTCTATTTTGTCCGTCTGTCCCTAGAGTAATTGTG
This sequence comes from Conus betulinus, assembly GCA_016801955.1. Lineage (NCBI taxonomy): Eukaryota > Metazoa > Mollusca > Gastropoda > Neogastropoda > Conidae > Conus > Conus betulinus. The sequence continues at coordinate 504,370 of JADBJO010000537.1, read as the reverse complement.
CACGTGTATTTGCTGTTCCTGTCTCCCTGCAATTTTTAAAAAATCGTGTTGACCTCTATACAATGCTTTGTAAACGTGAAGTTATCTTTAAAATGAAACGTAAACATATTGTTTGCTTTTCCCCCCTGGGGACTTAGGTAACTATGGAGATTCCTTTCTTCATTCATTTTCGTTTGTTTATTTGTTTGTTTCTTGGCTTGTTTGTTTTCTTGTTGCAAGTTAAGTTAAGAAAGCACATAGGAGCTTTAAAAATTTTTTTTTATTCACTTCCCTCCTCAGTATAGTTAAATGCGCATTTTTTCCCCCGTTTATCATATGTGGTGTTTGTATTGTCGTCTCTATTTTTACCAAACATTTTCTTTTTACTTTTATGTACCATTTTTTTTTGTTTTCTCAAATCAAAATCAGTTTATTTTTCTGTTCAGTATATCAGCCATTATGCTGTTTATTTCTGATTAAGCATTTCTTTGCTTGCATCAAAACAGCAGTGCTGTTTAAGGTATGTCAATATGTTTGCTTTTGAACGCAAATCTCTTCTTTCCTTCTTCGCTTTTCTTATCTATAATTTCATTGTGTGTGTGTGTGTGTGTGTGTGTGTGTGTGTGTGTGTGTGTGTGTGTGTGTGTGTGTGTGTGTGTTACTTTTTTTTTTTTTAGATTTCAGTAATAATAATAGTAATAATAATAATGATACTACTACTATTAATAATAATAATCATAGTAATGATAATAGTCCTGATCATGATAAAAATAACAATAATGAAGTGCAATATAATAATAATAATAATAATAACAATGATGATGATAATAATAATAACAATAATAATAACAATGATAATGATAATAATAGCATTAATAGCATTATTAATACAGAACGATATCAAAAATCTTTCTGTTGATAAAAATAGCAGCCTTGATGCCAAATGCGTATCTCCCCTGGAACCACTGAAAGGAACACTTTCAGACCTGGTAAATGGCTGGATCCTGAATTTGTTCACACTAACCGCTCAGTTTGGTGCTCATTTGGGGTCCGAAAATGTTCCGTGGACCTGTGACCTGACCTCTATGACCCTCTGCGTGTACATTTGCATACTGGTCCTTTTCCAAGGCCGACATCAATGGGAGGGGTTTCACGACTGCAGGGGACGCAGTTCTTAGTCATTCAATTTTGAAGTCATTGACCCGACAACAACTGTTGCCAGTCTTAATTGAGATCCCTCTGTGACAAAATCGGGCTTCTCAGTAGTCCCCCCTGTCATCAGTTGTCAGCAGAAAG
>JADBJO010000537.1:488095-490595 GCA_016801955.1 Conus betulinus | reverse complement strand
AACGAAAAGGGATAGCTGGAACATGGAGACAATATGAAAGAAAGTATAATATAACTGTGTGAAAAGAAAAATTCTTTGGAAGATGAATTCCTCAGCCAGCCACCCCTGCCATTCCCTTCCCGTCCCCGCTTCTATCACTCCTATACACATCATGTGTTCTGCTTCCTTTCACATCGCATCAGTGAACTGAGTGTAAAGTGAACTCGTCGCGAGAGAGTTTCAAATACCTGCCGACACTTTTTGTTGAACATCTTCAGTCGGTCTGTCTGTCGAAGAGTCACTGACTTGAAACGTTGATTTCCTGTCTTCCACAGTATTTTGATTTCCACAGCAGGTCAGTACTACTTTCTTTTTCTTCTTTACAGTGAAAGCGAATTTCACAGAACAGAACTCTTTGATCTTCAGGTGATTCGAAGAAGAGTCAGTTACTTGAAATGTTGATATGGTATCATCCAAATATCTTGATTTCCATCCAAAGTCCGTTTTTACTTTCTTTAACTTTGCAATGAACGCAAATAAAAACAATGTTTCATAGACGACCACCAAGCAGCGTCTTCATCGGAACAAAATGTCGTTAGCTTTGAAGAAATCATTTCGTTAATGAAAAAAAAAAAAATGCAGAAGCCAAGAAATCTTGCTATCTGCAGAGCTTTTTTCTTCCTTATCTTTTTTTCACCTTCCATGCTGTCTCTGTGGGATGACTCAAAGGCCGCTTGTTTCACAGCTAAATCCATTTTCGTTCTGTGACAGCCCCAGTACCTTCAGACGAAAGGGAGCAGTTCAAACGTAGTCATCCCGAGGCAGTCAGCTGAAAACCTCACCTCACTGCTGTTGAGTTTCTTCAGTGGTATTCACAAGTCCAGCCCTGAATCAGTGTTGGCGGGACACCCACCTACAGAGCCACCTACTGCCGACAGGGACTAAGTAGTAGCGGAGCCAAAGTGAGCTGGCGTTCCTGTCTGGAAGGAGCCGTCATATCCAACCGACGACAGTCCCCATGAACTGACCGACACCAGGACATCCACAGAGACTCACCAAGGACATGGGCGTGGTTTTTCCCCTATTGATATCAGGGCAAAGACAGAAATATAGAGGGCCAAGCTAATGTTAGAATCAAAGACATAATTCAGAATCGTGGAAAGTTTGAGAGTTTCACAATTCGGGTTCGCTCCCTTAAAGGACAAGACGTCTTCAGAGAATCTGGTTACTTCGCGTGAATAAGTTGCTGCTGTTACAGAGAACAGTTTTGAGAGAATTTGAAGAGGAACTTTATTAACTTACTGCTCATCTGAGCAAGTGTTCCACTGGACATTGAGATATCCACAGTAAATGTTTGAGATCGTGAGTCTGTCCCGGCTTAGTGTGCTAAAGTCGTCTGACATATTCACCGCGACTCTGCGACACTGCTTCTCTCCGCTGGAAAGGTGTGGTACTGGGAATCCCGTCAACAGGAAAGAAAGTCTGACAAGCTGACAAGCTTCACATGGACAACAATAATAACGAACATCCCTTGGAACAACTTGGCAGCAGAATCTTTAGTAGGCATTTCAGTACAACTTACCCAGTGTATCTGACAGAAATAACGTCACTTCGTGAAGGGCACCAGAGGAAGGGGGTGCATGAGGGGAATGGGGGGGGGGGGGGTGGAAAGGAAAGAGGGAACGAAGTTCGGAAAGGGGGGGGGGGAGGGGGGGGGGCAGAACGAATTTTTTTTTAATTTTTTATTTTATATCTATTCCACACATGTCGATGACCAGCCACTCCACTGACGTGAGCAGTAAACAGATTTTTCAAGAACAGAGGCAGGAAATGGCAACGTCTTTCGTCTGTGCCCGATTCTTCAAAAACTAATGAAGAAATGCTATGTTTGGAGGGAATGCCCCGGCGAAAAAAATACATGTACTGCTCCGGGTCACGTCACCATCTCTGGAAAAATGAAATAAAAACAGTCTGGACGTCAATACTGGAATGTTGCACAGATAAATCTCGAAACAATACTAAAAGTGATTCACTCTAAATGGCCCCCCCTTCGCCTGCTCCATTGTCATAACAGAAGTTGTAGTACAGTCCACCTGAATCTCACCTCCATCCCCCCACCCTTCTAAAAATAACGGACCTGGGGAAAACAGTGACCCTATCAAGTTTTCCTGAGAATGAAATCAGCAACAGGGTTAGTAACAACAGCAACTAAACAAGTGACCAAAGTGAAATGGAGAATCAATCTTTCTCTTAGCCACTGGTCAAAAAAAAAAAATCCCTTGCATTAGCGCCAAATGAAACAACTTTCTGCGTGTTGTCTACCTGCTAGTCGGAGCAAAACGAAAAGACTTTTTTCTGCTGATAGTAGCTGTATCAAAAGCACGAGAGTCACGCAAAGAAACAAAACACCCATTACACGATCCTCCGGCTGCGGCGAAGACTGCAGTCGACGTCGGAAGACTCTCCCAAGAGAGCTGGACCACGGAATGTCTCGGAGAGGAGAAGCCGCAGGATATGTACA
>JADBJO010000537.1:478095-483095 GCA_016801955.1 Conus betulinus | reverse complement strand
TTCTTTTTTCCTTTTTCCTGTCTATCCCTCTAGAACCATCGATTTTTTTTGCCAGAAAGTTACAGAATGTTATCATGAATGATCTGGAAAATTGTCCGAATTACGTAAAGTGCTTTGCTTGACTTCTTTAAGTGGTCTTTGTGAGAGGAAGCTTAATTATCTTCTCCTGAGTGTGAAAATAGTGTCCGTGACTATTCTTGTGTTCTGTTGGGCCAAACGAATGATGTAAAATCATGTCACTTTATTGATCATGTTAACTTACAACAAATATTTTCACAGACTGAAGTTGAATACCTTGACGAAAAGCAACCAGACAATGAGCATCAAAGAGTTGCATGGGATCTGAGTAAATTCTGCCTGTGTGCTGATTTACGGCATTACAAAGTACCAATATATAGCGTTTGGCAATGTAACAGAAGATGGGAGCCATGATGCCGTGACCATCGCTCTTGCTCAATTCACTGCATGGTTGTGAGAGGATGGGGATTGTGTGTAGGAGACAGTTGTCTTGATAGTCAAGTCGGCGCTTTGGGTATAGTCTAAGACATTCAGTGTAGATGCTAAAACCTGACACTAAGCTTAAGCTTAGGTGCTGCTTTTTTTTCTCGGGTCATAACAACGACCTATCCCTCCCCCCACCCCCACCCCCCAAAAGAAGGAAAAAAAAACCGCACCAAACACGGAAAAACCCTTTTTTCAAATTATCAAAATTTAAACTAAACATATAAGATTCAATGTTAGAAAGTAACAATGATTGTAATGGTATTTAGAAAACTACTTGGAAAAAAAGTCAGCCTCCTATATCAACTGAATCACAGAAAGAACATTCTGAGAAATATAAGCCAACTGTTTGGAAGTCGAACACGTACACAAGATATACATCAGGAAGATGTTTAGGAAGACACCTTTATTAAAGATTATACGAAGATATTACGGAACCTGAGATTAAATCTATGGTACGTGAGCTTCAATCTGAAAATCCATCTGGTTTAGACGAAGTAGTACCTCCTGAACCCTTCACAGCAATAGAATCTAAAATCAAACCATTCTTGATGAAATTGTTCTATAAATCATTTTAGAAAGTCATTTCTCTACAGAATGAAGACGCTGGGTTATAGTTTCATTATACCATAATGAGAAGGATGTAAAAAAAAAAAGAAAATTATAGCCGTTCAACATAATTTGTAGATAATCTACGTTCGTTTTGAACAGGACATTTGTGTATAAGGACATAGACACAGGCAAAATATGCAAGAAACAGTCAAGGTTTTGAAAAGTTGTTGCACGATCGACTGCATGCATATCTGAGTATTTATTCAACGCCCCATCTTGCGCCGAATTCGAGAAGTTAAGTGATTGCTCATTCTTTATTCTCATTGTCCTGAATCTTGTTTATCTTTTCCGAAGAAGACCTAAGAGGTCGAAACGAGTCATGGTTTTGTCTTGTAATTTGGTTGTCCCTTTTGTCTGGTGGATTTACTATTATTTTTTTTTTCTTTTAAAAATGTGCATTTGTGATGAATAACAGCCAAAATGGAAAGCGCAAAAGTGAAATGCTCACTGCATTTATAGACCACGGAAGAGCTTATGATTCGGTTGATTGCAACAATGTATGGACAGTATTACGCAAGATTAGAACATCATCAGAAAAGATTAACAATGCTGAAACCAACATAACATACTGTGCAGGCTTGTGTTTGCAGCACAGCAGAGACTGCATGATTTGTGTGACAGGGGTGAAACAGAGTTCTTTGATAATTCCCTGAATTTGTTCCTCTGTTTGTGACAATGCAGGTAATAGATAGCAAAGGAAAGCACGAATGTCAATGTCCGTCTGGTTTATTGGAAGTTTTCTTACTGTTTTTGCCGACAGTTTCGCTTTGACTCGTTCCACTCCTTTTTACAGAGTATCAGAAAAGTTAGCCATCTGAGCAAACATGAAAAAAATGGTTTTACACAGAACAAGAAATTGCAGCTTTAGATAGCTACTCATGTTAAATCTTTACTTTGTCAGCTAGACCATCTCTAGAAATGTTACTGTCTGGGTTTGCAAGCCACAATAGCGAAGATAATGAAAACTGTGTGGTCTTGAAAACATGCATGTCTTTTTCTTTTTTCTCTTTTCTGAAGTCTTCGATGTACGGGTCAAATCTAGCTTAATCCACTCATCTGAAATCTTGGATTTAACACGGCTTACAGTGACAGAATACACACATGCATATCTTTCGCGTGTAAAATGTTCAGGGGTCGGTTGGAAAATTGCAAATATTTTGGAATTGAGATAGACGAGCAGATGCCCACTTCACATTGGCAGATCATTGCCAGCCAGCCCTCGACGTATTGATTTCAGATACAGAAAATTACCATTACCAGACCGCCAGAAATGTCTTGTAGAAAAAAAAAGAAGTATGTATTGAAATTGTGTAGATCAGAGGAAGCATTGTTTTTACTCTTGGGTTTTCAGAAGCATGGAAATATATATTGAAATGGTGCGGAAGGAAGCATTGTGCTCTTGGGTTTTCAGAGGGAAAATATGTATTGAAACTGTGCGGATCACAGGAAGCATTTTTTTACTCTTGGGTTTTCAGAAGCATGGAAAATTGGTGGGTGAAAGAACATTTCTGAACACTTTTTAGACTCCAGCTGCTACAAACACGTCTGGGACCGAAAACTAGCACAAAGTAATTGATATGAAGTGCAGTGCAAATTCAAATTTCTCTTAGTGGCCGAACAATATCTTCAGAGCATTAACTAGTAACATTCAAAAAAGCCTCGGTTACGTTTCATTGGTGTAAATGATCTTAGAATAAACAACATAGAGCGATAGCAGGTGGCAGGTGGCTGTTCTAATGCAGCTACAAAATAGTTTTGTGATGCATTCGAAACTTTGGAGCACTGTGATCCGTTCGAAACTTTAAAAACTGAATACTACTAATGTGTCACAAAATTCTCACTGTACAATGTCTTGTTACATGCTAATCACACACACACACACACACACACACACACACACACACACACACACACACACACATATATATATATATATATATATATATATATTTTGTTAAAAATAGGATGGTAAAAGGAAGTTTAAAACTTCCTTTTACCATCCTACTTTTAACAGATGTTGCTCCCCAAGGGGTTGAGCACTTTAAGAATTTTATTAGGCATTTTAGCAGTATTCTTAATATATATATATATATATATATATATATATATACATACATGTGTGTGTGTGTGTGTGTGTGTGTGTGTGTGTGTGTGTGTGTGTGTGTGTGTGTGTACATACATACATATTATATTATGATACACACACACACACACACACACACACACACACACACACACACACACACACACGCACACACACACACACGCACACACGCATATATATATATATATATATATATATATATATATATATATATATCAAGAATAGTACTAAAACGCCCAATAAAATTTTTCAAAGTGCTCAACCCCTTGGGGAGCAACATCTATTAAAATAGTGTGGTAAAAGGAAGTTTTAAAATCATCAACAGATCTGTTGATGATTTTAAAACTTCCTTTTACCATACTATTTTAATATATATATATATATATATATATATATATATATATATATATATATATATATATATATATATATATATATATATATATATATATATTATATATATATATATATATATATATATATATATATATATATATATATATATATATATTTACATTTCATTCTAGCTGCGACTACTTTGGAGAGCGCTATCCCACGCGAGTCATTGCCCCTGCTGGCCTTACAGAGTATTGTAGAATTTTTTGGCATTCTTTTCTTTGTGGGTTAGCTCCTCTTTGCTTTCCCTCTCTCTCTCTCTCTCTCTCTCCCTCCTCTCTCTCTCTCTCCTCTCTCTCTCTCTCTCTCTCTCTCTCTCTCTCTGATTTTACAGAATTACGTTCAAACATGCTCCATTGCCTGAAGGCTTTAATTGCTGAATGCACAATAAAGCATTTGCCACCATCATTACCATTCTCGCTCTCTCGCTCTCTCTCTCTCTCCTCGCTCTCTCTCTCTCTCTCTCTCTCTCCTTCTCCTCCCCTCTCTCTCCTCTCTCTCTCTCTCTCTCTCCCTGTCTCTCTGCGCTCTCTCCTTCTCCCTTCCCTCGGTGTTATTCCTATTTCACCTTGTTTCCCTTCATTACTAGTATACAACCAGAAGCGCACTCCCCTGCCACATTCTCTGTCTGGTCGGTGTTAATGACTAAATGATATGTATGCAGACACGTTATAGGATCGACGCTTTGAGGTCTTTGTGCATATTTCGTTTGTCCACGAGTGCCTGCACCCTTTTCTTTTCTTTCTATTTTCTTTCTTTCTCTTCTCTGTCCTCTGTTTGTATGTCTGTCTGTCTGTCTGTCTATTTCTGTCTCTTTCTCTCTCTCTCTCTCTCCTCTGTGTGTCTAGACTCTCCCCTTCCCGTATCTCTTTCTCTTTCTCTCTCTCTCTCTCTCTATGTCTCCTCCCTCTCCTCTCTCTCTCCCTCTCCTCTCTCTCTCTCGCCTCTCTCTCTCTCTCTCTCTCTCTCTCTCTCTCTGTGCTCTCCTCTCTCCTCTCTCTCTCCTCTCTCTCTCTCTCTCTCTCTCTCTCTCTCTGGTGTCTCTTCTCTCTCTCCTCTCCCTCTCTCTGTCTGTCCTATCTGTCTTTCGCTCTCTCTCTCTCTCTGGTGTGTGTGGTCTTCTCTCTGCAGCTACATGTTACTTATCTGTGAATCAGCAATGATGAAATTCATTTAAAGTAATTTCCAGTAACTCAATTTAGACCCGTCTTCCAGCAGCTTGGGACGACAGACTGCGAGCGATTTTATTTATTTTGTGATTTCTTTCTTTCGTTCTTTCTTTACTCATTTGTTTATTCTTGTGTCTAACACTGCAGGAGCAGTTGCCCGAGGATTTTTATCAAACACATCATAAAGAAACAACTTCGTGACATAATTAATCCTTTTC
>JADBJO010000537.1:468095-470595 GCA_016801955.1 Conus betulinus | reverse complement strand
CAATTTCTGCCGAAATTTTGAAGCAGCAGGGAAGAAAAAAAAAGAAGAAAAAAAAGGACATATAGGGGGGGGGGGGGGGGGGGGGGGGGGGGGGGTGCAATAATGATTGGCCTGTCATGACGGATAGGGGAGGGAGTGAGAGAGAATGTCATATAAATAATAAATCAAGTCATTCCAGCAGAACCGTGAGAGAGAGAGAGAGAGAGAGAGAGAGAGAGAGAGAGAGAGAGAGAGAGAGAGGAGAGGAGAGAGGAGAGAGAGAGAGAGAGAGAGAGAGAGAAGCAGCAGCACTTCTGGACCAGTGTCCAGCAAGTAACGGGCAGAGAAGAAAAACACTTTTGGGAAATGCATTGTTCTACATTGTATTGCATTCTAATGTGCTATGATAGAGTGTTCTGTTATATGGCGTATTACTACATTGCTGTTTTGTGTCGTGTGGTATGGAAATGTAAGCACAGTGTTTTAAAATTGCACTGTGTTATTGTGCATTCTTTTGCATCATTTGAGTTTCATTTTGCATTGTGTTTTTATCATGTGTAATGTTTAGTTCATGTAATGTTTGCATTGGGATGCTTTCCAAGGTATTGCATGCCATTATATGGTACTGAGTTTTTTTTAAGTGTTATTGAATATTGTTTTAAAGTGATGGATAGAAGGCAAGGAGTGGAAGATGGGAAATGGGGAGTGGGAGAGCTATGTGAATAAAGAATCGGGGAGAATGGGGAAGACGATGTGGGCATTCAGGAAGATGGACGGGCACGGAACAAAAGTTTACTTGTAGTCGATTCAGACTGTTTTTGTGCGGGCTGCATGATTCCAGCCTTTTGTCTAAATCAGATCTTTCTTGTTTGGTGTGGGCGGAAGGAGGCGGTGGTAGAAAAATAAGCATAAGAGGACGAGAATTAAGGATAGGATAAGGGGGGGGGGGGGGGGGGGGGAGGGGGGTCAAACACCTGTGGGCCAGGCAGTACCCATTCCTGATAGTTCCATCCCCTCCCAAGGGGACGGGTAATTTGGGGATATTGCCTTTTAAAAAAATGAAATAAAAATAAAACAGAAAGAAAATCTGCATAGCAATGCACCTGAATTTTCCTACTGTCAAACCACACTATGAAACATTTTCATCAAAACATCACGTACAGAAGTATAAGCAGCGCCGAAGGTAACTCTGATAGCAGTCACAGCAGCTCAAAGTAAAAGGCAGAATCCCTTGTGTGTTCACTTCCCTGTGCAGCCATTTTGAAAAAAAAAAAAAAAAAAAAGGTTCGACAACCAGTTGAGTCGATCAGCGGTTCTTTCCCTTGTTTTGACCGTGTTTGCCAGAAGGGCCACTGGATTGTGGTGGTAATTAAAACAAAAATCGGTGAAGGCATTTCACCATCAATTTTGGGGGCTGGTTTTGGAGTTTGATTCCGAGTGGTATGCAGTACCTTTCAGAAACTGATGGACTAGAAACAGGCATAATAAAATACACATATATGCTTCCTTGACTTTAGCATCCATTTTCCAAAAGGAGGGAATGCACAACTAAGTAGACAAAGTAGAGATTTGAAACGGCGTTTTTCCTGACTATTCGGGAGAGTGCAGGCTTCTGTCAACGTTGAACACATCCTGGATCTACTCTTTGATCAGGATCTGCACTGAGATGTCAGACTAAAAAAACGTGTGTGTTTATGTAAATAGAAAAAGGAAACAAAAGTTAGCAGTTCAGCTTTCAAATCGATTTACTGTCCACATTTGGTTGTTGTTGTTGTCGTTGTTGTTGTTGTTGTTGTTGTTGTTGTTGTTGTTGTTGTTATAACTCCTATGAGTAAGTGTGCTCAGCTATGTGTTTTCATATCAGAGAAAATTAACAGTAGATATGAGCTGAAAGAGACGTCTCCTGTGTAATCTTTTTCAGAGGTTATAGAACATTCAAAATGTCGATGTTTGCGTAGCCGGACGCGTTCTATATTCCATCAAAATATACTTCTTACTAGACTGCCACCTGTTCGTGAAATGTAACATCACAGTAGTTTCATTTGGTGTGTGTTTAATGACGTTGGCTGAACGATCCTGGCACCATCCTTCATAAAGATCCCTTCCCCCCCCCCAAAAAAAAAAAAAAAAAAAAAAAAAAAAAAAGGAAAGTTTCGTTCGTCAGGAAAATTTCGCCTTTGCAGCAAGCTGCATTCAAAATCGGTTCAACTTTTATTGCTCAGTCTTAATCATGAAGTCACAGATAATCCTACAGACACAGATGAATATATATATATATTTTTTTTTTTGGAGGGTAAATCAAGGAGAAGAAGGGATGGGGAAGGTGCTAAACAAAAAGAATATTTCAACAAATGGACAGAAAGCAATATGTGTGGATCTGAATACACATTCACATTTAGGGGATTTAGAGTAAGGACCATCCATTCGATTAAGCTCACATTATAATCAAATTTGTCTACTTTTTTTACGAATTCAGTCGGTCATGGTTAATGCTTTATGCTGCTCATCAATTGATTTCTGG
>JADBJO010000537.1:443095-463095 GCA_016801955.1 Conus betulinus | reverse complement strand
CTCTCTCTCTCTCTCTCTCTCTCTCTCCTTCTTCTCCTTTGCCTTCTTCACCTTCTTCTCCTCTCTTCTTCTTCTTTTTCTTCTTCTTCTTCTTCTTGTCTCTCTGTCTCTGTCTGTGCTTCTCTCTCTCTCTCTCTCTCTCTCTCTCTCTCTCTCTCTCTCTCTCCTCTCTCTCTCTCTCTCTCTCTCTGTCTCTCTCTCTCTCCTATATTAATGTACAACACCCAGGACGACATCATTGCAGCATTGTGACGAGACAGCCAGTCCACCACAGACATGCACTGGATGGTTCCATCATGTATTAAGCTTACGCTGCCATCGGCGCTCCAAGTATTGACGACGCGCGGGGGGGCCAGGTTTTGTGTGCGTGGTAGGAAGATTGCCTCTGTCATCCCAAATGCCCCTTCATCCTTTCCACCACATCTTGCCACCCCCCACACTCCACGCCACACATGCAGTCTCTCTCACTTCTACACTTCCACCCCTACCTACCGTTACCTTCTCCTCCTGCCTCCCTCTTCCTCTCCCTACCCTTCTTCCTTGGGCTCGGCATCTCTGGCTGATTGGATTATGCCTGACTGAGTGGAGAGGCTTTTTTGTGTGCCCTAAGGTGCTATCTGGTTCCTGCCATGTCTAGAGCTATCGGATCCAACAATCTGATGAAAATTTTCCTTCCAGAGTTCACTAACAACAAAGTTGAAAACAAAACTTGAAGAAAAAAGGTTGGTGACATGATGGGTGAGAAATGGATTGGGGTGTGGAGAAAGAGGTGGGAAGATGAAGGGAGCGTGAAGGGGGTGGAGGACGATAGGAAATTCTTTCTTTCCACAGGCAGTCATCTCCTCAGCATTCTTATTGTTGCTTTGTTCGATCCTCTACTACGTATTCATTTCTCTGTATCTATTGATGCAGAGACAAGTCTTACCAATTTTGGTGTGCAGTTAAACTGACATCGTCACAGAGAATTACTCAAACTTGCCGATGTTCATGAGACCAGATTTGCTAGTTGAATATCCGTCCTTATATCCTGCTCTTTTCCCTTCCACCCTGCTTCCACTCATCACTCTTCCCCTCATGGCCAGTCATTGCTGGGCAGTTATGAGGGCTGATATTAGCAGCAGGCATGGCATCATCTGACACTGACCAAATTGTAAAAGTCCCCCTCACACACACATACACACACACACACGCACGCACGCACGCACGCACGCACGCACGCAGCACACACACATGGCACACACACACACGCACGCACGCACGCACGCACACACACGTACACACACACACACACACACACACACACACACACACACACACACACACACGCACACACACGTACACACACACACACACACACACACACACACACACACACGCACGCACGCACACACGCACGCACGCACGCACACACACACACACACACACACACACACACACACACACACCGGCTGTAGACATGCGTCAGTCCAAGAGGGCAGCTTTGGATTGGATGCGGAAATCCATTAAATGTTTTGACCGGCTGACGTGGAATAGGAGTTAACGGCTATTTGGAAGCTGGGAAAAGGATTGGGTAGGACAAAAGTGGGTTATGGGAATTTAAGGAAGAACGGTCTGATGATAAGCCAAGATAAGATAACCTGAACTGAAAGCAGTCACTTATTTAGGGAACTGCAGTTGCAAGAATTGGTACCGTCTTTACCATCAGATGCGATGCGTGATGGTGGGTAGAGCGATGAGCGGGAGATGAACAGGGTATGGAGGAGCAATTTTTAGTAGTTTGAGAGGAGGTGTTTGAAGCTGTAGAAGAAAGCGTTGAGATGGGGTGATGAAATTGTCCAGTAGGTTTCCCTACCATATGTGGCAAGTATGCGGCCTACCTGACCTGATTTGATATGAGAGAGAGAGAGAGAGAGAGAGAGAGAGAGAGAGGAGAGAGAGAGAGAGAGAGAGAGAGAGAGAGAGAGAGAGAGAGAGAGAGAGAGAGCATCTATATCTGTTAAACAAAATTAATTGAAACTTGGCCACTAGTCACGCCAACTTGCAAGTTCTTTTGAAAATAAAAGACTAAAGATTAAATTCAGTCTTCTGCAATCGCCCTTCACTAGTACAAAATCTTAAACTTGATGTTTTTTTTCTTCCTATTTCGCCGAGTAGATAGCCCACGTGTGCTCACGTTTTCATCCAACAGCCAGTTTGCGCCGAATATGAGAAGATAAGTGATTGCTCATTTTTCGTTTTATCGTCCTAAATGTTGTTTGTTTTTGCCTGAAGAAGACCCAAGAGGTCGAAATGCGTTGCGCTTTGCCCTGTGATCTGTTTGTCTGTATCCTCCGGTGGAACTAACACAGTTTCTTTTTAAAATCTGGGTTTAGTCTTTCTGTCCCCCCTCTTGAGTGTCTTTCCCTCCCTACGTTCCTTTCTCTCAGTCTCACACCATAGTGAATCAGGAGGCCAGCGCCACGGCCACAGTGGGTCAATGCAGGTGATAAAGCCATGGCATCTGTTGGATGATTTCATCATTTACGAAGCTTACACTGTTTTTCGGAACTCCAGGCATTGGTATGAGGGGCCGGTATGTGCGTGCATGCGTGTGTGTGTGTGTGTGTGTGTGTGTGTGTGTGTGTGTGTGTGTGTGTGTGCGCACGTGTGTGTGTGTGCGTGCGTGTATGTGTGTGTGTGTGTGTGTGTGTGTGTGTGTGTGTGTGTGTGAGAGAGAGAGAGAGAGAGAGAGAGAGAGAGAGAGAGAGAGAGAGAGAGAGAGAGAGAGCTGCACCGTGCACCCCCCAAAGTCAGCCTTCCTATTTTCGATCCCTGCTTTCCACACGACCTCCACCACACACCCACTGCTCTCAGCACTCCACCCCACTCCTCTCTCCTCTTTTAGAACTGGTTTAATCGACAGCCGCCTGGCGGAAAAGGTTTATGAAGTGCTGGATGTGGCGTGATTTCTGCTCACAAATATTTGATAACGAAATCAGATGAGAATATGTTGCTCGAAGTTGATGAAGACAAAATTTAGAGGAAAAAGCAATTGAGAAGGAGAGCTGGGGTGTGGGTGTGTGTGTGTGTGTGTGTGTGTGTGTAGGGGGGGGGGGGTGTGTGAGGAGGATGTGACAAATCTCAATGCATTTGGAGTGCAGCAAAGAGATACTTCCAGAGAGAATCAATTGCTCTTGCTAACGCCCGCCATGTGATACCCTGCATGTCGATTGTCTGTCCTTCGTCATTGACTACTCTTCCATTCTCCCGATTATCTGTCCTTCATCATTGCTCATACTTCCTGTCCCTTTCCGCCTTTTTCTGTTCCTCCAGCCAGATGGGCAGTCACGATGGCCAGTATAAGCAGCGGGAACGTCGCCTTCTGACGTCACCTTCTGACGCCATCTTCTGACACACAGCTATGTCATAAACCCCCCCACAACTAGGCAAAGAAACTTTTTGCACGCAGTCGATTAGGTATGCTACACAACAAAAGTATACTTTTTGATGTACTAATGAAGCTAATTTATGAGGGTAACTAATCATTCATACTGTGTGGGATACGAGTTCTTCTCTCTTCAATGCATAGTAAATATATACATAGCAATATCTCTTGCAATATGCACATTTTCGTTTGCAAGTAGTTGTTTTAGTTCAATAGAGTTCACGTTCTGAAATTGTCTGTGCTTCAGTATGTATTTTTCTCTGAAAGGCATATAAGCATTGCACCTTAATAGAAAGTGGAGTTCGTTCTCAAGTTGGTTACAAAAAGGACATGCTTTGATATTTTCCTTGTATCTGCAATTCATATTCAGGTCGTTTAAGCCAAGACGAAATCCCGTGAAATACATTTTAAATTTGTTAACCGTTGAATAGTAGTTTAGATAAGGTTCTGGTTGTAAAAGAGACTTAAATGAACAATAGGTGTTGAAGCGATCATTTGAATTTGATTCGCTAATCCAATCTTGCTGGTAACAGTCTACCATCCTTTGCCTAAAAATCTTCTTAAAGAGAGAGAGAGAGAGAGAGAGAGAGAGAGAGAGAGAGAGAGAGAGAGAGAGAGAGAGAGAGAGCGAGAGAGAGAGAGAGAGAGAGAGAGTATTATATAAGCAATCGAATAGGAGTGCTTCAAGATGATAGAGACTCATGTCTCAAGAATCAAAAAAAACTTTAACACCAAGGACATACAGATTAGCAGGCAGTGCCAAATCTCCAATACGGCGTTCTATTCTATTTCATTCTTTGAAAACACAAAACAAAGAACCTGAAATGATAGTGAAAAAGCACATAAAGCAAACGAAAGAAATGTATCAGCAGGAGGGGGGGGGGGGGGGTAGGAAAATAAGCATAACAGGGAGGGGTCATGAAGCGAGGGGCTAGGCAGCACCAAGTCCAGATTACACCCTACCCTCCTGAAGGAAGGGGGGGGGGGGGGGGGGGAGGAGAGGAAGTGGAGGGATACCACTTTTAAAAAAAAAAAGATTCAAACACATGCAACTGAATTTCCCTACTGTTTAGCCACGGTCTGAAATATTTTTCATCATATCATCACGTAAAGAGGTTTAAAAAAGTGTTAAAGGTATCTCTGCTGATAGCTCTAGCAACTTAAAGTTAAAGGTAGAATCTTTTTAATGCTCTCACTCCCCAGTGCAGCCATTCTAAAAAAGGTTGGACAACTCAGGGGCTCTTTCCATGTTCTGAGTGCGTTTTCCGAGGCAGTAAAACAATGCTGTGGGGGTAATAAAACATTCAGTGGATCCATTTCACATCAATTTGGGAGATTCTTTTTGAAGTTTGGTCCTAGGGACACGGAGCTGGCCTTCCAGAATCAATAAAATAGACACAGATATATTATCATGTACATGTTTCTTTGTCATAAGTTTTCGCTTCCATTTTCACAAGAGTGAGAATATGCAACGCAGATACGAAGAAAGAAGCGCCACGATTAACGGGAAGGGTAGACGGGAGAACGCAGACCCCCATCAAGTTTTAAGACATCCTGGATCCACTCTTTGATCCGGATCTGTATTAAAATGCAAGGCAAACAAATCGTGTGCTTTATTTTAACAAAGAGAAGAAAAAAAAAAATCTCAAATCCAGTTGCCCTTCATGATGACCTCAGTTCTGAAACCCTCTTCACGTCTATACCCTTGATGAGTTCGGGTAAAGGTCAGTTTTATTTACTTCGGTATTTGGTAGGTCGGTGTTCCTCTCCTTTCTTTTTTTAAAGTCTGTGAGTATGTCTGTTCATGAGTGAGTTTTTTCCTCTTTATTTGAAATGTTAGTAGGTACAATGTAAAAGAGTCACCTTCTATACATATTTTTTCATGTATAGAAAAGACAAAGTGTTAACGTTTGCATTGCTAAAAAGATTGAATGTTCTACAAAATAGATACTTCTCCTTTAGACAGTCTTCAAGCTGTGAACAGTAACGTAACCATGGCTACAATCAGCGTGACCTTTTGATAATCTAGGCTAAAGGGGTCATTATCATTGTGCCGGCCATCATCAAGATCCACACCAGAGTACAACCACAGTTTTACAGATGTACAGAAATCAACATGTTTGCATTTGAATACCCGTTAAAATCAAGGGGATCATGCATTCGGTTAGTCACAGCAATATCATCGATTTGTTTGCTTTTTATGGATTCATTTGGTCATTATCTATGCTCTATGCCGCTAGATTTCTGCTCTATGACTTAACGCAACAATATGGAATTCATGCAATAGTGTGAGCTAAAGAGAGAGAGAGAGAGAGAGAGAGAGAGAGAGAGAGAGAGAGAGAGAGAGAGAGAGAGAGAGGAGAGAGCAGAGAGAGAGAGCAGACAGACAGACAGACAGACAGACAGACAGACAGAGACAAAGACAGAGAGACAGAATAAACCATGAAGAGATTTGTGGCCAACTTACGGAAACTAAATATTGAGATAGAAATGGAGAACAATATGTTAATCACTGTAGTCCTAAACAGTAAGGAAGTTTTTCCTAACGCAAAAAAAACACACACAGAAAACAATACACTGGTCTGATGTCCCTATTGCTGAAAACTAGACTGCTGTGCCCACTGTCCATTCCCAGGGTTTTGCACCCACTGCCCACAGCTAGAGTGTTGTACACATTGTCTAGAACTAGACTATTGTACGTATTACCCACAACTAGAGTGTTGTACCATTGCCCACAACTAGAGTGTTGCACCTATTGCCCACAACTAGAGTGTTATACCCATTGCTTAGAGTTAGACCATTGTACCTATTATCCACAACTGGACTGTTGTACTCATTGCCTCCTACCAGACTGATGTACCAATTGCCTGCAACTAGCCTGTTATGCCCATTACCCACAACTAGAGTCTTGTTTCCATTGCCTAGAACTAAACTATTGCACCTATTACCCACAACTTTATTCTTGTACCCATCGCCAACAGCTAGTGTTGTACCCATTGCCCACAACTGGTGTTGTACCCATTGCCCAAACTAGAGTGTTGCACCCATTGCCCACAACTGGTGTTGTACTCATTGCCCACAACTAGACTGTTGTGCCCATTGCCTAGAACTAGACTAACGTACCTATTACCCACAACTAGATCGTTGTACCTATTGCCCACAACTAATCTGTCGTACGTAGTGCCCAGAACTAAACTAGTGTAGCCATTGCACAGAACGTGACTGTCGTATCCACAGGCAATGACTAACCTGTTGTTTCCACTGCCTACAAATGACTGTTTTTTCCATTGACCACAACTAGATTAGTTTACCCATTGCCCGCAACCAGAGTGCTCTATCCATTGCCCGCAACCAGAGTGCTCTATCCATTGCCCGCAACCAGAGTGCTCTATCCATTGCCCACAACCAGAATGCTCTATCCCTTGCCCGCAACCAGAGTGCTCTGTCCCTTGCCCGCAACCAGAGTGCTCTATCCATTGCCTGCAACCAGAGTGCTCTATCCATTGCCTGCAACCAGAGTGCTATATCCATTGCCCACAACCAGCGTGCTCTATCCATTGCCCGCAACCAGTGCTATATCCATTGCCCACAACCAGAGTGCTCTATCCATTGCCCACAACCAGAGTGCTCTATCCATTGCCCGCAACCATAGTGCTCTATCCATTGCCCACAACCAGAGTGCTATATCCATTGCCCACAACCAGTGCTATATCCATTGCCCGCAACCATAGTGCTCTATCCATTGCCACACAACCAGAGTGCTATATCCATTGCCCACAACCATAGTGCTCTATCCATTGCCCACAACCAGAGTGCTCTATCCATTGCCCACAACCAGAGTGCTATATCCATTGCCCACAACCAGTGCTATATCCATTGCCCGCAACCAGAGTGCTATGTCCATTGCTCGCAACTAGAGTGCTCTATCCTTTGCCTGCAACTAGACTGTCGTACCTACTGTCTACCAGTAGAGTCTTGTACTCATCACCCATGACTAGAGTTTTGTACCCAGCGTCTACAATTGTAGTCCTAAACTGGACGACCTTCTGTCCAGCCATTCAAAGCTCAAAGTCCAGCTAAGTCCATTTCAACTCCGTCCTTCACACCTTCCACCAGAGACTGGGAAAAAAGGTGGCGTAGGGTCAATACACTTCCCGCCTCCTGACATGCGCACTCTTTCCTAATCAAGGCTGCGTCAAAGGTCACTGGTTTTATACTGGGAATGGCCTGGTAATAAAGGGTACGTGTGTCACATAGGTGATGTGCTTGAGGAGATGGGGCAAGCGGGGTAGGGTAGAGAAGTAAAGGTGGAGAAGTAAAGGTTCCTCTCTCTCTCTCTCTCTCTCTCTCTCTCTCTCTCTCTCTCTCTCTCTCTCTCTCTCTCTCTCAGAAGTAAAGGTGGAGAAGTAAAGGTTCCACTCTCTCTCTCTCGCCTCTCTCTCTCTCTCTCTCTCTCTCTCTCTCTCTCTCTCTCTCTCTCTCTCTCAGTCCTAGGTTATTTCAGGACAGACAGGAAAATATCATTGCAGCATTGTGATGAAGCATTCAGTCCACCAGTAGCATGGACTGGATGTTCCATCATGTATTAAGCTTATGCAGTCACAGGCACTGCAGGCATTGATATAAGGGACTAGGCCGCCTGTCTCGTGGGAAGACTGCATCTGTAATCCTAAAGGCCCCTTCATCTCTTCCTCAGCATCTCATCACCTCCTCCACGCTACACAATACATGCAGTCTCTCCTGCTTCCACACATCTCCCAACCCTCACTCCTACACAATTGTTCCTCTTTCTCTTCCTGTCTTTTATGTTCTGGGCTGGGCTTCTCAGGCTGAATCAAATTATGCTTGACTGAATGGCGAGGCTTGATTGTGCGATGTGCGTCTGGTTCCTGTCATGTTCAGATCTATTGGATCCGACAATGTGAGAAAAAAAATATTTCATTGTTCTATGACAAGAAAGTTTGAAAAAAGGAAATGAAGAAGGGCTGGCAATGTGGGGTGGACGTGGAGCAGAAGCGGTGAATGAAGCGAGAACAGAAAGGGGGCATGAGGCGGTGGAGGATGACAGTGACTTCTTTCTTTCCAACTGACAACCATCTTCTTAACATTCTTATTGTGCATTCATCCGTTCCTTTATCATGCATTAATTTCTGTATCTACTGACACAGTGAACAGGGCTCACTGAATTTTGAGTGCAGCAAAGCGGCTCTGCCACAGGGAATCAGTAAAACCTGCTGATGTCCACGACACCATATCCGCTGGTTGAATATCTGTCTTTCATTGCTGCTGTCCGCCCTTCAATCCCCCTTCCACTCATCGCTCCATTCCTCGTGGCCAGTCATTACTGGACGGTCGTGATGGCTGATAGTAGAAGCAGACACGTCATCTTCTGTCAGAAACCAAGTTGTAAAAAGACCCCAGCACGCTAGCTGGAGACATGCGTTAGCGGGCAGTCAATCAAGGAGGGATGCTTTTGATTGGATGCAAACGTCCATGCTTTCTCATGGTCAGCTGAGATCGAGTGGGGCGTACTGGTCATTGAGGAGGTGGGTTGTGACGAATGGACAGGGGAGGGGGGAGGGGGCGACAAAGAATGGGGTAGGCTTGATGATGAGCCAAGATAAGCAGAAGCTGAAGGTTGCAGAACGTCAATATTTGAAGAACTGCTTCCGGCAAGTTGCAAGAACTGGTACTGTCTTTACCGTTGGCTTTGATTTGTGATAGTGGGACAGATAGTGAGTGAGGGGAGAGGGGGGGGGGGGGGGGGGGGAGAGGTAGGGCAGCGATTCGGGTGGTGGGAGAGAGGGATGTTGGGGGCAGCAGAAGAAAACGCTGAAATGGGGCGATGGACCATCCAATAGATTTGACTTCAACATGTAGCAGTTATGCTGCCCTACCTGATGTAAATGGGTATGGGGGAGAGAGAGAGAGAGAGAGGAGAGAGGGAGAGAGGGGGGGGAGAGGGAGAGGAGAGATGAGAGAGAGAGAGAGAGAGAGAGAGAGAGAGAGAGAGAGAGAGAGAGAGAGAGAGAGAGAGAGAGAGAGAGAGAGAGAGAGAGAGAGAGAGAGAGACCTGTATCTGTACAAAACACCAGTCAGCAACATATATGCTTGACGATAAAAGACTCGAACGTCAGTATAAAATTGTCCAGTAGATCGAAATGTTCAATTCAATTTTTTCTACATATTTTCACCAAGGTAGAAAGGCCTTGTGCACGTTCACTGGTATGGCAATGATACACGCCACGCCAGTTGGTTCCACCTTTGACAGTCTGGAGCAAGTACCTGGGAGGGAGGAACACGTTCTGGTCATAACATAACTCCATTCTCAAAATCACTCTGCAGCAAACATCCAGGGAAGCAATTCCAAACTGACCCCTTCCCCTCCCTTTGTGCCCAAATTATCCCTCTCCTCCAAGTGCTCAAAGTATCCCAGTCAATAACGCATGTCAGTTAAAGCATGTTGCACCTGAAGTTTATGGGGGAGTGATTCTGTACCTGAACCAAATCTACTTCCCTTCCAGTTCAAAAAACTTTCCCCCAGTGAGTGATTTGGAGTTTGGTCCATGCATCGACTAAACACAGGCATGTGTCCATTATTATTTTCCTTCACATAGGGCGAGGGAGTTTGTACACATGTTCATATTCTCTCCATGGAGTGTTTCTGCACCATGCCTCAAATCACTCACTGGGGCGTCGTTTTTAACTGGGTAGGGAGAAGTTCTGGCACAGGTCGACGAACGCTTACCCCCTCATGTTCAGGTGTGATGCGATTTGATTGGTATGTTTTGTCATTGAGAACACGTTGCGAGTTTTGAAGGAGGAGAGTGATTTTGGAACAAAATGGGTAGTTGGCCTGGATTTATTCCTCTTGGGGGGAGGAGGGGGGGGGGGAGTTTTGGCACCTGTCCTATATCAACTGTAGTTGAGTGACTTCGGCAATGTGGGTGTGAAACATTGCCTGTTCACTGCTATTTGTGTCTACTGCCCGGTCACTTCTACTCTGGCACTGTTTCTGAAAGGATGATCCTGGAGAGTCTGTTCGATCTTTCCACATGTCTACACCTGCAGAAATTAGAAGATAAACAGATCTGGCTCCCTTGAAACCTGTGGCAAAAAAAAAAAAACAAAAAAAAAAAACGAAGCAAAACTCGTGGAGTCCAGCAGGGTCTTGGGCGTAACGATGGTCTCAGAGACTCGGACTGATGTTGTCACAGTTCAATGCCAACAGGTAACTCTGGTACTGACAGCCCTCACCACGTGTTACCAAAGTGATGTTTGTAGGCCCTTACGTTAACAGCTGACCGGGAGCTAAAAGCAATACACCCCACCCCACCCCGCCCCGCCCCCGTGCAGATGCAGCCTATTCATTCTTTCTGGCAGCCATGCGCATGGCACGTGTTGTCCGTCACACCACTTAAGTTAGCGCCCCGTTAGCGCCCGCCTTTAGCGAAAGTTGCATGCACTAATACTGCTTATTACCGAAGGCAGGCGGGCTTGCTCTCTCGCGCGCACGCATTCTCCCTTTTCGTAACCAGGGTATAGTGCGGACAGAGGCACTGGCCCGAGTCCAGCTGAACGTGTGTAAAGCAGACAATACAATGTTACGCATTCATTCATCAGGTGGGGGAGGATGCATTAGTATTTTATTACAGAAATCGTATTTTCCTTTAAAAACATCCTTTCTTTGCAGTGAATTCCATATCCAGTGCATTAATTGCAATACACGTATTTGTAATTATTCGGCAAAAGTGCCGATAATAAACGAAAAATGATCTATTTGGGACAGCTGTAAGGATACGATGCTGCTTTTAGCGTAGGGGGACCACAAATGTCCATGTCTTTTTTATTGTATGCTTCTTTTTTTTTCCTATCACAGTGCGTATCTATAATTAACACAGGGCTTATGTCGATTTAAGTTATTTCAAAAACTGCATTCACAGCTTTGGTTTGTGAGCTTTAGTTGTTTTAGAGAACAGGTTTCGGAAGTGTGGGCTAGACTTCTGTGGCATGACATTGTTAGAATAATGGCAGCCCAGTGTCCCATCCTACATCATATTTCGTTAACTCTATACATCAATCGTCTTTTGTTTTTGTTTTTTTTTAGCCTCTTTCAGCTTTCTCCTTCTTTTCAGTTTCACCCCTTGTTTACTCTCTAAGCTTAAGTTACCATATTCTCGTTCTTTTCGCTTGTTTGGAACTTATACAATTTCTAGCATTTGATTTTCTTTCTTTGGTATTTGCGTTGGTGGTATGGTCTGAAGGGTTCGGCCTTTGTTCATCACTGCCTACAGAAACAAGCCAAGCAAGCGAAAACATTTGTTTGATATCGTTTATCTGTTGGTTTGTGGGTGTGTCTGTTTGTTGTACGGTGCTTGATCGGCCTTCTCCTAAACAATCTCTGCCACGCTCACATCAGATGCATTTCCAGCAAATGCAGGGGATTTGCTTTGTTTCTTTGTTTCTTTGCTGTTATTTTCCCTTTCTCAGTTGTGTGTGTGTGTGTGTGTGTGTGTGTGTGTGTGTGTGTGTGTGTGTGTGTGTGTGTGTGTGTGTGTTCTCACCGTGTTGATGTTGACTGGTTCGCATGTATTTTTTTAAGTATCGAGCTATCTTCATGATCTTGGGAGCCTCAGTCTGATTTTCTTGTAAGAACTACTTTGATTTGGGCGACAGCTTTAATTTTTGTTTATTTATTTGTTTGTACCTTTCCTCATTTATCTACGCCTGTATTTCGGTGTTTATAGTTTGTATTTATTTATTCATCCACTTTGGGAGGATGGAACGTTGTTTGTATTTTAGAGCGATATCTCTTTTTCCCATTTTCATTATGTTTGTTCTCTGTGTTCCTATCTTCTTTTTTTCTTTTGTTCTTTCTGCTTTTTCATCCTTCCTTCCTTCCTTCTTCCTTCTTCTTTGCTTCCTTCCTCCCCTCCCCCTCTCTCTCTCTCTCTCTCTCTCTGTCTCTCTCCCTCTCCTTTGCTCCCCCTCTCTACCCCCTCTCTTTTATTTTTTTCCCTTTCCTTTTTGTCCCAGAGGAGTTTTTTAGGGTATGGATATGCCCACTTAAATGAAACGTATCTTATTTGTCTGTATACGAGACTTATATTCATTTATTTCTATACCAGATTATTTATGCATTCAGAAATTCGATTACTCATCCGTTTATTTTTTATTTATTTATTGTTTATCAATGCAATCTTTCTCCATTTGAAGTACAGCAATCATTGACTGCTGATGTTTACAATATAATCTTTATCTCCAATGGCTTCTCTCAATGGCTTCTCTCTTCTTCTTCTTCTTCTTCTTCTTCTTCTTCTTCTTCTTCTTCTTCTTCTTCTTCTTTCTCTTCTTCTTCTTCTTCTCTTCTTCTTCTTGTTTTTATCACTTTTTATATACGTGGATTTGTTTATTTATGTACGCAGCGCCAAATCTTCACACCCATTTCAGACGCAGTTATCAAGAGCTGGCAATAGAATCGCCACTGCTGATATTCTTGAAACGTTTGGGCTCGTCTGTTATCCCTCCTTCACACCTGCTGTTTATTTTTCTTTTTGCAGACTTCTTTCACAGTCACCCTAGTCTATCATGCTAGTTGTCGCACTGCCAAGATGGCCGATAGTAGGTAGATGGTGAGATTAACGTCGTGGCGGCTCTTAAGGGCAGTGACGATATGAGAACAAACACGTCAAGACATCTGATGACACACATGACAAGCGATCCGCCACCTCTAAAACAGGCAGAGGCACACGTTTAGTAAGCAGTTCCAGGCTGCATCAGATGGCGTGAGAGCCGGGTGTTGAGCGAAAGCTTGGCCGTGTCTGGAGTTGTACTGTCTTCACCTGTCAGCAGAAGAGCAACGATAAAGGCTGCGGAATCCACGCGATAGTTGTTGAAGGTGGCGTTTTCGCCTGTGGGTCATGAAAAATGGGACGCCCATGGGAACGCTCCCGTGGAGGTTCTGTCTTTGTCACACATCCAGTGGCCATTATACAATGGCATTTACCAGGGAGCAATTATGTCCCTTGGAGTCTTGATGAATGCGCCTGTTCGTGCCTGCACCCTGTGTAAATACCGCACAGGCTTCTAAGAGTGGTGCAGAATTGCTCCCAGTTGGTTGCTCGAAAGTTGAGGACAGTACTTCTCTGGCTCCCACCCACACCTTCAGATGTATATATTTCTCTCTCTTTTTTTTTTTTTTTTAAATGAATCCAATACACCCAGAACTGGAGAATGGGGGCTGGAAGGGAGGAAGAGGGCTAGAAGAAAGGGGGGAAATAGGGGTTGTGAGGGAAGAAGGGCTGAGGAAAGGACGGGGAGCAGGGCGGGAAGAGGGGAAGGGAGAGACTACTCAGACAAGTGCAGAACTAAAGCTTTCGACACCAAAGCGGTACAGCTTCTGAGCCAGCTTGTAAGGGTTTGTGCTCTGTTTTTGATCAGATTTGAGGACAGAGTGGGCAGGACATCTCCGCCGTTTGTTTTGTGTGTAGAGATGACATGTGGCTCACTGACATCCATAAACTCTCCCTCCCTCCCCCCTCCTCTCTCTCTCTCTCTCTCTCTCTCTCTCTCTCTCTCTCTCTCTCTCTCTCTCTCCCCACCCACACCCCCTCCCTCTGCCCTTCATCATGCCCATTCCTTTTTCCACCCCCCTCCTCTGTCTCTGTCTCTTTGTCTGCTTTTCTGTCGTTCTGCTTGTCTGTCTACAAGTCTGTCTGTCTGCCTGTCTGTCTCTGTCTGTCTCTCTCTCTCTCTCTCTCTCTCTCACACTCTCACACACTCTCTCTCACACACACACACACACACACACACACACACACACACACACACACACACACACACACACACACACACACACAATATAAACGTGCAGTGTCTAGGGCAGCACTGCAAAGACCTGAAGCAAGGTGATGAAGAGGTCATCGGCGGGTCTATGGAATAGTTCCGTCACTTTTCTATGACTTGTCCATCACTTTGCTGCCACTCTTTAGCTATTTATATCTGAAATGTGTTGCTTCAGAATCCATCCATCTGCTTGCAAATGGGTGCAAAAAGAAGAATGGACATACTCAGGTTTTTGATATATTGCACTGTGGTCAATGGCACTGGACTTGAGTTTTGCTCAGTTTCCACACACCGCCACCATTACTGACCGATTCATTAGCTAAACAAGCGATTCACTAGCTAAACAAGAAGTGACCGATTCACTAGCTAAACAAGAAGTGACCGATTCACTAGCTGAACAAGAAGTGGCCGATTCACTAGCTGAACAAGAAGTGGCCGATTCATTAGCTGAACAAGAAGTGACCGATTCACTAGCTGAACAAGAAGTGACCGATTCACTAGCTGAACAAGAAGTGGCCGATTCACTAGCTGAACAAGAAGTGACCGATTCACTAGCTAAACAAAAAGTGACCGATTCATTAGCTGAAACAAGAAGTGGCCGATTCACTAGCTGAACAAGAAGTGGCCGATTCACTAGCTGAACATTAGAAGAAGGCCGATTCATTAGCTAAACAAGAACACCGATTCATTAGCGAAACCGATTAGCAAACAAGAAGTGACCGATTCATCAGCAGAACAAGAAGTGGCCGATTCATTAGCTGAACAAGAAGTGACCGATTCATAGCTGAACAAGAAGTGACCGATTCATTAGCGAAACAAGAGCTGAACAAGAAGTGGCCGATTCACTAGCTAAACAAGAAGTGGCCGATTCATTAGTAACCGATTCATTAGCTAAACAAGAAGTGAACCGATTGCCGATTCACTAGCTAAACAAGAAGTGACCGATTCATTAGCGAAACAAGAAGTGACCGATTCATTAGCTAAACAAGAAGTGACCGATCCATTAGCTTAACAAAGAATTATCAAAATATGCCAGAGAAGAGCCGATGTGTAGTCTAGCATTATCAACGGATGAAGTGGATGCATTTTTTTTTTTTCGATTCAGTGCGATCTATTTTTAGTTTTAATCTAAGGTCTGTCATGCTCTAGAAATACGAAGTTTATTGTTTATTGTGGAGTGAAATCATTGTTGACAAACTACGTCCAGATGCTTGAAATTATTATTATGAATACTTTTACACAGCGCCTATCCTCGGCTAGAGTCCAAGCTCTAAATGCTTTACAATCCACTTTAAATTACAAACGGGCTGCCTACCTGGGTAGAGCCGACTGAAAAGCTGCCTGCTGGCGCTTCATTCAGTCGTTTTCCCGTGTCATCCAGTCAATGTCGTTCACCCCATTTCCTTACTTCCTTCATTCTTTCCATTTTTTCACGCAGGATGTATGCTATGTGTAACGTGTCATCTTTACCAACGGCCAAACTGGCCTTCTCTTCCGAAAGTTGATGATGGGATTTGACGTGTGTGCAAGATGTTATGCGTGCGATCACACACGGAACCTCGATTTATAGTCTATTTCGAAGGACTGCATGGGAAATGGAGTCAGAACTAATGTTAATTCCGAGGGGAAAAAATCCCCCTGTACCGAAACGGCCCAGCGGAGATTCGAACCCGTAACCCCAGGATCACCAAGATTGCGAGTCCGGCGCTCTACCAACTGAGCTATTCCGGCCCCACGAAGTGTTCCCAGTATCTAACAGATGTTTGCTTCAGTGCAGTTTCTGCTCATCACCTTTTGTTTGATTGCGGTTTGTAGAGATGAAGGCTCATTTTTCGGTCATTTGAAACATCCATCGCGAAAGTCATCAGTCATTTCGTTGTGGGAAGCAGCAAGGTGATTTTGTCATGTCACTATTTTGATGTCTGCAAGTGTGACTGCAGACGAGTCTATATCATCTAATAATGAACAGACATTACACCGATGAGACGGTTATTCCCTCGTGCGTTACGCTTACGCCTCAATCGGCGTTGCAAGCGGTGACATTTGGGGGCCGATTTTTGTCTGCTCTGTTTTTTCGTTCGTCAGCCCAAATGTCTCCAGATGAGCCTCCCCTCAATGTCTGCTTTCCGTGCCCCTCCTTTCCACGCCGCCTCCATTGCCCCTTCCACTCTCTCTCTCTCTCTCTCTCTCTCTCTCTCTCTCTCTCTCTCTCTCTCTCCTCTCTCTCTCTCTCTCTCTCTCTCTCTCTCTCTCTCTCTCTCTCATACTTCCCTTCGCCCTTTTCATCTTTTGATTTATGACTGGATGAGCACAGAGGTTGTGTAAGTGCTTTCACGTGTGTACGTGTGTGTGTGTGTGTGTGTGTGTGTGTGTGTGTGTGTGTGTGTGTGTGTGTGTGTGTGTGTGTGATGTTTGCACCCGGGATGCGCACGCGAGCGCCTAGCGTGATACTTGTTTGGAAATAATCCATATAAGATCAGATGGATATTTTGTGCGTGCATTTCTCTTGTCTGTCTGTCTGTTTGTCTGTCTGTCTCTCTCTGTGCGCATGTGTATACATGTGTGCATGATTCTGCCTCTGTCTGTCTCTGTATTCGTCTCTCTCTCTCTCATCTCTTTCTCTCAAGCCTCTGCTTCTGGCTGTCTGTCTGTCTGTCTATCTGTCTGTCTCTATGCCTGCGTCTGTGCATGCACGTATGTATGTATATGTGTGTGTGTGTGTGTGTGTGTGTGTGTGTGTGTGTGTGTGTGTGTGTGTGTGTGTGTGTTCGCTTGTTTATATGTCTGTGTTTGCATATTTAGTGTGCGTGTGTGTGTGTGTGTGTGTGTGTGTGTGTGTGTGTGTGTGTGTGTGTGTGTGTGTAAATGTGTATATATGTATGGGCCAGTACAACTTTGAGTTTATCTGACAATAAATTGGTTTCAGTCATATATGATGTGTTTGTGGGTGCATGTGTGTGTGCGCATGCGTACGCTCATGTGTGTGTGTGTGTGTGTGTGTGTGTGTGTGTGTGTGTGTGTGTGTGTGTGTGTGTGTGTGTGTGTGTGTGTGTGTGTGTGTGTTGTGTGAGTTCGTTTGTGCGCACGCGTACGCGCATGTGTGTGTGTGTGTGTGTGTGTGTGTGTGTGTGTGTGTGTGTGTGTGTGTGTTTCGTTTGTTTATACACACGTGTGTATGTTTTGTATGGGCACATGAGCACCTGTGCAGAGACGCATGTGTGCAAACCCTTCAAGTTTGAATCATCTTGGCTGATATACAAACTTTCCTCCCTAACTCTCCACCCCTTTCTTTCCCCTCCCCATTCCTCACGCCACCACATCCTCAATGACCAATTCCCAATGCCCTTTACTCCTACTCCACCTCAGCCGACCATGAGAAAGCACAGGCTTCTGCATGCAATCAAAAGCATCCCTCCTTGACTGACTGCCCGCTAACGCAAGTCTCCAGCTAGCTTGTTTGGGGGTATTTTACAACTTGGTTTGTGACAGAAGATGACGTGTCTGCTTCTACTATCAGCCATCATGACCGTCCAGTAATGACTGGTCACGAGGAATGGAGCGATGAGTGGAAGCGGGGTTGAAAGGTGGACAGCAGCAGTGAAAGACAGATTTTCAACCAGCGGATATGATATTGTGGACATCAGCAGGTTTTACTGATTCCCTGTGGCAGTGCTACTTTGCTGCACTCAAAATTCAGTGAGCCCTGTTCACTGTGTCAGTCGATACAGAAAGGAATACACGACAAAGGAACGAACGAATGAACAATGAGAATGTGAAGAAGAAGGTTGTCAGTTGAAAAGAAAGAATACACTGTCATCCTCCACCACCCCCATGTTCCCTTCCTCTCCCCACCTCCTTCTCTGCTTCTCCACCACCCCCAACCCCCAACGTTGTCAGCCCTTCTTCATTATCTTTTTGGCAAACCTTCTTATCAATGAACAATAAAAGAATTTTTTGTTGATCGTTGGATCCAATAGTTCTGAACATGACAGACGCACGTTGCACTGTCAAGCCTCTCCGTTCAGTCTTCTTCTTTTGCTTACGCAGGCTGATGCTCCTGAGGACACTCCCCGTATAGACAGGCAAGTATTAACATAGGGAGTGGAGTTTTTGTTTTTATCCCGCATTAAGGCAGCCATACTCCATCTTCGGGGAAGGTGCATGCTATGTGTAACGTGTCCTCCATACAAACGGCCAAACTGGCCTTCTCTTCCGAAAGTTGGTGATGGGATTTGACGTGTGTGCAAGATGTTGTGCGTGCGTTCACACACGGAACCTCTGTTTATGGTCTCATTCGAAGGACTGTATGGAAAATGTATCGATGTTAACTCCGAGGGACCCTCTCCTCTCCCCCCTCCCCCCCCCCCCCCCACCCCCGTACCGAAACGCCCCGGCAGAGATTCGAACCCGCAACCCTTAGATTACGAGTCCGGCGCTCTACCAACCGAGCTATTCCGGCCCCCTCTCCGTTCAGTCAAGCGTAATCATTGTTTTCGTGTTTGAATCAGCATGAGAAGCCCAGCCCAGGAAAGAAAGGTATGGAGAGAAACAGGAACGCTGTTGGGGGGAGGGGCGGGGGTAGAAGTAGGTGTAGGAAAGACTGCATGTGTGGTGTGGTGGTGGGGGGGGGGGGGGGGGGTGGCGAATTGTGGAGGAACGGATTGAAGGGACATTTGGGATTACAGACGCAATCTTGTCACCACACACATACAAACCCAGGTCCCTTACATCAACGCCTGAGTGCTAATAATGGTGTAGGCTTGATACATGATGGGACCATCCGGTGTATATCACTGATGACTGACTCTGTCTCGCCACAATACTCAGTGATGTGTGGTCCTGTCGGTTCTACATTAATGTAGGACAGACAGAGAGAGAGAGAGAGAGAGAGAGAGAGAGAGAGAGAGAGAGAGAGAGAGAGAGAGAGCGCCTGGGAAATTCATGTTCCTATCCTACATCTCATACTCATCTCCTGAAAATCACAGCCTATGTCACGCACCTGCCCCTTATTACCAGGCCACTCAGTACAAAACCAGTGAACTGTGACCCAGCCTTGATTTGGAAGCAGTGGGGATGACGTAGGGAGGGAAGTGCGCTGACTCTATGCCACCATTTCTTCCAGTCTCTGGGGGGGGGGGGGGGGGGGGGGGGGGGAGATGTGAGGGATAGAGATGGAATGGAAAGTGACGGACTTTGAGATTTGAAGGGCAAGGACAGAAGGTCCAGTTTTGGACTACAATACTGCAGTTGTACACACTGGGTACAAGACCAGTGGTAGGCAAAGGGTATGACAGTCGAGTTATGGGCACTTGGTACAACAGTTTAATCGTGGGCAAGCGGTACAACCCTTTAGTCATGGGCATTGGGTATAACAGTTTAGTCATGGGCAGTTGGTACAATGTTCAATCGTGGACAATCAGTACAGCAGTTTAGTCGTGGACAATGGCTACAACAGTTTAGTTGTGCGCAGTGTGTACAACAGTCTTACGTACTCTTTTTGTACAATTTATATACGTAAAGAAAACCTTTCTTACTCATCAGAAGGTGTACAGTGATTCACATTTTGCCTTTCACTCTTATCTCAATGAGCTTAGTTTCATTACAAATATCTCCATGATTGAAACAAGTACTCTCTCTCTCTCTCTCTCTCTCTCTCTCTCTCTCTCTCTCTCTCTCTCTCTCTCTCTCTCTCTCTCTCTCTCTCTCTCTTTATATTTATAAGGCTTTTAAG
>JADBJO010000537.1:428095-435595 GCA_016801955.1 Conus betulinus | reverse complement strand
CAATAAAAAAAAAAACATCATATCTTATGAACGGATAAAGCTATGCTCACGAAGTCTTAAGAGTTCTTCAACGATCTTAATAGCTGTTGGTCACAGAGATTTCATGTATGGACACAATCAACTATCAGCGTATCAGTCGCGGTTCACCTATACAGTTTAGTTTAATGGGTCGCACATGACCCACGCCATCGGGTGAAGAATAAATAGCTGGACCGCCCTTTATCAGGTGTGGGTCTTACAAGACCCACGCGATCTGAATAGGGATGAGCAATAGGAAAAGCCGCTACAAAATTGTGTGGGTCTTGGACAACCCGCACGACCGGGTCTGTGTAGTCAAAAAAATCATCATCCGCTAAAAGGTTAATTATGATGAAAGGCTGAGGCGACGCCACCGAAAAGGTGAAAAAAAAAAAAAACATGCTGTATAAACTACGAAAGTGTGGTTTGTTGGTGTACGTAAGGGGGGGGGGGGGGGGGAGGGGGGGGGTGGGGGGGGGGGGGGAAGAATGGGGGGGTGGGGGAAAAACATGTAAAAAGGGAAACATGATGCCAAGGTAAAATGAAAAATGTGCAGTTACATATCATGGGAAGATTGTTTTGAGTGGGTGCATGTGCGTTTGTGTGTATAGTAGTTAGTACTTTCATTGTGTGTGTGTGTTTGTGTGTGTTATGTGATATTAGACGAGTGTGGGTGTGTGAGTGTGTGAGTGAGTGAGAGAGAGGAGTGTTTGTGAGAGGTGTGTGGAAGTGCACGCAAAAATATGGAATAATTACTACTTATAACATTATAGTAAATATCTAACAGGACTACATATTAAACAAAAAGTAACTTTGAAAGCAAAATCAATATCAGAAAAAACATCAGTCACTGTCATGCCTAATAAACATGGTAAGTATGCGCCTTAAGAGTCACACAATCAAATAAAACGTGGGCTCTCGACACGTTGCCTTACCACATACGCATTTTGTTCCTGCACTATATTTCGTTCTGAATGCGTCGAGTTTCAGTCTATAAAATACTGAAACAAAGTTTCTGTACTGTACTGATACATATCACGAACCTGCAGGTGTTCAATGCCTTCAACCTGATCAAAGCTGAGAACATGTCTATTTCGAGCATTAACCCGCAAATAAGGGATGTTCTGGTTGTTTCTAAAAAAAAAGTCCCAAGCCACTTGTTTTAAAGCTTGATGACACTCTTGTAAAGTCAAGGGAACAGAAAGTGACTGTGCACTCATTTCAGTTTTGGCTCCCCCTTTTTGGCAGATCTGTCAGCGAATTCATTGCCCAAAATTCCACAGTGGGAAGGGACCCAGAAAAAAGTTAAGAGACAACTCATTCTCGTGGACGGATGTTTTTCTCCTCGTTTCGTTTCGCCAGCCCAATTTACGCTATGGCGTCGACTTGAGGGCCGAAATATTGCCTTCAGTGTCCCCGACTCCTCCCCCCACCCCCCACCCACTACCCTCTCCTTTCTTCCCCTCTTACTCACTACACTCGTCACCCACTTTCTCGCCTCTTAAAGGTCAGTCGAATTTGGGTGATGTGAGTGTGTGGGGTTGACCAGTGCGTCAAGGTGTGCTGAATATCAGTGCGCAAATAGATGATCTCATACTCCATGATATGAACCTACCTCCAGCTTCTCTCTCTCGTCTGTCTGACTGACTGTCTCTGTTGTCTGTCTGTCTGTCTGTCTCTTTCTTTCTGTATGTCTGTCTGTGTCTGTTCTGTCTGTCCGTCTGCCTGTCCGTCTGTCTGTTTTATCTGTCTGTCCACCAGTTTTTCTTCTGTCAGTCTGTCTGTCTGTCTGTCTGTCTGTCTCTCTCTCTCTCTCTCTCCTCTCTCTCTCTCTCTCTCTCTCTCTCTCTCATGGTCCTATTCTTAGTCCAGAATGGAGATCTGTTTTTCAAATGGAGACTCTTTCTCTAAAATGACGCTCCTCTACCTCGGACGGTTTTCTTTTCTCCAGAATGACCGCTCTCCCCCCAAGACGGTTTCTCTTTTCTCCATAGAATGACCCCTCTCTCCCCAGGACGGTTCTCTTTTCTCCAGAATGACCCCTATCTCCCCAGGACGGTTCTCTTTTCTCCCCAGAATGACCCCTCTCTCCCCAAGGACGGCTCTCTCTTCTCCAGAATGACCCCTCTCTCCCCAGGACGGTTCTCTTTTCTCCCCAATGATGACCCCTCTCTCCCCAGGGACGGTTCTTTTTTCTCCATAAGAATGACCCTCTCTCCCCAGGACTGTTCTCTTTTCTCCACAAATGACCCCTCTCTCCCCAGGACTGTTCTCTTTTCTCCAGAATGACCCCTCTCTCCCCAGGACGGTTTCTTTCCCCAGAATGACCCTTCTCTTTTCTCCCAGAATGACCCCTCTCTCCCCAGGACTGTTCTCTTTTCTCCAGAATGACCCCTCTCTCCTCCAGGACGGTTCTCTTTTCTCCCAGAATGACCCCCTCTCTCCCAGGACGGTTCTCTTTTCTCCAGAATGACCCCTCTCTCCCATGACGGTTCTCTTTTCTCTACAATGACCCCTCTCTCTCCCAGGACGGTTCTCTTTTCTCCCCAATGACCCCCTCTCTCCCCAGGACGGTTCTCTTTTCTCCCAGAATGACCCCTCTCTCCCCAGGACGGTTCTCTTTTCTCCCCAGAATGACCCCTCTCCCCCAGGACGGTTCTCTTTTCTCCAGAATGACCCCTCTCTCCCCAGGACGGCTCTCTTTCTCTCCAGAATGACCCCTCTCTCCTCAGGACTGTTCTCTTTTCTCCCCAGAATGACCCCTCTCTCCCAAGGACGGTTCTCTTTTCTCCAGAATGACCCCTCTCTCCCTAGGACGGTTCTCTTTTCTCTCCAGAATGACCCCTCTCTCCCCAAGGACGGTTCTCTTTTCTCCCCAGATGACCCCTCTCTCCCAAGGACGGTTCTCTTTTCTCCGGAATGACCCCTCTCTCCCCAAGACGGTTCTCTCTTTCTCCGGAATGACCCCTCTCTCCCCCAGGACGGTTCTCTTTTCTCCAGAATGACCCCTCTCTCCCCAGGACGGCTCTCTTTTCTCTCCAGAATGACCCCTCTCTCCCCAGGACGGTCTCTTTTCTCCAGAATGACCCCTCTCTCCAAGGACGGCTCTCTTTTCTCCAGAATGACCCCTCTCTCCCCAGGACGGTTCTCTTTTCTCCAGAATGACCCCTCTCTCCCCAGGACGGTTCTCTTTTCTCCAGAATGACCCCTCTCTCCCCAGGACGGTTCTCTTTTCTCCCAGAATGACCCCTCTCTCCCCAGGACGGTTCTCACCAAAGGACTCTTTTCTCCAGAATGACCCCTCTCTCCCCAGGACGGTTCTCTTTTTTCCAGAATGACCCCTCTCTGCCCAGGGACGGCTCTGTTTTCTCCAGAATGACCCCTCTCTGCCCAGGGACGGCTCTGTTTTCTCCAGAATGACCCCTCTCTCCCAAGGACGGCTCTTTTTTCTCCAGAATGACCCCTCTCTGCCAGGACGGCTCTGTTTTCTCCAGAATGACCCCTCTCTCCCCAGGACGGCTCTGTTTTCTCCAGAATGACCCCTCTCTCCCAAGGATGGCTCTGTTTTCTCCAGAATGACCCTCCTCTCTCCCAAGGACGGCTCTCTTTTTCTCCAGAATGACCCCTCTCTCACCAGGACAGTTCTCTTTTCTCCAGAATGACGCTGCTCTCCTCAGAGCTGCTCTGTTTTGTTCAGAATTGTGCTCCTCCTACGAGATGGGCTGTCCTTTCTTCAGAATGGCGTTTCTCTCTCCCAAATGATTTTTGTTTTTTTTTCCAGAATGATGTCTGTCTGACCAGAATGCTCACACGGCATCCGAGACATCGTGGACAAACAATGGTTTCTATTATGTGTATTTGTTATTGTCTGTGGAAGACATATCAGGATTTCACTGTGCCTTGCAGGGATGAATTGAGGCGTGACGTGAGGAGAAATTTGTGCAGCTGTTGGAGGCACACATTTGAACTTTGATTTTTTTTTTTTGTAAGGTGAAAAAGACAACTCTGAAAATCGTTGAGATGGAAATCCATTTATACTGATGTATTAACAGAAAAAAAAAAACACAAACAATGCCATCATCTCACTGAAGGCACTGATATCACACCAAAAATACAAACAAACTGCCAATGAAATTGAAATGAATACATGTTTATTAATAATACTTCCTTTGCCAGCAGAAACGATATCGTGTGCATGCAAGCGTGAATACGTATTTTAAGCAAAGAGAAGGATCGAACGAGCAAACCGCCGACCGACAGACCGACCGACCGAACCTTTTTCAATACAAGGAAAGAATGAACAGGGTACAGGCCTTTTTTACTTCTTGCCCTCGATGGAGTAGTAGAGAGAGAGAGAGAGAGAGAGAGAGAGAGAGAGAGAGAGAGAGAGAGAGAGAGAGAGAGAGAGAGAGAGACAGACAGACAGACAGACAGACAGACAGACAGACAGACAGACAGACAGACACAGACACAGACAGAGTTATGTTAAGCTAGAAATACACAAGGGGAAGTTGAATGTGACTGGATGTTTCTCCTTGTTTACATTGGCAGCAGTGCTGTTCTGCTGTCAGCGTGAGGGTGTGTTTTATTTCTGAGGGCGAGAAGAAGATTGCCTAGTCACCCCCCCCCCCCCCCCTTTCCCTCTCTTTTCCTTTCCACATTCCTAATTTCTTTCCCACGTCTCTAGGTTCAGGATGTAGAATGAACTTGTGACGTTTGCGCGAGTGTGTTAAAGCGTGCGCGGGAACCTGCCTCCAACGGCTAATACCACACTCGAATGAAATTGACCTCTCTCCTCTCTCCCAGGTGAAGCCTCGAGGACAAGGCACTGAGCGTCTCTTTCCATGAAGCTCGTGCAACTTCTATGACATTGGTTGGTTGGATGAACGAAAGACTGCTTCCATGTGTATTGCCAGGCCTAAATACGACATCACAAAAATGATGCTCTGTCCCGCAGATATATTTGAGGTACAAAGTATAGGCAGACCTGCAGAGCCATGACTAGTAAACATTCATCGTGTATAATTATCATACGAGGACAAATTAGAGTTTCTGAAAATCAGTCAGATTGAAATAGGGGCCGGAATAGCTCAGTTGGTAGAGCGCCGGACTCGTGATCCTGAGGTTACGGGTTCGGATTTCGGTACAGGGGGATTTTTCCCTCGGAGTTAACATTGGTTCTGACTCCATTTCCCATACAGTCCTTCGAATGAGACTATAAACCGAGGCTCCGTGTGTGAACGCACGTATAACATCTTGCACACACGTCAAATCCCATCACCAACTTTCGGAAGAGAAGGCCAGTTTGGCCGTTGGTATGGATGACACGTTACACATAGCATGCACCCTGCGTGAGAGATTGAAAGAATGGAGGAAGAAGTAAGGAAATTGAGTGAACGATATTGAAAGATTTGACTGGATGACACGGGAAACGACTGAATGACGCGCCAGCTGGCAGCTTTTCAGTCGGCACTACCCAGGTAGGCAGCCCGTTGTGTAAACGAGTGTGGATTGTAAAGTGCTTAAAGCTTGGTCTCTAGCCGAGAATAGGCGCTTTATAAGTATTCATTATTATTATTATTAAATCCATTTGTGCTAATAGTGATTTACAAGCCCGTAAAAAAGGGGAGATTGACAACATGCGCAGCCGCTTGTGTGCACTTGGACACATACGTGTGTGTGTGCGTGTGTGTGTGTGTGTGTGTGTGTGTGTGTGTGTGTGTGTGTGTGTGTGTGTGTGTGTGTGTGTGCGCGCGCGCACACGCGCCATAACCACACCCACACTGTCATCTTCTTTACCCCAACCCTACTCTGTCATTTTGACTTAACATGACAATTGCCAGCCTGTTGTTTTTTTGGTGTCATATAGGGACCGGATAATCTTTTAAACATCCTCCTCGTTTATTTCATGTGTCGCTCTGGCGTTGACGCCAGAATCTTTTGTCTGTCGTTGGAAGATTGGTTCTGGCACTGCTGCCTCGCTACTCTCCATTTTAGATGAGATACGCCCAGTCTTTCAAGATTTTGGCTGATAGTGTATATATGTGTGTGTGTGTGTGTGTGTGTTGTTGTTGTTTTTTGTTATTGTTGTTGTTGTTGTTATTATTATTGTTGTTGTTGCTGTCTTCAATTTAACGTTTATCCACATAGTGATATTAGACGGGGTGAGGGAAGGGGAGGGGGGGAGAGTGGAGATTGGGAGGAGGAGGAGGAGGGGAGGGGGACCATATTGTGTGTATGTATTTATGTTTCTTGGCTAAGAAATTTTTTAAAAATCAGAAAAAAATGAACATTAACAAAAATTACAATCAACTAGTCTATAACAAATGTCCAACAGGACTATGAAGTAAACATTTCGCAATATAAAACAAACTAGTAGCATTTTTGAAAACGCCTTCAATACAATTTTCAGAAATCACTGGTAAGATAGGTCTTAACCTCTAACATTAAAAAATGATGTGTTTGCTAGAAATTTGTTCACCGCATAAACATTTTATATTTTTGCTGTATTTTGTGTTGAACGCATTAAGTTTTATCCTGTAAGATAGCGAACTGATCAGTCCGAATTTGATTACGCCAGTATGATTCAAATATGATTTGTTATCCAAACCATGAGAAAAAAATATACATATTCTTGGAGAGTCTATCTTTCTTTGGGTATAGCCTTTCACTCTACTCCATACTGCTTGTTCTAGCAAGTGATAACCCTCCTGAATGGATAAAGGAACATGAATTTCAGTGGATTCTGTGCTTTGCCAAGCGCCCTTTTTTTGCTACTTTGTCAGCCCACTCATTTGAAGAAAATCCAAGATGTGAAGGAACCCAGCAGAAGGAAACGTTGGTCCCTTTTAAAAGTTAAGATATGAATTAATTGACTGATTTCTAAGATAATTTTGGTCTTTTTCTTGTAATCTGGTGATCTTAAAGTGTGTACATATTGAGATCTACACAAAATAAGATTTGAAAAAACTGTAATGGAAAATCAACTATGTAATTGAGAGCAATAAGAACAGCAATAAGTTTAGCAGTAAAAATGGATCGATTTTTGCCAATGTAGTATGACTTTTCATTTTTAACGCTGGTATTACAAAAGCTGAACCTGCCTGGTGATCTTCTTGGGAGTGAACCATCTGTTTATACCTTTAAATGATTTGGATAAGTGTTCTGTATATGTAATTGGACTTCAGATATGTTAATATTTGGATTATGTTTTTTTTCTTCATGTCAGTTTAAATAATATCAAACTGTGCTTTATTCATCTCCCAAGCAGGACAAGGGGAGGCCGCTTGATTGATTTGTGTCAGTATGACTTGGATTTATATCAGACCTTTTGAGTAGATCTGATACGTAAGTGGCAACTGGTTTCAATGATGATATCTGCTTAAGTCGTTTAGGAAAAGAATTTTCAGGTGTGTGCGCGCGTGTGTGGGTGTGCGTACGTGTGTGTGTGTGTGTGTGTGTGTGTGTGTGTGTGTGTGTGTG
>JADBJO010000537.1:408095-410595 GCA_016801955.1 Conus betulinus | reverse complement strand
TGTGTGTGTGTGTGTGTGTGTGTGTGTGTGTGTGTGTGTGTGTGAGAGAGAGAGAGAGAGAGAGAGAGACAGACACAGAGAGAGAGAGAGAGAGAGAGAGAGTGTGTGTGTGTGTGTGTGTGTGTGTGTGTGTGTGTTTATGGGCGTCCAACCGCCACCACCATCCACCTGCTTGCCCCTCCACCCCTCCCACCCCTACCCTGTCTAACTTCGAGATAAAGTGAGAAATACCAGATAATTGCTCTATGGTGACGAGGAGGGACCTTTTAATTTGTTCAAAGTCCTCCTCGTTTACTGTGCCACTGTTGTCGCCCTGGCAGGGAAGTCTGGGCTGTCTGTCTGTCAGAGGGAGATTGCTTCTGGCACCGCTGCACCTCCAGCTCTCACCTATCCAACTTGGATCGGATACTGTCTGTCTGTCTGTCTGTCTGTCTGTCTGTCTGTCTCTCTAATTACGCAGAGAAGGTGTGAGAGAGGAGAGAGAGAGAGAGAGTGTGAGAGAGTGTGTGTGTGTGTGTGTGTGTGTGTGTGTGTGTATGTGTGTGTGTGTGGTGTGTGTGTGTGTGTGTGCGCGCGCGTGTGTGTGTGTGTGTGTGTGTGTGTAACATTTACTCTAAACTGAAATGCGTAGTGGAAAGTTAATCTCAGCATGTCTTTTTTTCTCGATTTTTTATAATGCAAACGTTGCCGATCTGGCATCAGTTCGAGCAGGGTATTTTTTTTTTCTGAAGGCAAGATTTCCTATGACCCCCCCCCTTTTCTTCATCACACTGGTCATTATTCCCTTTCATACATCTTTATGACCAAGAACTTAATCGAAATGGTGAAATTTACGACTGTATTAAACTGCACATAAGTCTGATCCACAAATCACTGATCCCGTACGCAGATGAAATTAGTCTCCATTCTCTCTCCAGAAGGACACTCTGAAGACGTAGCATTGGTGGCCTCCTAAACAGCCTGTGCAATCTCTATCACAGCGTGGACAAACAAACAGCCGCCTATGTATTTCTTTTTTTTCAGTCTGTTGACATTTTTCGAAATGTTGTTTCGTCCAGCAGATGTATTTGAGACACCCAGAAAAAGCAGCCTTGTGCAGTCGAGCATGGTAACGATTCATACTGCAAATTGCTTGAAGATGAAATGGCGCTTTCCTAAATTTCAAAGCAAGAGAAATCGATTCATGTTGATGCTCAATCCTCTCTAGACAATGTCTGCATAACGTGTGTGTGTGTGTGTGTGTGTGTGTGTGTGTGTGTGTGTGTGTGTGTGTGTGTGTGTGTGTGTGTGTGTGTGTCTGTGTGTGTGTGTGTGTGTGTGTGCGTGTGCGCGTGAGTGCGTGCGTGCGTGCGTGCGCACACATGCTTCTGTGTATGTGGGTGTGTGTGCGCGTGCGTGCGTACGTGTGTGTATATGTGTGTGTGTGTGTGTGTGTGTGTGTGTGTGTGTGTGTGTGTGTGTGTGTGTGTGTGTGTGTACAACATTTACTGCAGCTAAAACACGCAGTAAAAAGTTAACCTCAGCATCGCAACAATGAGCGAACCGATAACCTCCTACAACATGACCGGCTGTTTCTCTGTTAGTTACAATGGCAGTATTGCTAGTCTGGCATCAGTTTAGTCATGTTCCTGTTGCTAAAGGGAAGACTGTTTCCTGCGGCGCTCCCCCCCTCTTCCTCTCAACCCTAGTCAGTACTTCCTATCGTACCTGCTTATGAGCAAGAACTTGAGCGAGATGGTGACATGTTTGAGTGTATGAACCTGTGCATAAGTCTGGCTCGGAAATCACCGATCCCATACGCAGATGAAATTAGTCTCCCTTCTCTCTCCAGAGGGGTTTTGTGGAGACGTCGCAGTGAGTGTCCTTCTAAAAGACTCGTGCAGTCTCTGTGGCAGTGTGGACAAACAAACAGCCGCCTATGTGATTATTTCTTAATCTATTGACATTTTGGGAAATGATGTTTCGTCCTGCAGATAAGTTTGAGTTAGGCTTTGTGCAGCCGAGGATGGTAAACTTTCATGCTGTAAATTGCTTGAAGGTACAATGACGGTTTCCCGAATTTCAAAGGCTTTGAAATCGATTCATGCTGATGCTCAATCCCCTCTGGGCAATGCTTGCATGGTGTGTGTGTGTGTGTGTGTGTGTGTGTGTGTGTGTGTGTGTGTGTGTGTGTGTGTGTGTGTGTGTGTGTCTAAATGTGTATGTTTTTGCTAGAGAAATTGAAGGGGCGGGGTATGTCCGCATGTCTGAAGCCGCCCACATGCCTACTTTGACTAATTTCAAGACAACATTAGAAAGGCACGATCGTTGCCGTGCTGTGAAGCGGACAGACCGGATATATCATCAGGGTTTTTTTTTTTTAGCCCTTCCTCGTTTATTTCGACAACACTGTCGCTCTGGCATCTTTAGAAGATTGCTGTTGTTGATGCTATCTCCCAATGCTTCAGTTTATGTCGGGGTCATTTACGATTTGAAAAAAAAAATTGATGTGGTAACACGG
>JADBJO010000537.1:388095-400595 GCA_016801955.1 Conus betulinus | reverse complement strand
GGGGGTGGGCGTGTTCACCAATGAAATCACAGTCTTCAAATATGTGACCGTCCTCTAAGCTAACACTATGTTAGGCTTTTGCACTCACACGTGGTTTCCTCAGAATAATCCCCAGGACAAATTTGTCAGGATAAACATCATTGGTGTAATAAACGAGGAGCAATATATCAGGGTAGTCAGTCTTGCGTGATAAACGAGGACAAAACCTTTGTTCAGGTAGCCAGAATTGGCGTGAAAAACGAGGACAAATTTGTTCAGGTAGCCACAATTGGCGTGAGAAACGGGCACAAATTTGTCCAGGTAGCCAGAACTGGTGTGCGAAATAGGACGAAAAAGGACAAATTTTGTCGGGATAGCTAGAATTGGCGTGACAAATGAGGACAAATTTGTCCAGGTAGCCAGAATGGGTGTGATGAAGAGGACAAAAAAAGGACAAATTTGTCGGGATAGCCAGGAATGGCTTGAAAACAAGGACCACACTTGTCCAGGTAGCCAGAATGGCGTGATAAACGAGGACATATTTGTTCAGGTAGCCAGAATTGTCGTGATAAACGAGGACAAATTTGTTTCAGACGGCCAGGATTGGCGTGATAAACGAGGACAACGTTGTTCAGGTAGCTAGAATTGGCGTGATAAACGAGGACAAATTTGTTCAGGTAGCCAGAATTGGCGTGATAAACGAAGACAAAATTCGTT
The DNA here is from genome assembly GCA_016801955.1 of Conus betulinus. Taxonomy (NCBI): domain Eukaryota; kingdom Metazoa; phylum Mollusca; class Gastropoda; order Neogastropoda; family Conidae; genus Conus; species Conus betulinus. The sequence continues at coordinate 399,899 of JADBJO010000537.1, read as the reverse complement.
CAGGTAGCCAGAATCGACGTGATAAACGAGGACAAATTTGTTTCATGTAGCCAGAATTGGCGTGATAAACGAGGACAACGTTGTTCAGGTAGCCAGAATTGGCGTGATAAACGAGGACAATTTTGTCCAGGTAGCCAGAATTGGCGTGATAAACGAGGACAATTTTGTCCAGGTAGCCAGAATTGGCGTGATAAACGAGGACAGGTTTGTGTCAGGTAGCCAAAATTGGCGTGATAAACGAGGACAGTTTTGTTCACGTAGTCAGAACGGGCGTGATAAAGAGGACAAATAAGAGGACAAATTTGCCGGGATAGCCAGAATTGGCGTGCAGTGATAAAGGAGGACAAGCTTGTTCAGGTAGCCAGAATTAGGCGCGAGAAACGAGAAGTATCTGTCCAGGTAGACAACATCGGCGTGAGAAAACGAGGACAGCTTTTTTTTTCAGGTAACAAGAACTGGCGTGATCAACGAGGGCTGAGGTGATCAGAGTTATAGATCCCTGAACACCCACCTGCTCCACACACACACATACACGCGATCTTTCTGTCTCTCCGTGCACACCAATTTATCCTTTGAACTTCCCTGCATCCTTGCGAACTTTATTATATTGTGACCCTGAATCAAGGCCGGAGCTGGACGTAAAAAGCACATTAATCTCTCTCTCCTGATCTCTCTCTTCTCTCTCCTCTCTCTCTCGCGCCTCTCCCCTCCACTCTCCTCATCTCCGTCTCTCTCATCCTCCTCTCTCTCGTCCTCCTCTCTCTCGCAATGTCCCTACTCTCCCTCGCCCTCTCCCTCTCTCCCTCCTCCCTCTCTCGTCTCTCCTCTCCGTCTCCATTCCCTCTCTCTCTCTCTCCTCTCTCCTCCCCCTCCTCCTCATCATCTCCCCTCTCTCCTCCTCCTCTCTCTCCTCTCTCTCTCCTCGTCGTCTCCCCTCTCCCCTCTCTCCCTCCTCTCTTCTCTCTCCTCCTATCTCTCCCTCTTCCTCTCAGATCGCTCTCTCTCTCGCACAAATCTCCCTCCCTCTCCTGCCTCCTTCTCCGCAATCTTCCTCCCTCTCCCCGTTCTCCTTCTCTCCTCTCCTCTCGAAACTCGCTCTCTCTCTCCGACCACCCTCCTACGTCCTGTCGCCGTCTCTCGCTCCATCGCACATCTCCTCTACTCTCTCTCTCGTCTCCTCTCTCCTACTCTCTCTCTCGATCTCTCTCTCTCCGAGACGATGTATCTCTCCTCTTCGCCTCCTCACTTCCTCCCCTCGCTCTCTCTCTCTCTCTCTACCTCTTCTCTCTCTCTCTCTTCCCTCCTCATCTCCTGTCTCTCTCCTCGCACTCACACCTCTCCTGTCTCATCTCTCTCATCGTCTCTCCTCTCCCTCTCTCTCCTCCGCCTCCTCCATCCTCAGTCTCCATCTCTCTCCTCTCGCTCTCTTCTCTCCTCTCTCCCCCCCCTCCGCTCTCTCGCCTCCCAGTGTCTTCTCTCCTCTCTCCATCTCTCTCTCGTCCCTCCTCCTCTCTCCCTCTCTCTCTCCTCTCTCTCTCTCTCCTCCCTCCCTCCGAGTCTCTCCTCTCTCTCTCTCCTCGCCTCTTCATCCAAATCCATCTCTCTCTCGCCTCCTCTCTCTCTCCCCCTCTCTCTTCTCCTCTCTCCTCTCACTCTCCTCTCGCACTCTCTCCGTCTCTCCCCCTCCTCTCTCTCCCTCCTCTCCTCTCATCTACTCTCTATCTTCGGCTCGTCCCCCTCTCCTAATCTCTCTCCGTCAGCTCTATGTCTCTCTCTGCACTCTCTCTTCTTCTCTCCTCTCGCTCTCTCGCCTCTCTCTCCTCCTCTCATCTCATCCTATCTCTCTGTGCACCTCCTCTCCCTCCTCGACTCTCATCCTCTCACATCCTCCTCTCCTCTCTCCTCTCTCTCTCTCTCTCTCCTCTCTCGCTCGCTCTCTCTCTCTCTCCTCCTCTCCCCTCTCTCTCTCTCATCATCTCTCTCTCTCTCTTCACCTTCTCTCTCCCTCTGCTCCGCTCTCCGGTCTCCTCTCCCCTCTCCATCTCTCCTCCTCTCTCTCTCTCTCTCTCTCTCCTCAGCTCTCTCTCGTTATTGTCAGTTTAGTCATTAACCCTGGAGCCCTTTAATGGATAACAGCAGAGAACTCGATCGTCAACAAGATTCTGGAAACAACCTATTACTCGGTTGGCAACTTAAAGACAAATAATGAAAAAAAAAGAGAACCGATTATTACTGCAATTTCGAATTTGTTTTTCCGACCACCACCAATTGTACATTCGGTTTTTTCGCGGGAGCAGGTTAACTTTAACAACCCCGCAAAACTACTTTATTCTAACTCGGAAAGTTCAAGCAGAATCGCGTGCAGGGTGAGGTGGAGGATTCCCACTCATGGTGCACCATGCACTAACCATGGGGAGCCATCTGTACTGGTCAGCGTATAGGAGCCCTCGTCAGAGGGGGAACAGAGAGTATGGTGCTAATCTACCTCTGGCAGAAACATTAACGATGAGGGAGAGAGGAGGGGAGGTGAGGGTCAGGTGAGCGCGTGTAAGTGCGTGGGCGTACGAGAGAGAGAGAGGAGAGAGAGAGAGGAGAAGAGAGAGAGAGAGAGAGAGAGAGAGAGAGAGGAGAGAGCCCGAAGACCTCCCGACAGACAAGCAACCCCCCACACAGAGAGAGAGAGAGGGGAGAGAGAGAGAGAGATGGAGGGAAGAGGGAGAGAGCGAGGGAGAGAGGAGGAAGAAGAGAGAGGAGAGCTGATGACTGACAGAGGGGGGGGGGGGAGAAGAGGAGAGGACCGGAGGGGAGAGGAGAGAGAGAGAGAGAGGAGAGAGAGAGAGAGAGAGACAGCGTGACTACAGTACATACAGAGACAGACAGGCAGGCAGGACAGAGAGAGACGAGAAAGAGACAGAGAGAAAGAGATATTCCCTCTCACTTTCGTCGCTACCATTGCCTTGTGTCAGTGTGCGACATTAACGGCAGGAAGCAGCATCCTTACACGAAATGAAGCGTGAATGAAGCGAAGCCAAACGGGGGGGCGGAGCGCTGATAGTGACATGAACGAACGGAGCGTCAGGTTACTGCTGGTATTGGAACGGTGCCCTCGTCAGAAACACGTGACCATCATGCCATGCTCCTCTCTGCCTAACAACAGCGAGAGAGAGAGAGAGAGAGAGAGTGGGGGGGGGGGGGAGGGAGAGGAGATGGATGAAGAGAGAGAGAGCATAAAGCATGCTCCACGTATCTTAACAACAGCAAGACAAGGAGAGAGAGAGAGAGAGGAGAGAGAGAGAGAGCGAGAGAGAGCACATAAAAGCCATGCTCCACTTATCTTAACAAACAGTAGGAGGAAGAGAGAGAGAGGAGAGGGACGAAACAGGAGGAGAGAGAGAGAGAGAGAGAGAGGAGAGATAGAGAGAGAGAGAGGTGGAGAGAGAGAGAGAGAGGAGAGAGAGAGAGAAAAGCCATGCTCCACTTATCTTAACAAACACAGTAAGAGGAAGAGGAGGAAGAGGACGAAAAGGAGAGAGAGAGAGAGAGAGGAGAGAGAGAGAGAGAGAGAGAGAGAGAGAGGAGAGAGAGAGAGAGGAGAGAGAGGTGACGGAGAGAGAGATTTTCGCAGAGAGCGCATAATGCCATGCTCCATATCTTAACAACAAAGAGAGAGAGACAGGGAGAGAGAGAGGTGTGCACAGGCTTGATTAGGTGAGTGCGAGAGAGCGCGAGAGTACTGGCAGACTCATCATGCCTTTCCAACATTACCGTAAAAACCGAGGAGGATTTTTTTTTCTCTGCCCTCCTGAACTCGTTTTTGAACTACTCTTTGACATTTGACGAAATGTTTCGTATTTTGCGTAGGAGTTGAAAAGCTAGTCGTTGGTTCTATCATACAAAGCAATGACATTTCATCGTTATTTGAAAGAGAAAAAAATAAAGCAGAAAAAGACAAAAGTGGGCAAAACCCCAAAAGAAAAAGGAATGCATTTTTTGTTTTCTAAGCACCAGTCTGCGCGCTATTGCTTCTGTTGCTCTTTTGGGAGTAATTTAACTTTCTCGCTTCAGAATGTTGACGACTGTTACTTTCAGCCCACGAGGAAAAGTTCAGCACCGGTTTTTTTGTGAATGGATGATAACAGAGAGATGCTCATGATCTCTATTTTTATTTTGAAAGGGATTGGCTCGTTTCCATAGCTGTAGAATAAGGCTACAACGTGTTCATTCAAAACTGCATATAATGGTCGCGAGTGAGACTTTAAGAGAGTTGTCTACCTTTCGTCATGTACTTAGTGACAAACTATAACTATGTTTGGAGTTCAGTTCAGTGTTATAGTTCGCTTCCTGACATGTCCATCCACACAAGCCTATGACTTTGAAATCAGGTCAGTTTACGTGACAATGTCTCCTATTCTCTGCACTCAGAATTATAAAGACAATATTAAATCTCATGTTTCGATCGTTTCGTAACGCAGCTTACTTTGAAATCAGGCCAGTTTACATGACAATGTCTCGTATCTATACTTTCAAAATTATAGAATGATATAAAATCTCATGTTTCTGTCGTGTTGTAACATGTTTTGCTCATCATTGATGGCTTTAAAAGGAACATCAGATAAAATTATGTGGAAAAACTTGCATTGCTCGTCATGTTCAAGAGGCAACCCACCGGAGGAGACACTGCACTGCTGCCGAGTCACTTCGGTGGTGTTCAGTGGCGCCTGTTCTGATCTAACATACGCAGGACACCACCTACTAAGCCCCTACTGACGACAATAATTGCTTAGTCGCGGAGCCGGCGTGAGTGAGCTCTCCCTCCGGAGGGCGCCACACGTCCGTCCAACGACAGCCCCCATGGACTCGCGCGATACCGGTGACCCCGACGGAACCAAACCAAGGCCACAGACGTGGAGAAGACATCGAAACTGAGGTCACCATGAGAGCAGGGCATGAAGGGCCACACAGAACCTGAGACGTTTTTTTTTTTTTTTTAATGCTGATCGATGAGAATGAGAGGATGATGAAGATGATGCTACGGATTTCCATTTCGGTCTGAGACTACATGACAGGGCTGTACTCTACGCTTCCTTTCATAATATATCCCGGCGTCAACCAGGCCCGAGAGATACAGACACCTGCAGTGTTGGTCAGGAAATTTGAGCAGCACTCTCAGAAACGCATCCATTAAGTGGATGAAACTCGACTGTGTGGTCCCAGTCTTCCCAATGAGTCCGCAGCAAACTCTCAACTGGGTAGGAGCCGGTCGGGGCAGAAAAAACCCACCACCAGGTTCAAGGTTATCAATCAATAAAACAAGAAAAAAGACTGGACTGACAAAAATGCAGCAACTCTTTCCATGTTTATACATTGTCCACGAAAAAAAAAAAGACAGTTGTTTCAATTTTCGTCCCGATTGCTGAATTATTTCAGTGTGTGTGTGTGTGTGTGTGTGTGTGTGTGTGTGTGTGTGTGTGTGTGCGTGCGTGCGTGCGTGCGTGCGTGCATGCGTGCGTGCGTGCGTGCGTGCGTGTTGTGTTGTCAGTACAACACTACGTTAATCTGACAGTAAATGGTTTCGGTCAGTGCGTGCGTGCGTGCGTGCGTGCGTGCGTGCGTGCGTGCGTGTGTGTGTGTGTGTGTGTGTGTGTGTGTGTGTGTGTGTGTGTGTGTGTGTGTGTGTGTGTGTTGTTGTTGTTGTTGTTGTTCTTGTTGTTCTTGTTGTTCTTGTTTTGTTTTACGTCTTTCCACATTACGTGATATTAGATGAAAATTTTTTTTTTTAAAAGAGAAAAGAAAAAATAGGGGCCGGGATAAAAGTTAACACAACAAGTCAAAAGAATGAACTTATCTACAGCTATAACACAAAAATAGAAATTCCACTTAACCAAAGATAAAAAAAGACCCACCAAACATTTAACTCTTCTGTCTATATCTCACCACTGACTGTTATATCATATTATAAGTATTTGCCAATTGGAATTTTAGCTAAGTGCGAAAAGAAAAGATATGTTTCACTTTGCTAACGTGGAAACATTTTGAATAGACTGTACAGGCTTATTTGGAATGATTTTTTTCATTAAGTTACAAAACAGAATGTGATCAGTTGATATGCTATAGCCACATATACAATGTATAGTTTTGACATACTTTGTTTTAAAACAGTCCAATTTCCATCTACAGATCAGGAAACTTATCTGTCGTCCACCATATATGTTTTGATCGTACTTACTTAACATTTCATGAATATTTTTCATTTCATCGTGTAAACCAAAACACCCGGTTTCTCTTTCTATCAAATGAAAATGGGAAAATTGTACTTTTTCCGCCAAAGTATAAGCACTCTTTGCACTGATATACAGACGTTTCAAAAATCTGAATCTGATGATCATTTTGCGCCTCTCTTTGCTAGAAAATCAATCTTTTCATTGTAATATAACCCACAGTGGGAGGGCACCAAAGAAATGTTATTTCAGTGTCTCTGACTGAGAGGAAATGTACTAAATCATTTATTTCAGTGATCATCTCAGGTCGAACGTTTTAGTTTAAAATTCTTCATTGCTGTAAGAACTGACTTGGAATCTACACATAAAACAACTTAAGATAAATGTTGAGAGTAAATAACAACAAACTTTAGAGTCATAATTATAGCAGTTAACTCAGCAGGGAATATATTTTTTTTTCCGAGACAATAAGACTTTTCTTTGTAAGGCCTGGGATAATACATGCTGCACCTGCGTGTTCATTGATTAATGATCCATCAGTGTATATCTTAAAATGGTTGGAATAGTGATCATGCAAATGCATTTTGATGTTGGATAATAACAAATTAGTATTTTCAGCCTTTGTCAAATCTGTATGTTCAATATCAAAATGTGCTCTTATTAGTTTCCAGGGAGGGATAGGAGATACAATAGATCTTTTTGCAATAGATATTAGTTTGATATCTGAGGATTCTAACATCGAGGAAGTATATGTTCTCAGAGTCGTTTGAGATTATATATTTTTAGCCCTTTTGGGGAAAATCAGTGTCAGATTTAATATTTATTTCAGGGTCTATGTTGTTATCTATAGTAGAACTTCTTATAACAAATTTGGGTGCATGCAAGATTCCTATATTCTTCCAGTGGTAATATTCCAGCAGCACTGTATGTTTTTGTACAAGAGGCATGAACTGGTAGTCCCATGGCTATCTTACATGCTTTGGAATCAATACTTTGAAGTTTTTTTTCAAGTAAGTACCTGGGTGCACTGAAGAACACCTCTTGTGCATACGTTAATTTTGATCTAACCAGTGCGTAGTAGAAAGGTGCAAAAGAGTAACTGTGTCCTGAGTCCAAGCAGGCTTGCTAATAATCTTTAATAGATTTAAAGTTTTTCGAGCTTTTGATAGAATATGCTCTATATGAAAATTCCATGACAACTTTGATGTTAAATTTACTCCAAGGAATTTCACTATTTTTGTATAGTTGATGGGTATGCCGTTGACTTGAAACAAAGGCATATTAACTGGATCAGATCCAGTATTAGATAACATCATTTTTCAGTTGATATTTGCAAACCTTTTCAGTCATGTAAGTAAAAAAAAAAAAGGTATTTAATTCTTTTTGATATAACGTTTTTAATGTAGTTTTGCGATCTAACAGTTGTACATTTTTAATGTCACTTTCATCCATATGCAAATGTAATCTTCATATTGGACTAGTTCTATATTTTAGTAATTTTTGTGGGTAATCGTACATCAGAATACAAAAAAAGTAAAGGGGCAATAACAGACCCCTGACAATGCCCATGTGTAATTTCCTTCTTGTAGAATAGGAGTTCCCTACCTTTGGTCTAATATATCTATATTCTAAGAAGTGTCTAAGAAAATCATAAATGGTTCCAGATAATTTAAGTTTATAAAGCAAACGAGAGTGCCATACTTGATGGTAAGCTTTAGTGATATAAAAAAGGTCGCTAGTAAACATGTGTGTGTGTGTGTGTGTGTGTGTGTGTGTGTGTGTGTGTGTGTGAGAGAGTGTGAGAGAGAGAGAGAGAGACAGAGACAGACAGACAGACAGACAGACAGACAGACAGACAGAGGACGTCTACATCAGTCAGCACAGTCGCTAGCGAAGCTGTCCTGACTGACACAGACAGCCAGACAGCCAGGATGACAGCTAGGCTACATCACCTACGGGCAACCTAGACTCAAGAAGGCGTCAGTAACATACCCACAAGTCTCGCCTTTTCAATTTTTCCATATTTGCAACCACACATCGCAAATCAACGAACATACACATTTGAAACCTGCGGTTTTTTTTCCCCTTGAAAAAGAGTACTCTCATTTAAAAAAAAAGGAAATCTGAAGCCTTCCAAATTCAGCACACCCACATCCCCGTACTAAGCTAGGTTAATTTGGTTCTCAATGGTATAGACAAAAAGCTCAGTTTGTGGTAAACATGCCATATTTCTTGTGTACTGATGCCCCATGCTTTTCTGTTCTGTGACTTCTTGGCAATCCCAGAACTGTTTCATCCCAGAACCGTGGTCATCCATTTTTCAGAATCCGCAGAAATTTGTTAAGCCAGTTCTCGGCGTCTGCAAATAAAAAAAATATATATATCATCTGCCCAGTTCTTCGCATCTGCAGAAATTCGTTAAACCTGCTCTCAGCATCAGCAGAAATTCTATAACCCCGTTCCCGCCGTCTGCAGAAATCTGTTAAACTAGTACTCAGAATCTGCAGAAATTCGTTGACCCAGGTCTCAGCATCTGCAGAAATTCGTTAACCCAGTTCTCAGCATTTGCAACCAGTGCATGAATCCATTTCAGGGAGAGAAAAAAGACGAAACAGATTGAAAAACTATCAGAAGAAGAAAGGGAAACGAGTCGCGGCGGGGGGGTGAGGTTGGGGGGTGGGGGTGGGGGTGGGGGGGGGGGGGGGGGGGGGGGGGGGGGGGGGAGGGGGGAGACAGGTTGGGGGGGGAGAGGGAGACGGTTGCTGGGAGCAGAGGAGCAGAGCGTCTTCTAACGTAAATCGAGAAGCGTGTTGGAGACTATTTCCAGGAACGCACCGAGCTTGACAGAGAGCCATATTCCCCTTGGTGTGTGTGAGAGCGGCCGTGCCACAATCGCTCAGAATAGCAAAGGGTAAAATGGGTTCTAAACGCGGAAAGCAGACAATAAAGCATTGTGGGGGGAAAAAAAAAAAGGAACCCAGAAGGAAACCTAAAGGGTCAATAAAGGATCTTCCTTTCTTGGTCGTTCGAACAGTAAGACAAAAGACTGAAAGAAAATGCCTTCGTCTTCATAGCCAGCGGTGGGACGTTTCTGGTTCGTTCTAAATCCCATCAAGTCCTGGAAAACAGTTTAATGTCTCTTCCCCCCCCCCCCCCCCACCCACTCCCCCACCCACCCACGGGTGTCTCCCTCCTCCCTCTCCTCCTCCTCCTCCTCTTCGTCCTCCTCTTCCTCTCCTCGTTTCACTGTATAACCTTTTCACCCAACCTCTATTTCCTTTCCCTCTGTCACTGTCCATTTATTTGTTTGTCTTGTCTACTTGTCTGTCTGTCTGTCTGTCTTTGCCTGTCCGTCTATCTGTCGGCTTATTCATCTGTCCTTTCCCCCTCTCCCTCTCTCTGTCTGGCTAGCTGGCTGGCTGTCTGGCTGGCTGGCTGGCTGGCTGGCTGGTTGTCTGTCTGTCCTGTCTGTCTGTGGTCTGTCTGTCTGTCTGTCTGTCTCTCTCTCTGTCTCTCTGTCTGTCTCTCTCTCTCTCTCTCTCTCTCTATATATATATATATATATATATTTGTTAAAAATAGGATGGTAAAAGGAAGTTTTAAAATGATGCTGACCATCCTATTTTTTAACAGATATTGCTTCCCAAGGGGTTGAGCACTTTAAGAATTTTATTAGGCATTTTAGTGGTATTCTCTCTCTCTCTCTCTCTCTCTCTCTCTCTCTCTCTCTATATATATATATATATATATATAAATATATATATATAAATATATATATATATATATATCACAGGTACAATTCTTACTAAAGCTGATACTGCGCCTCAACAAAACGATGTCAACAGGATGATTTGAATAAAATGAATACTAAAACAAGTTGAACGTCTTTTCCCGCAGGGACGACTTTAATACTCAAGCTTTCGCCACAAAGGTTTCATCTTTTTACGTCGTTCTTTTTGTTCGCTCTTTCTTTTTTTTGCGTCGTTCGTTCATTCGTTCACTCGTTCATTTGTTGATTCGTTTGTGCTTTATTTCGTTTTTTCGTTCATTTATTCTTTCCTTCTATCTTTCTCTCCTTCTTCCTTCCTTTCTTTCTTTCTTTCCTTCCTTCTTTCCTTCTCTCTTTCTTTCATTTTTTTTTCCGTTCTTCCGTTCTTTTTTCTTTATTCTTCCTTTTTTTTTTTTTTCTTTTTTGTCTTTCTTTCTTCTTTCGTTCTGTCTCCATTTTGTTATCTGCACTGCAGTGTCCAATCGACGGTAGTAAAATAATGTTCCTCTTGCCACTTATTGGTTTTCAATTTGACACTGCTCTGTCGGTACCACCGACGAAATCGAACAGCTTTTTGAGAGTGTAATTCAACCCTTTCTTTTTATTGTTTCTTTCGTTCGTTCCCTCTTTCTTTCTTCAAGTAGATATCCATTGAATTGAAACCCACCTCGACCCATTCTACGATAAGTGAAGTAACTAAGTTTGTGTAGAATAATGAAAAGAAAAATGATTATCGTGCAATGTTTAATGATAATGAGGTTAAGAAACTAATTCAAGATGCCAGTAATTTAATAGATCTTGATATTGATGCATCATTAACTTCATTCATAGTGGTCTCAAGAAAGCTGGAAAAAATATGTTTAGAGAGATTTAGGGTAGATAGTTTCAGTCAAAAGCTATGGTTTGACAAAGAATGTGCAGAAAAAAAGACGTGAAGTACTTTACGAACATTTCGCAGAGCTTGCGACAGTATTGTAAAAAATGATGCTGACAATGATAGTAAAAGGCTACAAATGATATATTACAGATAACTGTATGTAATTTTAAGGAGACGGTATAAAAATCCGCTTAGCGCTAAGAGGTCCGAACATAACGCTCAATTCTAGGATCGCTTGTGAATTGCGGCGGGCCATCCTAACGCTTTTGGGGAACAGTTAAATCTGTTCTTATATATAAAGAATTAAAGCACAATTCGATCATCACTTCTGGTGAATGGTTTGATCATTTCAAGATGGTTTTTTAATCGTGATCTATCTAACGATACAACCGATTTTGAAGATACTTTTCAAACTAACTTGCCTGCAGACATAAACTTGGATTGCATTCCACTAGACAGAGCGATAGAGCAATGAGAAATTGAGGATGCTATAAAAGCTTTGAAATATGGAAACGCATCTGGTTCCGATGGATTAAGTGGTGAGTTTTATAAAAACTCATCTCAAGACGTCATCTTATTTTCATTTGAATACTCCAATAAATTGTTTGATTCTGGTAGTTTTCCAAAAAGTTGGTCTCAGTCTCTTATTCTACCTGTGTATAAAAAGGGTGATCCTAATTTTCCTGACAATTATAGGGGTATTTCCTGGCTAGAAATCGGAGGCAAGTTGTACAGCTATGTCCTTAATAAAAGATTTACTGAATGGGTTGAAGATAATGATTTAATTGATTCGTCTCAAGCTGGTTTTAGACGAAATCATAGAACAATTGAGTACATTTTACCCTTCTGGCACTAGTTCAAAAGCAGTTACTCAATCGGAGCAAAGCTATACGTTGCGTTTATTGATTGCAAAAAGGCTTTCGACTTGGTTAACAGACAG
>JADBJO010000537.1:373095-375595 GCA_016801955.1 Conus betulinus | reverse complement strand
CCGTGTGTCTGTCTGTCTGTGTTGTCTGTCTGTCTGTCTATCCGTCTGTCTGTTTCTGTTATGTCTGTCTGTTGTCTTCTGTCTGTCTGTCTTGTTCCTCTCTCTCTCTCCTCCTCTCTCTCTCTCTCTCTCTCTCTCTCGGTTTTTGCCGTAGTTGTCTCTCTGTATCTGTCTGTTTGATTCGGTTTTCTCCACTGTATGTAGGTCTGTTTGGTCTGTGTTGTCTCTGTCTAGTGTTTTACCTCTGTCTGTCTGTCGCTCTCTGGCGGTCTGGGTGTTAATGTATCTGTTCGTCTCTATCTCCGTCTCTCTGTCTGTTTGTCATCTGCATGTGTCTGTCTCTGTGGTGTGTGGGTGATGTATAATTGTCTTTCGGTTTCTCTCGTGTGTTCTGCTGTTATGTCGTGTAAATGTGTGTTATGCGCGCGCGCGGTCTGCGCGCTGTGTGTGTTTTTTTTTCTTTGTGTCAGTCTCTTCTGATCTGTCTGTCAATGTCTGTGCTTGTATCTTTCTCCTTCTAGCTCTCTCTCTCTCTCCTCTCTCTCTGCTCTCTCCTCTCTCTCTCTATCTCTCTGATCTCAGACAGCCGAAGATAGCACTTAATGATGTTTATAATTCTTTAACTTGTGGCTATCTCTGTCCCCGCACCACACCCACGACCCGTATCATTGAGCTCGTGACTCTTAGTTTACACCCAACACACCCAGCTCCACCCACACCCCACAACCCGCACATCTCCAATTTCCCCACCCACTCAAACACAGGCATTCCAAGGGTGGCGGGCGTGGGCAGGATCGATCCCGGCACTGATTGGCTTGGTGGTTGAGGCATGGGTATAACTGGCACCTTAGGATTTTGTCCTCTCTTGACTCTCTCTCTCTGTCTATCTCAACACACACACACACACACCACACACCAACCCGGACACGACAACCCACCACAAACACACCCAACAAACAAACACAAAACCAACATTAACCCCAACACCGGCACGTATGCACGCCCGCAAGCACGCACCACGCATGCGCAGAGAGAGAGAAAGTGGAAAGAGACGAAGGGGCAGAAGAAGAAGAGGTGGAGGAGAAGGAGGAGGAGAGAGGAGGGGGAGGAAAAAGGAGGAAATAGAGAAGAAGAAGAGAACAACAACAACAACAAGAAGTCCAAAGAACAAGAAGAAAAGAGAAAAACAGAACAAGAAACAAGAAGGGCGGACGACGGACGACGGGACGACAAACCAAAGAAGAAAGAAGAAGAATGATGGAAAGAAGAAAGAAGAAGAGATAGAAGAAGAGAAAAGAACAACAACAACAACAGAACAAAGACGAAGAGACGAGAGAAAAAGACAGAAGAAGAAGAGAAGAAGAAAGACGAAAAAAGAAGGAAAGCAAAGAGGAAGAAGAAGAAGAAGAGAAGAAGAAAAGAAAAGAAGAAAACGAAAGAAGAAGAGAAGAATAAGAGAAGAAGAAGAAAAGAAGAAAGAAGGAGAAGAAAGAAGAAGAAGAAGAGAGAAGAAAAGAAAAAGAAAGAAGAAGAAAGAAGAGGAGGAGGAGAAAGGGGAGAGGAGGGAGAAGCGAAGGAGAAGAAGAAGAAAGGGAGGAAGAAGAGGAAAGAAGGAGGGAAGGGGGAAGGAAGGAAGAAAAGAAGAAAAAGAAAGAAAGAGGAGAGAAAGAAAGAAGGAAAGGAGAAAGAGAGAAGAAGAAAGAAGAAGAAAGAGGAAGAAGAGAGGAAAGAAGAAGAAGAAAAGAAGAGAGAAAGAAGAAAGAAGAAAAAAGAAAAAGAAGAAGAAGAAGAAAAGAAAAGAAGAAGCACGGAAAAAAAGAAGAAGAAGGAACTGAGAAGAGAAAAAGCAAGAGAGAAAGAAGAAAGAAAGGAGGGGAAAAGAAGAAGGGAGAGAAGGGAAAGGAAAAGAGACAGAAGAAGGAAAGGAAAAGGAGAAAAGAGAGGAGAGAAGAAGAGAGGAGAAGAACGGTAAGAAAAGGAAGAAAGAAGAAGGAGAAGGAAGGTTTGAAGAAGAATGAAAGAGAAGAAGGAATGAAGAAGAAGAATAGAAAGAATGAAAAGAGGAAGGGAGAAGAAGAAGAAGAGAAGAAGAAAGAAGAAGAAGAAAGAAAGAAAGAAGAAAAGGAGGTGAGGAAGAGAAAAGAAGGAAGAAGAGGGGAGAAGAAACAGAAAAGAAGAGAGAGGAGAGAGGAAGGAGGAAAGGTGAGAGAGGAAGGAGGAGGAGGAAGAAAAAGAAGGAAGAAGAAAGAGAGAAGAAAGAAAAGAAGAGAGGGAAGGAAGAAGAGAAGAAAAGACAAAGAAGAAGAGAAAGGAAGAAAGAAGAAGAAAAAGAAAGTAAGAAGAAGAAGAGAAGAGGAAAGAAGAAGAAGAAAAAAGAAAAGAAAGAAAGAAGAAAAGAAAAGGGAAAGAAAGAAAAGGGAGGAAAGGGGCGGTCGGGAGGAAGAAAGGAGAAGAAGGAAGAAAGAAAAGAAAAGAAAGAAGAAGAAGGAGGAGAAGAGAG
>JADBJO010000537.1:365595-368095 GCA_016801955.1 Conus betulinus | reverse complement strand
CGACGTGATCTGAGGCCGAAGTGGTGAAGACGGTTTCGTATGGCTTGACGGCTGAGGATGGTGTTATTTGCCATACGAAGCTGCCTTTGGATGCTGGTGGAAGTGGTATCCCGCTGCAATAGGGCCTGCCTCTCGATGAAACGATCTTCTCTGGGAGTAGTCTGCCTAGGCCGACCTGACCGTGGCCTCTCTTCAACGCTGTTGGTCGCCCTAAAACGCTGATTCAGTCTAACAATAACTGAATGATGCACACCAAGTCGTCGCGCCACTTCAGCCTTTGCAATGCCATCTTGTATCCACGCAATCGCCCTGGTTTTGTCAAAGGTGCTAAGTTTTCTTCGTGGTGGCATGGTGAGAAAAGGGCTGACAGTAACCAACCCCGCGCTTAAACAGCCAAAAGAAGGGGCATAAAACTCACTTGAGAGACTGCTCTTGCACGGGAAAAAAGAATTTTTCATTTTACACACATCTTGTGTCGCCAGCAAGCTTGATGCAAAACAGGCACAGTTAACGCAACTTTGCACTTTTTATCCCGCGCGGTAACGAGGTCACCAAGACCCCCGTGCGCACTACCAGTTGACACAGGCTGGATTACACACTGCTGTGTGAGATTCCATCATTGTTGCGACGGTGTTTGTAATCTGCACATCAGTGAAGAACGCACATTGGGTGAAGCGGTAGCAAAGTGGATACCCCCAAGAGATCTAGGAAGCGTGGGCAAAAAAAAAAAAAAGGCCTGGTTTGAAATTCGCTGGACTGTATTGTGTGCGATTGTTAATTATCTCCCCCACCCCCCCACACCCAACTGGAAATATTACGTGTGTTTGCTTACTGTTTTTTTTCCCTCGCATCTCCCACCCACCCCCGTACCTCAACTACACCTCTCCTCGACCTTAGCCCCCCCCCCCCCCCCCCCCCCCCCCTTGTCTTTTTCCCTCAGTAGCAGATTGACTACAAAACTCACTGCAACAAGGGTCTTAAATTTGGCAACTAATTCTGTGGCCAATTCTATTGTTGACTGGTAAATAATAACATACAGATTAAAAAAACGAGATTGGAGCCATATGATGATGAAGAAGCTCTCTCTCTCTCTCTCTCTCTCTCTCTCTCTCTCTCTCTCTCTCTCTCTCTCTCTCTCTCTCTCTCTCTCCACAAGAAAAGCAGCACAGATTAGACATAGGGAAATCTGCTGTGACCCCAGTGTTACACAGGACCTAGCATGACTCCACAGCTAAACAAATCATTATCATCAGCGGGGGTGGGGGTGGGTTGGGGTGGGGGGTGGGGGGGTGGGGGGGTGGGGGGTGGAAAACAAAGAAGAAGTCTTTGGAAGCTTCCAGCAGGTTTGTGCCCTATTCATGTTAACAATCAGAAAAAAAAAAAAAAACAGCGCTTCTGACTGCCAGGCAGGTAAACCAGCAGCAGAGTGCGGGATATCCTCCTGCGGGGGGTCTTGGAGTGCTGCGGGGCGGGCGGTGTTTCTGTGACACGTTGATGATGAATGGTTTTAGCTGTGAGTGGAGTAGGGTGGGGGAGAGGAACTGGCTGGGGAGAGGAGGGGAGAGGGCGAGGAGTTGGCGAGAGAACAATGCTGAGGAAGAGGGATAGGAACGGGGCCGTTGTTCTTGCTCCCACCCCACCACTCCCCACACCCTGCCGGGCCCCCTCACCTTCCAAATCCACTCGCTCTGTTTTTGTTTTTTGTTGTCTCTTGGGTTATTGTGGATGTCTAAGAAAAGGGAAAGTGGTTTAGTCTGTTTGGTTTGTTTGTCGGTTTCTTTTAAGCATCGGAAACTAAACAAAGAGTAAAACCAAAAAGTGACATAAAATAGATTAGATGATAATTGTACCTGACATCTTCCCTAATTCTTTCTTATCATTTTAACGAAGTGAGGTCTAAGATAACGATCTAAAGTTTTCTTTGGTTTGGTTTGGTTTTGGGTTTTGTTTTTTTTTTTCCTTTAAAATTATGTGATATTTTGTACTCCGCAATTCTCACATCTATTCTAATGGCAATTTTCAAACGATGACGATGAGACTAACGGGTCGAGGACGATCCCATCCCATTTCCGACCGGATCCGGATCCGGAGCGGGTGGTACAGTTCAGCAAGATTACTCCCAAACTCCCCTGCCCATTTTGACAGAAAGTGGCGCGAAGACAGAAGATGGTCTGGAAACAAACACAACAACAACAACAACAACAACAACCAAATGAGACTAACGGGTCCGAGGACCATCCCATCCCAGTTCCGACCGGATCCGGATCAACGATCAACTTCGCATCGATGGCTGTGAACTCCATTTATGACAGTTATTCAGTCACCTGCGTTTTTGGGTGGATTAAGCAGAGTGGCACTCGCGTGCACATCGCCCAGTGTCAGTATCACTGAGAGGATATTTCATATTCAATACCCAGATTAGAAATTAACAAACAGTCCAACGGCCAAACTGAAAGGTACGGGAGAGCGCAAACCTCAGCCGACGTCAGATTGAACCTGG
>JADBJO010000537.1:343095-360595 GCA_016801955.1 Conus betulinus | reverse complement strand
GGGGGGGGGGGGGGGCATCCAAATGCTACCATAAATATATTCGTAGCTGCAGCAAACACATATGATAATGCAACAACTGTTGCTTAATCGATTTCAACTGTATGAAAGACACACACGCACACGCCCGTGCGCGCGCACACTCAGAGAGAGAGAGAGAGAGAGAGAGAGAGAGAGAGAGAGAGAGAGAGAGAGAGAGCAAGGTTGGCGAGACTCGGATTTTGGTCACGGTGCCCCACAGTCAAGCTGTAGCCGTTCTGGTTCGGCACCCGTTCTCCTGGAAGTGATAGGAAGCCGAATAAATGTGGCATTTGTTGTTTTTTTTTTTTAAAAGTACATTTTAAAAATTGTTTTATTTTGTTCAACCTTCGATTTTGCTGTGTTCCATGCCACTGAAGAAAAACAAATCCGTTTGAACCATGATTTTAAGTAGATAATTAAGACTTTAATTTTGGAGTTTGAACCTTTCTGGACAGTGAGCTTTTCTGGAAGAAGAATTGTCGCATTTTGCGCCAAGTTTGAGCCCATTCCACCGGTTAGATCTGGAAGATTTAATGTCAGACCCCACCCACAATTCCACCCCAGACCTTTAGAGAGAAAAATACGCAGGTAATTAAATAACAACGTTTATATTCAAAGTATCATAAAATGGCCTCTGAAGAAAATGAGAATATCATGGACGTGAAAATAATGTACTCTATATCTTTAGGCAGTCGGTATTCTCGATAAACACGGGCAACATTATCCCACTTCACTCTCAACGAAGGTAGGCCTGAGCTGTTCCTCCTATATCGCGAAATGACAAGCAATGGCAGACTGCGTCTCAGAGATGGCCTTTCAGAAGCTCATGAAATACTGCAGGCAGGATTTCTTTTTCTCTGAGTGTGAGTGTGAGTGTGTGTGTGTGTGTGTGTGTGTGTGTGTGTGTGTGTGTGTGTGTGTGTGTGTGTGTGTGTGTGTGTGTGTGTGTGTGGGTGTGTGTGTGTGTGTGGTCGCTTTTTACTCGGTGTAGATCAGTCTCAGTTGCCGGATGTCTGTATACCTATCACCCCATAGAGGAAACCAATGGGATTGGGGCTTCCTTGAAATGGCCTTTCATATCATAATATTTCAATATTTCATGTGGGGGTGGACTTAATCGGATTTCCAAAGACTTAAGCGGCTACACACAGTGCAGAGAAAAGAGTATCAGCTAGGGTCCTCATACTTCAGTGACAGGCTTTTTAGTGATAGGAGGAGGAAAGCGTAAGCTCGTAAAAATTATGCCCAGACTATATAATGTATAATACATCAACTTGAAGGAGCAGGGAGGAATGAGAGCGTGGAGATTTGGCAAAAGGAAGGAGGGGGGGGGGGGGGGGGGGGTAGGGGAATCTGAGAGATGACAATGAAGCTGTTATTTACAACAGGCGACTCTTAGAACACCGGGTGGACTATTTTTTATGTAATCTCACACCAGAGAAAACTGAAGCCAGGCCTACTATCTTTTCTAGTAGCACTAAAGAATCTGTCTCATTGTATGCATGTATGAAATTTAGAGAAGAAAGAGAACCTCGGACATACTACAGGGTACCTGAAAAATAAACTTAAGTCCCACAACTCCTAACTAGACACGAACTTAAAAAAATCTGTGTTTTAATCCTCTTGTGACCCTGTGTTTACATGAAGCTTTCATTTTTTTTTGTAGCATCTATTTTTTGCTATTAAAACATCAGTCACTTAGTAAGGACTTTTATATTTGTAAAGAAAACAACAACTTCAAGAGCGTTCTATACATCCGGGGCATTGATTGATTTTGATCTGGTTGTATCGTAGATCGTAATTAGAGAGCCTAATCAATTCTGTGTTTTCTGTGAATTGCAGTTAGATCTTTTTTTTTTCTTATTTCCCATTACCATGCTTCTCAGAGAGAGAGAGAGAGAGAGAGAGAGAGAGAGAGAGAGAGAGAGAGAGAGAGAGAGAGAGTAAACGGCAAGTATTAAAAAAAAACATAAAGTTACATTAGACTCCTTCCCCACCCTCCTTCTCTCTCTCTTACAACCCCCCCCCCCCCCCCCCAGCTTCGATCGCCACCCCACTTCGATCGCCACCCTCTCTCTCTCCTCTCTCTCTCTCTCTCTCTCTCTCGATCTTGCTGGTATTGAACTAATATTACTATCTGCATCACCCATCTTAACAAAATGTTTGTTTGGGTGATGTTGGTGACAGATACTCCCCCACCCCACCCTACCCCGCTCTCCCTTCTCCCTATCCCCTCTCCACCTCTGTTCCTTCTCCTGGATGTTTGACCGTTTGCTATATCAATTGAGATAACTCTCTCTCCTCTGTCTCGCTCTCTCTCTCTCTCTGACATAGTTTTTGAGGAAGGAAACGCTTTCCTGCCGCAGTCATCGAGAGATTAGAATCTAGGCCTGCTATGGCAAATGTTTAGTGCCAAAAAGCTACCATAATGCGGCTTTCACGGGATGCATACATTCTGAAAAAAAAAAAATGAAGGAGGCATGGGGTTAGGGAATGGATTCAGCTAAAAAAAAAATGCTTTGTAATATAATTTTCATATTACAACACTGTTATCTCTATAAATCGCAAAGGAACTTCCGTGTGATAGTTCTAAAGTCAAAGTTTTGGACACCTTAGACCAACTGGTAGAGAGAAGAAAAAAAAAAAACCCACCAATTACAAACCTGGAGACAGTTAGAGTACTGTACTTATTAACCTCAAGGGGTAAGAGCTGTTTTTTTTTCCAAACATTTTCATGAACGTGTAAACTACTCGTAATTACTCATTGGATCCTCGTCCCCTTTTACGGAGAAACTTAACTGCGAATTCAAAACACTTATTTATACCACATGGCAGATATAATCATGCTATAAAATGATTGGTTCAAAGGCGGAAGTTGTTAAGATTATAACGGTAATTGCAAACGTGATTGTTTATTTCTTTTCAACTCGTATCTGTGGTAATAAAAAAAAAGTACTTTGAAACTTTAGGGGATGGTTGACACGGCAGAATACTTCGTCATGCGCACATGTGCCCATTTTAACTGCCCATATATGTTTTAATACCACAAAAACATCCGGATCGTCGGTTTTTTTTTTTTCCTTCCTCATAATGTGAGCTGGACCAAGGGAGATAATTCATGGACTTTTTTGAGTGGTAGTGGTGAGGGTGGGGGATGGCGGGGGTGGGGGTGAGAGTCTAGTTATGTGGCTGATACATAAATGCCTGCATACATGTACTTGTGTGTGCATGCGTTTTTGTGTATGTATAATGGTGTGAGTGTGTGTGTGTGTGTGTGTGTGTGTGTGTGTGTGTGTGGTGTGTGTGTGTGTGTGTGTGTGTGTGTGTGAGGGGAGAGAGAAAGGCACAGGGTTATTATGCACCTGACTGAACGCGCATAAAAGACATTACTGCAAATCCTATGCAGAATCACGCACAGAAATTGCATCAGAGCACTATTTGAAATGCATTGAGAGAGAGAGAGAGAGAGAGAGAGAGAGAGAGAGAGAGAGAGAGAGAGAGAGTTTCGATGACGTTGTGTTTTCCTCCTTTGACGTGTTGCAGATCGATGACATCACAATGTGGCGTAATGTAATTATTCCTGAAAGACTTGGAGAGGCTGACACCAATACTTTCAACCCAGTCATGGTATAGGCAACCAGAACAGGTAAGTTGTGTGTGTGTGTGTGTGTGTGTGTGTGTGTGTGTGTGTGTGTGTGTGTGTGTGTGTGTGTGAGAGAGAGAGAGAGAGAGAGAGAGAGAGAGAGAGAGAGAGAGCAAACTTTGAGTAACTGCAATGCTTCGACTGTCCGTAATATGTCCGTTGTAAATCTAATCGAAAGAGCGGAGGTTTCTTTCTCCTTTTCAAAATCTCCACTTCTTTGCGCTTTTTTTTTTTTTTTATACCATCATCCACTCCTATTGCCCTCTTTAAAATCTTCACTCCCCTTGCCCTTCTTTAAAACATTCACTCCCTTGCCTTCCTTTAAAAACTCTTCTCTTCCTTGCCCTCCTTTAAAAGCCTCACTCCCTTACCCTTCTTTAAAACCTTCACTTCCTTGCCTTCTTTAAAAGCCTCACTTCCTTATCCTTTAAAAAACCTTCACTCCTTTGCCCTTCTTTAAAACCGTCACTCCCTTGCCCTTCTTTGAAAGCCTCACCCCCTTGCCCTTCTTTAAAACCTTCACTCGCTTGCCCCTTCTTTAAAATCCTCACTCCCTTACCCTTCTTTAAAAAACTTACCTCCTTCACTCCCTTGCCTTTTTTTTAAAGCCCTGACTCCTATTGCCCTTCTTTAAAACCTTTACAACCCTTACCCCTTCTTTAGAACGCCTCACTCCCCTTGTCCTTCTGGAAAAACCTTCACTCCCTTGCCCTCCTTTAAAATCCTCACTCCCTTGCCCTTCTTTAGTAGCTTCACTCCCTTGCCCTTCTTTAAAACTTTCACTCCCTTGCCCTTCTTTAAAATCTTTACTCCCTTGCCCTTCTTTAAAAGCTTCCTCACTCCCTTTGCCCTTCTTTTAAGAGCCTCACTCCCTTTTTGCCCTTCTTTTTAAAGCCTTCACTCCCCCTTGCCCTTCTTTAAAACCTCACTCCCTTGCCCTTCTTTAAAACCTTCACTCCCTTGCCCTTCTTTAAAACCTCCACTCCCCTTCTTTAAAACGTCACTGCTTTTTAAAAACCTTCACCCCCTTGCCCTTCTTTAAAATCTTTACTCCCCTTGCCCTTCTTTTTAATCGTTAAACTCTTTACTCCCTTGCCCTTGTTTAAGAGCCACACCCTTGCCCTTGTGTTAGAGCCACACCCCTTGCCTTCTTTAAAACCTTCACTCCTTTGCCCTTCTTTAACACTCTCACTCCCTTGCCCTTTAAAAACCTTCACTCCCTTGCCCTTCTTTAACATCTGCGTACTCTCTTGCCCTTCTTTATATATCACCACTCCTATTTTACCTCTTTAAAACTCTCATTTCCTTTCCCCTCTATAAAATTTCCATTCCTTTTCCCCCTCTTTAGAATTTCTTCTCGTCATTTTCCCCTCTCAAGAATTTCCACTTCCTTTCCCTTCTTTAAAACTTCCATTCCCTTTCCATTCTGTAGATTTTCGACCTCCTTTTTCCCTTATTAAAACCCGCATTCCTTTCCCCCCACAATAGAATTTTCGCTTCCTTTCCTCCCCATTAGAACTTGCACTTCCTTTTCCCTTTTTCCCTATCTCGAATCTCCATTTCCTGTTCCCTTTTTAAAACCTGTATGTTTTCCCTTCGTTTAGATTTCCTCTTCCCTATTCCCTCTTTAGAACGTTCATTTTCTTTTCCCTCTTTAAAACCTGTATTCTTTTCCCCTTCTTTAGAATTTTTTTTTCTTTCCTTTTTCCCTTATTAAACCCTCCACTCCCTTACACTCTCTGAAAAGCTTACACCCCCTTTCTCTTTTTTTCAAAACATTCGTTTCATTTCACCCTCTATCCCCCTCTTTATATCCACTTCCCCCCCACCTTCTCTATTCTGTGTAAAAGCCACCACTCCCTCCCTTCCCTTTCTTTTTAACACCCCTCCCCCTTCTCTCTCTCATCTCTCTCTCTCTCTCTCTCTCTCCTCTCTCTCTCTCTCTCCTCTCTCTCTCTCTCTCTCTCTCTGAAACCTCCACTTCCTTTCCTCTCTTTAAACATTCTGTTCCCCGCGCTGTGGTGTACTGTGCTGTAATTCATCGTCTCGTATTCTAGTGTGTTGTACTGTACTGTGCTATAGCATTATCTACTGGACTGTGTTGTGTCGAATTGTGTTTGTGTTGTGTTGTGTTTGTCTTGTCTTGTCTTGTCTTGTGTTGTGGAATTGTCCTGTCACAGCAGATCTCTCTCTCCTCTCTATTCTCTCTCTCTCTCTCTCTCTCTCTCCTCTCGCTCTCGTCTCTCTCTCCTCCTGCAGTGATGTGTGTGTGTCATCTGTCGTGTCTCGTGCGTGCACACTGTGTGTGTGTGTGTGTGGCGTGTGGTGTGTGGTGCGTGCATGTGTGTGTGGTGCGTGTGTGTGGTGTGTGTGGTGTGTGTGTGTGTGTGTGTGTGTGTGATAAAGCGAGAATGTGTGCAGACCCAGTGCCTGTGCCCTTTTCTTTCAACAAACATCCATGGACAAGAGAATTTAAAGAGAGAGGACAGAGAGAAGAGAGAGAGAGGAGAAGAGAAGGAGAGATCAGGCAAAAAGACAGGGGAGGAGAGGGGGTGTGCATAGCGGTAAGACTGCTTTTGGAATAATTTGTCGTTTGTTAGCCTCTACAATATATATATATATATATATATATATATATAGAGATATATATATATAGAGAGAGAGAGAGAGAGAGAGAGAGAGAGAGAGAGAGAGAGATGGATAGATAGATAGATAGATAGATATAGATATACATACAGAGACATAGAGACAGACGGACAGAGGAAACGACGGATAGACAGAGGGACAAAACAGACATACAGATGGAGAGAGAGGAGAGAGAGTGGTGGGAGGGGGGAGAGGGAAGAGAGAGAGAGAGGGAGAGTGACAAGGCTGAAAGAAACAGTTACATTGAAAGTGATAAAGAGTGATAAAGAGGGAATCAGAGAGGGAACAGAAAGGAGCGAGGACCGAAGAGAGAGAGAGAGAGAGGAGAGAGAGATCGAGAGGAGAGAGAGAGAGAGAGAGAGGAGAGAGATGAGAGAGGAGAGAGAGAGAGAGAGAGAGAGAGGAGAGATAGAAGAGAGAGGAGAGCGAGAGATGGGGTGGTGGGGGAGGGTTGGATACATACACACACGTGCATACTGAGAGTGAAAGGATGCTTGTGCGCGCATATGGGTGCAGGGGGAGAGTGGGATGGGTGGGGCTGGGGGGAGGGTAGAGAGAAGATTTTATTTTTCGCTCTGTTTTAATTAAATCAGAGTAGTCCATTACTGGCACGAAAAATGGAATCTTTTGTAACGACGTTATACTACAAAAGGAAGCAAACAAAACAAGCAAAGACCCCCATCCCCAAATTGAATTGAACACGACTTTCTAAGGGCTGTCTTTCACGAGGGCTGGATATCCCGTCAACAGACACATTGACAGCGGTCAAGGAAACCTTGTCGATCGCAATGGAAACTCGGTACGTCAGTCAAACAGATGAATGAACGGCGTGAAAAGTGTTTTTGTCAGTCGTGTGAAAATTTACAACACTGAGGAATCACGCAGTGGCGATTATTTCTTTCCACCCTGAAAAGACGTGTGAACAAACAGGTCGCGTGTCATGCACTAATTGAAATAAGTATAACGTGATAAAACGATGTAAAGAAAGATGTAAAGTATTTGAAACAGATACGTAAGATTAAACTAGGAAGGAATGATGGTAACTGGATAGATAGATAAGGAGTGAAGAGAGAGAGAGAGAGAGAGAGAGAGAGAGAGAGAGAGAGAGAGAGAGAGAGAGAGAGAGAATGCTGCTTATAGCCCAGCCGACCGCAAGGGCCATACCAGGGTTATCGCCGCGTTGAAGTCAACTCACCAGTCATTAAGAACTCATTCGCACAACCCTTTGAAAACGCACCTTAGTAAATGAATATTGATGTAAATAGATAAAAACAGATTTAAAAAAACTGTACGTGAATGGGAGCGAGAGAGAAAGAGGAAAGGACAGAGGGAGATAGAAAGAGAGAGGGAGGAGAGAGAGAGAGAGAGAGAGAGAGAGAGAGAGAGAGAGAGAGAGAGAGAGAGAGAGAGAGAGAGAGATCTTAAGAACGAAAAGAACAGTTCTTATGTGTAAGATGAGATGAATACATAGATGTCAAAAAGAAAGAAGCAAATGACTGGAAGCACAATGGAAGACGGGACGTCGTTAATGGATGAGCAAGATTTTTTTTTTTTTTTACCGGAGAGAGCGAGTTCAGAGACATGAGGTTCAAGTCCCGCATTATCTGGATTTCGCTTCTTCTTCTTCCTCTCACTCTTGTCTGAAGCACTGATGAGGGTGCTAGGAATACACATTACATGCTATTCCAGAATGTAAACCCGTTGCATATTTTTTAAGAAAGAAGAACCAGGGTCACGGAAGAGCTGGTTACTGGAGAAGAAAAGTCCGAGGCAAAGATGTGTGAAAAAGATCCTCTCTAATGAGGAAAGATGCGTGGCTGTATAAAGACAGGCGAAGATGGAGCGAACCGACTAGCGTTCCAGTGTTTCATACGATTTGATCGTTTCGACTCGATATTTTCAGATCAGCCTCCTTTGTTTTGTTGTTGTTGTTGTTGTTGTTGTTGT
The DNA here is from genome assembly GCA_016801955.1 of Conus betulinus. Lineage (NCBI taxonomy): Eukaryota > Metazoa > Mollusca > Gastropoda > Neogastropoda > Conidae > Conus > Conus betulinus. The sequence continues at coordinate 352,341 of JADBJO010000537.1, read as the reverse complement.
TTCTCTCTTCTCTCTCTCTCTCTCTCTCTCTCTCTCTCTCTCTCTCTCTCTCTCTCTCTCTCTCTCTCTCTCTCTCTCTCTCTCTCAGCCATCCCTCGATTTTGTTCAATTCTGCCACCAGCATTTTTGATTCATCAGGTTCTGGGCCTTAAAAAGGTATCGATTTGTTTTAAAGGACCCCCCCCCCCCCCCCCCCCCCCCCCACCCCCGGCCGTGCCTTTTTTTTTTTCCTTTCCCGAAAATCCCAGATCATCATCCTGTTTATGATGATCGATGAGGATGATGCTGAAGATTCCACAGAGCTTGGTTCCCTGAGGACACCGCGGGACGAGGCGTATGTTCTACGCTTCTTGTCTGCAAAGGCTGCGCCAACACGAAGAAAGGTACTCTACACTTGCTGCATGATGAGGGTGTACTTCCTACATGAAAGGGTTGTACTCTGCATTTCCTACATGACAGGGTTGTACTCTACATTTCCTGTATGACAGGGTTGTACTTTACATTTCCTATATGACAGGGTTGTACTCTACATTTCCTGTATGACAGGGTTGTACTCTACATTTGCTATATGACAGGGTTGTACTTTACATTCCCTGTATGACAGGGTTGTACTCTGCTTTTCCTATATGACAGGGTTGTACTCTAAATTTTCTGTATGACAGGGTTGCTTCTCCTATATGGCAGGGTTGTACTCTACAGTTCCTGTATGACAGGGTTGTACCCTACATTTCCTATACAGGGTTTGACAGGGTTGTACTCTACATTTCCTGTATGACAGGGTTGTACTCTACATTTTCTGTATGACAGGGTTGTACTCTACATTTCCTGTATAACAGGGTTGTACTCTAAATTTCCTATATAACAGGGTTGTACTCTACATTTCCTACATGACAGGGTTGTACTCTGCATTTCCTATATGACAGGGGGTTGTACTCTACACTTCGTACGTGACAGGCCCATAATCTACACATGGTACGTTACAGAGTTCTTCTAGATACTTTGTGTACATGAAAGAGTTGTAGTCTACATGTCCTACACTACAGACTACACTTCCTATACGACAGGATTGTACTACATATATCGTGTACGTTACAGGGTCGTACTCTACATTTTGGACGTGTGACAGGGTTGTACACTACTTTTTATACGTAACAGGCTGTGTACTCTACACTTCGTACATGACAAGGTTGTACTCTACATTTTCTACATAAGTGGGTTGTTCTCTACACTTCCTACATGACAGAACTGTTCTCTGCACTTCCTACATGACAGACTGTTCTCTACACTTCCTACATGACAGGACTGTTCTCTACACTTCCTACATGACAGGGTTGTACTCTACATTTTCTACATAAGTGGGTTGTTCTCTACAATTCCTACATGACAGAACTGTTCTCTACACTTCCTACATGACAGAACTGTTCTCTACACTTCCTACATGACAGAACTGTTTTCTACACTTCTTACATGACAGGGTTGTACTCTACATTTTCTACATGGATGGGTTGTTCTCTACACTTTCTACGTGACAGAATTGTACTTTACACTTCCTACATGACAAAACTATTCCCTACACTTCCTACATGATAGGTTGTTCTCTATACTTCAAGAATGACTGCGTCGCACCGTTCCTATTTGACAGCGCAATACTCTACACTTTCTACATGACAAAACTGAACTCTACACTTTTCTACATACATGACAGAACTGAACTCTCTATGCTTTCGACATGACAGAACTGAACTCCACGCTTTCGACATGACAGAACTGAACTCTACGCTTTCGACATGACAGAACTGAACTCCACGCTTTCGACATGACAGAACTGACCTCTACGCTTTCGACATGACAGAACTGAACTCTACACTTTCTACGTGGCAAGGTCGTACTCCTCACTGTTCCTTTCCCAAGGTCATTGTTAGCAGCCTGACTAGTTTTGCCTCCGGTTTAATCTTTCCGTTTTGTTGTTGCGTACATCCTAACGCAGCTCCTTTCGTGTCGGTCTTTTCCTGGACGGCTCAAAATTTAATGCAGCTGCATGTTCCTATTCCGCCTTTGACTCTACTTTCTCTGTCTCTGTCTCTATCTCTATGTCTCTGTCTGTGTGTGTGTGTGTGTGTGTGTGTGTGTGTGTGTGTGTGTGTGTGTGTGTGTGTGTGTGTGTGTGTGTGTGTGTGTGTGTGTGTGTGTGTGTGTGTGTGTGTGTGTGTGTGTGTGTGTCGTCGGGTGTCACTCTGTGTGTGTGTGTGTGTGTGTGTGTGTGTGTGTGTGTGTGTGTGTGTGTGTGTCTGTCTGTCTGTCTGTCTGTCTGTCTGTCTGTCGGTCTGGTCTGTCTGTCTGTCTGTCTGTCTGTCTCTCTCTCTCTCTCTCTCTCTCTCTCTCTCTCTCCTCACACACACACACACACACACACACACACACACACGCGCGCGCGCGCGCGCGCGCGCACGCACGCACGCGCTCGCGCACATACACACTCACGCACACATGCACACACACACACACACACACACACACACACACACACACACACACACACACACACACACACACACACACACACTTCACATGAAAACTAGCTGGTCAATTACATATGCTTAATGAATGGGGGGAATTCTTGAAAACAAAACAAAACAAAAATGGATAAATACGTAAATGAATAAGTAAAAAAATTTTAAAAATCAAATGAATAAATAAATAACAAAGTAAATAATTACACATTTGCCTGACTACTCAAGAGAAGACAAAAAGTGAACAAGCGAATTTTGACATTTTCAACAGTGACGTCATAGTGCTGTTGGGAAGTGTGTGTGTGTGTGTGTGTGTGTGTGTGTGTGTGTGTGTGTGTGTGTGTGTGTGTGTGTGTGTGTGTGTGTGTTTAGATGTCGAAACACGACTTGTTCTGGAATATTGAATCAGAGAACAAACACGTCTGTTAATCACAGATTTTTTCTGTTTGTCTTATGGATAGAAAAAAAAAAGATTTTTCCAGACCACCAATATTGCAGTCTTTAACCTTATTACAAAGTGTTGCAACCCTATCCCAAGCCCCCCCCCCCCCCCACCTCCACTCCCTCCCCCATCCACCTCGACATTAATGCTGGCAAAAATAAACCAAACACACTGTAACATCATCAAGGTCCAAAAGAAACCTACACACAGACAAATGGCCAGACTTATGCACCTCCTACACGACAAAATTAGCGATATTGTGCACATTTACGCCTTCAACATCCTGCTACAAACCAGTATTGAAAAGCTTGAGAGCAGTCTGGTAAAGCAAGATGAAAAACAAAAACATGATACTGAAAAGATCAAAGGTTGAACGTCGCTGAAACCAAACCAAACAAAAGAAACGGAGAAACAAAATGTCTGTGTCCTTTGAAGATGTCATCGTCTGGGTTTTTTTTTTTTTTGTTTTTTTTTTTTTTTTTTGATGTTTTTCGTTTGTTGTTGGGCTCTCTTTTTTTTTTCTTTTGTTCTCGTTGATATGTTTAAGAGTCTGTGCCTCGTTTAACAAAGTAACCACCACAAAAAGAGAAGGAGAGAGAGAGACATACTGTTAAAGGCGGTTCGAAGCGTTACTGGCAAAATCACGAAACCCTGCAATCAATAGAAATATGGATGTGATCGCAGTTCTTGTGCTTTTCAGTTCTTGTGTGTGTGTGTGTGTGTGTGTGTGTGTGTGTGTGTGTGTGTGTGTGTGTGTGTGTGTGTGTGTGTGTGTGTTTCCAAAGTTTGTGTATTTCAATTATTGTTCGCCTCAGTTCTTGTTCATATCAATACTTGGACATACAATTCTTGTTCATGTCAATTCTTGTGCATTCCAGTCCCGGTTCATTTTCAGTCTTGTGCATTCTGATTCTTGCATATTTCAAACCGTGTGCGCTTCCATCCTTGCTGGATGAGAACAGGTATCACTGGACACCACTGTAGTTACCTAGTTGCAGTGCTCCGTCTGTTCTGGCCGATGCTGTCTTTGTCTTTTAATATTCAATCGTTCCAAACATGCAGTGCCGTGCCAGGTACCAAGAAGAAGAAGAAGAAGAAGAAGAGGAGGAGGAGGAGGAGGAGGAGGAGGAGGAGGAGGAGGAGGAGGAAGAAGAAGAAGAGAAGAAGAAGAAGAAAGAAGAAGAAGAAGAAGAAAAGAAAAGAGAAAAGAAGAAGAAGAAGAAGAAGAAGAAGAAGAAGAAGAAGAAAAAGAAGAAGAAGAAGAAGAAGAAGAAGAAGAAGAAGACATGGTTAACGTCAGGTCTTAGCCGTATTGTAGGTCATGAACATAGACCGTAGTATGGTTTCGCAGAGGCGTGAGCGTTGACATTTCAGTTGTCTGTGCATTTCTGTTTTGGGCAGTCAGTTATGTTCTGGGTTCTAAGATGGTGTTTCGTTATCGGGAGAAGACAGTGACATCTTCATAAGGGTGACCCTCACTCATACTATTTCCCCAGAGTAAGAAACTCTTGAAATCAATAGTCTGGAAGACCATGTGGGGTTTGACCTGAGCTAGCGTGTTGGATCAGAACAATCCTCACCGGACACCATAGTTTACACACCAGGAGAGCAGTGTCTGTGCTGACAGGTTTCCACATGATAACCTAACACTGATCCGCTCCCTGTGGCCTGCTGAGGTTTGAGACTGTGACAGGACGAACTTGGATGTGGTTGTGTTTGGAGAGCCGGGAAGGACCAACATGAAATTAATGGCACTGTGAGGACACGGAAGATGAAGTGAAGTGCCAGAGATCATGCCAAAGAACCCAACCACAGTCGGTGTGAGTAGAGGTTTTCGTGAGCTATACTTGTAAATCTTGAGGGTGCACGATGGGGTGGTGAGGGAGCAGGTACAAAATGGCTGCCACGAAGAGGTATGGATATGAAGAGCAGTGCCAGAGGACACGAGAAAGAGACTGGGGGAAAACGAGAGGGCACAGAGTAGGGGGAGCGCATGGAGCGAGTGGAAAGGGGAGAAGTCTGTGAGTGGAGGAGGGAGGGATGTGGATCGTAGGAGCATAGCTGGAGAGGGTATAATGGTAGGCAAGGCAAGGGGGGGGGGTAGGAATTGTTTAGGGGAGGAGAGTTAATTTTGGGAACAAAAACTATTTTCTTTCCTGTGCTGCGAGAGTAATGCCGAGAATCGTCGCAAATGGACTCTGCTTATTGATCCGTATTGAAATTCCACGGTTCAGCACGAGAATGTTCCAGAGTGACTCCATGGCTGCTGCTGCTAGACTGGAATACGTTGCATTCCGTTACCACTGGCGCTGATACGGGTAAGCTCCCCCCCCCCCCCCCCCCCCCCCCCCCCCCCCCCCCCCCCCCCCCCCCCCCCCCCTTCTCCGCTCGCCTCCTCTCTCGTGCTTTCTGATGTACAAGAAGAAACTGACGAACATACAGAGAACAGCGGTCAAAAGTGTCATTGTATATTTTGAATCTATTTAACGATATAGCGTTGCAAAGGTGTGAGCGTTAGTTCAACTCTCGTGCACTTCTTTGCGGTTAGTTTTCTGAGCCGGCCCTAGGATGATGTTTGTGGCTGGAAGGACATGGTGACCCTTTCAGAGGATGATCCTCAGGCTGGCACCGTAAGTGAGAATTTCCTATCAATGGCGTAGAAGACGTTGTGGTTGCATTAGAACAGGCATCACTGAGACGTCACCCAAGGTACCCAGCAGCAGTGCAGTGCCTCTTCCGCTGAGTTTCCTCACGAAGATCTGATTTTGATTGCTCCCTGCAGACTGCTGGCACCGAGGCCACGACAGGACAAATCTTAATATAACTGTACGCTGGGGAGCTGAAAACTGATGGCCGGAAAGTGATGCCACTGAGTTGTCATGGAACATGCAGAACAACGCTGGAGATCATGCAAAAAGAACCCAGACACATTCACTGTGAGTTAAAAGTGTTCAGTGTACAGTATGCTTTTTGGTGGGGGCTGAAAGATGTCTGGCATGAAAAGGGTAAAGGTGCAGAAGAGCACCGTCAAGATGAAACACGAAAGATGTTAGGAAACAAAAGGGAGACAGAGAAGGAGGAGGAGCGAGAACGTAGTGGTGGTTGGGGGGGGGGGGGGGGGGGAGAGGTGGGGTTAGGTGTTTTCGGATATGGGAAAGAGCGTGGCTACAGAGAATGGGATGACAGGCAACAGCAGGAGATGGGAGCAGGACGTGGTTGGAACGGACGGCAGAGATGTGTGTGTGTGTGTGTGTGTGTGTGTGTGTGTGTGTGTGTGTGTGTGTGTGTGCGTGTGTGTGTGTGTGTGTGTGGAGGGGGAGGGGGGGGGGGGGGGGGTCTTTGGAACAAAAAAACTACAACCTTTTCTGGTGGAGTGAGAGCGAGACTCCTTCGCAAATGGGCTCTCTGCTTATCGATCTAGATATCAACCAGGCAGTGTAGCTGGAGAATGGTTCATAGTGATTCCATGGCTGGTAATGCTGGACTAAAATACATCACATTCTTCGATTCCGTTGCCTCTAACACTGTACACGTGTACAGACCACTCCAAGAGAGAGTGCTGTTTGAAACAGCGAGAAGAAACAGAAGGAGGAGAACACACCGTTCATGGCATTATTGTCGACCATCAACTTACGCAATAATCTGGTGTCGCAGAAGTGTGTTGGGTAGCGGGGAAGGGGGAAGGGGAAGGGGGGGGGGGGGGGGGGAAGGTGACCGTCTTCGGAATTAAAAAACTATTTTTTGTTCTCTCGCTGAGGAGTAATATTGAGAATCATTCGTAAACGGATTCGTCTGTGTACCGTTCCAGATTTCAGTCAGACAATCCAGCCTCGTTATGTTCCAGACTGACGCTATGACCGATGATGCTGGACTGGAATGTATCACATTATGATTGCATTAACACTGGCGCAGAACCGATTCAAGGACCCCTCCACGACAGTGCTGTCTTAGGCACCAAGACAAAATAGAAGATGAAGACACAGTTAACGACAGTTGGAAGCATTGTTGCCGGGCTATGAACAACACACACACACACAGTCATAATATGGCGTTGCAGGAGTGTGAGAATGGTTTCAGTTTCTTGTGGAATTTTTGTTCGTTATTGTCAGTTGTCTGAGTTCTAAGACGTCAGCAAGATAACGGTGGTGCCTTTCAAAATAAAACCCTGAGTTTCACTGGCTCCGTCATTGAGAAATGATTCTTATCAGCGGCTTAGAGGATTTTATGGAGATGTCCCGTGAACATTTGATCACAACAAACATTGATGAACACCATCGCAGTTACCATGTTGCAATGCACTGTCTCTTAGTGACACTGCTACTACTACTACTACTACTACTACTACTACTACTTCTGCTGCTGTTGCTGCTAGTACTACTAGTACTACCGTCACAAGCACCATCACCACCACCACCACCACCACCACCACCACTAATACTATCACTAGTACTACTACTATTACTAAACTACATCTATTACCACTGCTGCTGCTGCTGCTGCTGCTGCTACTACTACTACTACTACTACTACTACTAATCATCATCATCATCATCATCATCACCATCATCATCATCATCATCATCATCATCATCACATCATCATCATCATCATCTTATGCAATATCATATTAAAAGCAAGTTCTATGCTTTGCATTCAATGTAAAAAAAAAAAAAAAAAAAAAACCTGTAAAAACATGATTGAAAGGGAGTGGGAGTGGATCGTGAACACATTATGAAGGGAAAACAGTATCATAAGTTCAAAGCTTCAGAGAGAGAGAGAGAGAGAGAGAGAGAGAGAGAGAGAGAGAGAGAGAGAGAGAGAGAGAGAGAGAGAGAGAGAGAGAGAGTGTGTGTGGGTGTGGGTGTGTGTGTGTGTGTGTGTGTGTGTGTGTGTGTGTGTGTGTGTGTGTGTGTGTGTGTGTGTGTGTGAAAAACGCCGACTGATACCATACTCCCAGAGTTATGCATACAGTAATAATAGAATTGTGTCTCAGTGGGGCTGGAATAGCTCAGTTGGAAGAGTGCCGGATTTGTAATCTTGGTGATCCTGGGGTTGCAGGTTCGAATCTCCGCCGGGGCCGTTTCGGTACGGGGGGTTGGGGGGGGGGGGGGGGGGGGAGGGGGGGGGGAGGTCCCTCGGAGTAAACATTGATTCTGACTCCATTTCCCATACAGTCCGAATGAGACTATAAAACGAGGTTCCGTGGGTGAACGCACGCATAACATCTTGCACACACATAAAATCCCATCACCAACTTTCGGAAGAGAAGGCCAGTTTGGCCGTTGGTGTGGATGATACGTTATACATAGCATGCAACCTGCATAAGAAATGGAAAGAATGAAGGAAGTAAAGAAATTGAGTGAACGATATTAAATGATATGGACTGGATGACACGGGAAACAACTGAATGAAGCGCCAGCTGGCAACTCTTCAGTCGGCACTACCCAGGTAGGCAGCCCATTGTGTAAACGAGCGTGGCTTGGAAAGCGCTTAGAGTTTGGTCTCTAGCCAAGAATAGGCGCTACATAAGTATTCATTATAATAATTATAAAAATAGTATACCCTAAAACAAAAGTCACTAACGAAAGGACAATTCATTTAAGCAGTGCAAATATATTTCATCTCAAACCTTTACATATACATACTGTTTCCCCTCCTCACCCCGCATCATTGCATTCCCAGGTTTTTCCCCTTTCCGTCCTCCCTCTCCAAAGGCATGAACTCTTGGTTGTCGCATCATTCTTCGCGCACACGCTGGTTCACAGACACGCATCACTTTGCGCGCGCGCGCACGCACGCACACACGCGCACTTGCACGCAAACACACACACACGTACACACATAACCACACACACACACACACACACACACACACACTCACCAGATTTGACGTTTTAGACAAGGGCTTGATCAAAGCATGCTTGATACTCTCTGGGGCAACAGCAATGTTAGATAATGCATTCATAATATCAGTTTTTTATGGATAGAATTTTGTCTGAACAGTCAAATAAAAAGAAGATAGAACTTGGTCTAGATCACAGGATTCCTTTGGCATGCAATACATGATGCCAGAGAAGATCCTCTGGACATTACTGACTCCTGGATTGATATAAAAAATAAACCTTCTTGTGCTGTGATCTATCTCTTCACGAAGAACACCAAGAACTGTTCAGGGACATTCTCAATTGAAATCGAGTTTGGTGGAATGGAACGTGCTTCCAAAACCATTAATCAATAACTTGAGACTAAAGAGTTCTCTGACTGAATCACGGCGGTCTGGGTTTGATTGCTCCT
>JADBJO010000537.1:325595-328095 GCA_016801955.1 Conus betulinus | reverse complement strand
CCAGTTCGAAAAGATCAGTGACTCTCTGTTCGTCTTTCTTTTTTCAACGGCCTGAATATCAGTTATCCTGCCTGAAGGAGACTAAATAGGTCGAAACGCGTCGTGTTTATTTTGTGCTCGTTTGTTGTTCCGTTTAGCGGCGCAGTAATTCTGTTTTTTCCTCTCTTGTTTTTCTCCATTTCCTCGAGTCGTCCTACTTTTGAGACCTTCACATACATTTTAGCTGAGTCACTAACCTAATTACACAGAATACAAATATTACAAATCTTTGCGAAGTCATGGCCATCGTGACAAAGGAATTATTTAGGTGCTCTTTTTTTTTTCATGCATCGCTTATCTCCTCAGCGTTAACCTCGTGGGGAAAGTAGCGTCTACGACAAAAAAAAAAAAAAAAAAAAACTATCAGCCAGACGAAGTACGGTACTGTGCTGTTTACACTGTGCTGAAGCCAAAATACAGGGAAAGAAATCACAGCCCTGCACAGGCGAGAGAGAAAAGGGGTCCTATGCACACACGTCACTCCTTTCAGACCCTTTCTTTTTTTTTTTTTTTTTCCACCACTTTTCCGCCGCCTTTTTTGTTTTTGTTTTGTTTGTTTTTGTTTTGCTTTTTGTTCTGATTTTTTTTTTTCCTTCTTTTTTGATACCTTTTTTTTTCTCTTTTTTTTTGGGGGGGCGGTCTCATTTCTTTTTCCTCTTGTTTTGTTACAACACCTAACGCCTACCATCTATCATGCTTACACACAAACGCCTGCTTACGCACGCGTTCCACACTTTCATTCAAGCCCAGTTCCAAGTGTTTTTGATTTTTCTATCATTGGACAATGCTTCTTTCTCATTTATGTATACTATGGTACAATGATGTCTGGGTTTTTCAGTGCACTAGTGTATGTTGTAATGAGTTTTGCTTGCTTGGTTCTTTCATTCTCATTTAATTTCACCCCGGGTATGCGATTTATACCTAACGAAGTTGTGTAGAAAGAGTAAAGTAGCAGAAGGAGCAAACGCGATCAGAAAGGACATAGGGAATCAAGAAGCAGCGAGACACACACACACACACACAGAGAGAGAGAGAGAGAGAGAGAGAGAGAGAGAGAGAGAGAGAGAGAGAGAAGAAACAGTCCACAGTCTTAGTCTTTTTCAGTCTCCATGTTCCCCCAAAAGGGTTGCGCCCTTTCACAAACGAAATCGAAAGAGTGGAAGGGTGCACAGAGGAATGGAGAGCGAAAAAATGTGCTAATCTCGTTACTCCCTTCTTTAAAAAAGAAAAGTAAACTAAAGAAGTAGACCTTTCTTCTCTTTTAAAAGGTGAAGAAGGTCCGTGGTGCATTGCGTGTCATGTGCCATTCACAATGACACATGTAGTGAGACACAAACACTTCGCATGCAGACTCCATCAACACCTTGTACAGAGATGTCCCACCTGATGTGATCTTTGAATTTTCTGAACAAAATCAAACATTTTCTATCTGATCTAAGATTTACGGAAAACGGATTTTCAACGAAAGTTTCTGTGTGTTTTTCGTAGGTGTATTCTAAAGGGTTGTTTTTGGATGAGTCTTTGTTGTTTGTTGTTGTTGTTGTTGTTGTTGTTGTCGTTGTTTGTTGCTTTAAATGGCTTGTGAGTTGACCTGAACGAAGTAACAGCCTTGATATGGCCATTCGCGGTCGGCTGAGCCATCAGCAACAGTATCTCTCTGAACAACATCTTGAGCCAGAAATCAAATGATTCCAACTTTTTCCCAGTGGAGTTAAGGGTCCTGAGTTTAAACTACACGTTGGTCGCGTCGTTTTTTTGTTTGTTGTTGTTGTTTTTTTTTTGGGGGGTGGGGGTGGGGGGTCGGGTGTTTGTTTGTTTTTGTTTTTTTTTATTTTTGTTATTGCTTTTTTTTTTTGTTAGGGCTTGAACATTCTCTCTGCCTACTCAGCAGTAAATGGGTACCTAATTCAGTTCACGGAAGGTTAAAAACGGCGGAAGGAGAATGGAGGAGACCTCCCTTTCACACGGTGAACCTCTGAGAGTTCACTGCCCTTGTGTCATGGCCGATATGTGATGGAAACTGTAACATCACTCTGTCAGTTCGCTGCCCGTAGGTAATGGCCGATAAGTGCTGGAAACTATAACATCACCGACAGACTGGAATGTCATGGCTTTTTTTTTCAGTCAGTCTCTCTCTCTCTCTCTCTCTCTCTCTCTCTCTCTCTCTCTCTGGAATGTCATGGCTTTTTCTTTCACTCTCTCTCTCTCTCTCTCTCTCTCTCTCTCTCTCTCTCTCTCTCTCTCTCTCTCTCTCTCTCCCCCCCCCCCCCTCTCTCTCTCTTTATCACCGTCCCTCCCTCCCTCTCTTTCAAAAACCTGGGCCCCATGTGCTTTTACTTTCCAGACAGGGAGGGAATCAATCACCAACATCCGCCCTAGTTCAGAAACTTTATTGTAAAAAAAATAACAGACTGTAGCGTCTAAGGGGGAAACGGAGATGACAGTGTTCGCTCTCCGAGGA
>JADBJO010000537.1:290595-300595 GCA_016801955.1 Conus betulinus | reverse complement strand
CCCTGTGATTCTCTCTGATCTCTCTCTCGCTCCTCTCGCAATTCCCCTCTCGCTCGTCCTCTCTCTCTCTCTCTCTCTCTCTCTCCGTCCATCTCTCTCCATCTCTCTCTCTCTCTCTCTCCTCTCCTCTCTCTGCGTGAATGGAAGTCTCTCAGTCATCCCCCGTGATTCTATTTTTTTATTATATTTTATTTTCAATTAATTTTTTAAATCCACCTGGTGGGGGCCCACCTGTGTTTTTCTATTTGTTATCCCCTGTGTGTTTCTTTGTTCTTGTCAAGCTGTTCGACTAGATAATCATATCGTTAGTGAATTGATTACTGTTGGTCTTCTATGAATTACTTTTTTGTTTTTTAGTCGGTCGGTTTTTTTTTTTTTTTTTTGAGTTTTTTTTTTTTTTTTTTTTTTTTTTTTTTTTTTTTTTTTTTTTTTTTTTTTTTTTTTTTTTGGGTTCGTCAATTTCTGAACTCAGTCTATATGTATTCAAAACTTCCTTACTGAATTAATTGCTGTCGGTCTTCTGTGAATTCTTTTTTTTTTGTAAGTTTTATATCTGTTAGTCTTTGGTGAAACGTTCGGTTTAGTCCGTGAATAGTTTTTTTCTTTACCTCTTGTGAATGAAAAAAGAAAATCTTGTGTTTTCACTTCTTTCTTTGATTTTCCGGGGGGGGATCAAATTTCAGTCTTTTGTTTTTCAGTGTGTGGATTATGTCGTCAGTCTTTGGCGTTGTAATTTTCTATAGTTGTCTTGCCGGTGTACGTCCTTCCCAACCCCCAGTCCCCATGAACTTGCCCATACCGGCGATTTCTGACACACACCACACCATGAGCATAGCCACAGAGAGGAATTCTAAACTCTAATCACCCCAGTTCCTCGATTGTCGCTGTGCACAGGCGTCGGGTGTAGAGTATTTGGGCAAGGTTGGAACATTCCTCTTTTAGAGAGAGAGAGAGAGAGAGAAGGGGGGGGAGGGGGGGGGGGGAAGGGGGGAGGGTCGGGACAGGAGCTAAGGGGTGGGAGGGAGAGGGGAAGAAGGGAGGGGTAGTGATGCAGCGCAATTTGTTCCAACGCGGCAATTTGCTCCAACAGGTGCGGCAATTTGTTCCAATGGTACCACTGGAACAAATTGCCGCGTTGGAACAAATTGCGCTGCATCGTTTCCTTGTTTGTTCCGAATACTTTAGGTCGACATTCGTGACAGGCAGTTTGGTGTGGTAAGCAACTCAGCGTGTGTCATTATCTCGTTAGGAGAGCCAGAGTTACCTGATGTGTTTGTTACGTACGGTTTACGCTTCTGCGCCCCATGTAAGATTTCCTTTCGGAATGAAGATCACAGCGACAGCAGGGCATGGAGGCTCATGAAACTTTATATTTGTTATGATCATCATTCAGTGTGGTCTGAAGCTGCTTGGCAGGGCTGTACTCTACGCTTCCATCTATAATATATCCCAATACCAGGCCCCGCCAGGGATACACGGACACTTGCTGTGTTGGACGGGAAACCCAAACGATACATTCAGAGCTGCATCCATTACATGGTTGAAACTTGCCTGTGTGGTTCCAGCCTTCCCCGTGGAACCCATATGATGCTCAGCTCTGGGTAGATGCCGGCTGGGGCGGAACTACCCTACAAGTAAAGACATCTGAGGGGACTCGCACCCACGATGTCTTGGCTAGTAGTCCTGTAGCAGTAACCACTGCACCACGGCGGCCGCTGGTTATGATTTTTGTTTTCCTGAAACACAGCAAAGTAAATTCCACGCAATATTAAGAATGGTCTTTGTGGAGCCGAATGAAATGACCATGTCAACATTAATTTAATATGTGACTGTTTCTCAACACGCACACGCGCGCGCGCGCAAAACACACACACACACACACACACACACACACACACACACACACACACACACACACACACACACGCACGCACGCACGCACCCCTCCCCCCCCCCCCCCACGCACACACACACATACAGACACAAACGCAGAGAGAGAGACAGAGACAGACAGACAGAGAGAGAGAGAGACAGACAGACAGGCAGACAGACAGACAGACAGACAGACAGACAGACAGACAGACAGAGAGAAACAGACAGATAGACTAAAAGACACAGACAGACAGACAAAGACAGAGACAGTCAGGCAGACAGACAGAAAGAGACGGATAGACGGACAGACAGACAAAAACGGACATACAGACAGGCAGAAAGACAGAGACAGAGATAGAAACAGACAGCAAGCAAAGTAAGAGTTATTCAAAAACTCAACAGACAACAGACTGAAAAAAAAAAAACCTGAGCAAACAAGTCTTCCTATATATGAAAGAAACGTTTGTCACAAATTCGCTTGCTGCTTGGCTTTGTTCTGCGTTTGAAATTATTGATATGTTGTCTTCTTTTTCAGTAAAGCCTCAGTCCATTTTTAGTCTTCGTCTTTGCCTTTAACACCGTTTAGTTCAGTAATGCAGCAGACGAAATCAAAAGAAAAAAAGTCAATGTGATTTTTGTTCCCGCTAGTGAGATACAAAGGAAGAAAGTGCATTCTTTTGGTAGTTACTAATTTCCGATAGTTTCATAACGAAGTGCAGGCGGAAATTGAAACACATTTTGAAAAGAATGATGAGCGAGTCGGCCACCACTACGGGCTCAAAACAGATTACGAGATAAAAGTGTTTTGTCTTGTAATTTGTTTGTCCCTGTTGTTCGCTGGACTCACCAACATTTTTTAGAAAATTCCTTTCCGATAGTCGGTGAGCACGTTCTTTCACCATCCCAAGCGCATGCAGGTCACGATGATTGGTCTCATCCTTGGGCTTCAAAGGGAGGTGACTGCAGGCAGAAGTACGGGGGGAGGTGACTGCAGGCAGAAGTAGGGGGGGGGAGTGCAGGCGGAAGTGAGGTGACTGCAGGCAGAAGTACGGGGGGGAGGTGACTGCAGGCAGAAGTAGGGGGGGGGGGGGAGTGCAGGCGGAAGTGAGGTGACTGCAGGCAGAACTACGGGGGGGGGGGGGGGGGGGTGAGGTGACTGCAGGCAGAAGTAGTAGGGGGGGGGGGAGGAGTGCAGGCGGAAGTGAGGTGACTGCAGGCAGAAGTAAGGGGGGGGGGGGGAGTGCAGGCGGAAGTGAGGTGACTGCAGGCAGAAGTACGGGGGGGGGGGGGGGGGGGGAGTGGGGGGGGGGAGTGCAGGCGGAAGTGAGGTGACTGCAGGCAGAAGTAGGGGGGGGGGGAGTGCAGGCCGAAGTGAGGTGACTGCGGGCAGAAGTAGGAGGGGGGGGGGGGGGAGTGCAGGCGGAAGTGAGGTGACTGCAGGCAGAAGTACCGGGGGGGGGGGGGGGAGTGCAGGCGGAAGTGAGGTGACTGCAGGCAGAAGTAGTAGGGGGGGGGGGGGGAGTGCAGGCGGAAGTGAGGTGACTGACTGCAGGCAGAAGTGTACCGGGGGGGGGGGGGGGGGGGGGAGTGCAGGCGGAAGTGAGGTGACTGCAGGCAGGCAGAAGTAGGGGGGGGGGGGGGGGGGGGGGAGTGCAGGCGGGAGTGAGGTGACTGCAGGCAGAAGTAGGGGGGGGGGGAGTGCAGGCGGAAGTGAGGTGACTGCAGGCGGAAGTAGGGGGTGGGGGGGGAGTGCAGGCGGAAGTGAGGTGACTGCAGGCAGAAGTAGGGGGGGGGGGGGGGGGGAGTGCAGGCGGAAGTGAGGTGACTGCAGGCAGAAGTAGGGGGGCAGTGCAGGCGGAAGTGAGGTGACTGCGGGCAGAAGTAGGGGGGGTAGTGCAGGCAGGCGGAAGTGAGGTGACTGCAGGCAGAAGTAGGGGGGTGGGGGGTAGTGCAGGCGGAAGTGAGGTGACAGCGGGCAGAAGTAGGGGGGGGGGGTAGGGGGTTAGTGCAGGCGGAAGTGAGGTGACTGCAGGCAGAAGTAGGGGGGGGGGGGGGGAGTGCAGGCGGAAGTGAGGTGACAGCGGGCAGAAGTAGGGGGGGGGAGTGCAGGCGGAAGTGAGGTGACTGCAGGCAGAAGTACGGGGGGGGGGGGGGGGAGTGCAGGCGGAAGTGAGGTGACTGCGGGCAGAAGTAGGGGGGGGGGGGGGGGGTGCAGGCGGAAGTGAGGTGACTGCGGGCAGAAGTAGGGGGGGGTGGGGGGGGGGGAGTGCAGGCGGAAGTGAGAGGTGACTGCGGGCAGAAGTAGAGGGGGGGGTGGGGGTGGGGAGGTGCAGGGGAAGTGAGGGGACTGCGGGAAGCAGGTGACTGCGGGCAGAAGTAGGGGGGGTAGTGCAGGTGGAAGTGAGGTGACTGCGGGCAGAAGTAGGGGGGGGTAGTGCAGGTGGAAGTGAGGTGACTGCGGGCAGAAGTAGGGGGGGGGTAGTGCAGGTGGAAGTGAGGTGACTGCGGGCAGAAGTAGGGGGGGGTGGGGGGGGGAGTGCAGGCGGAAAGTGAGGTGACTGCAGGCAGAAGTAGGGGGGGGGGGGAGTGCAGGTGGAAGTGAGGTGACTGCGGGCAGAAGTAGGGGGGGGGGGGTAGTGCAGGCGGAAGTGAGGTGACTGCAGGCAGAAGTAGGGGGGGGGGGGGGTAGTGCAGTGCAGGCAGGCAGAAGGAAGTGAGGTGACTGCAGGCAAGAAGTAGGGGGGGGGGGGGGGGGGGTAGTGCAGGCGGAAATGAGGTGACTGCAGACAGAGGGGGGGGGGGGGGGCAGCAGGGGGGGGGGTGGTGCAGGCGGAAGTGAGGTGACTGCAGACAGAGGGGGGGGGGGGGTGCAGGGGGGGTGCAGGCAAAAGTTAGGGGAGTGCAGGCAGAAGTAGTAGGGGGGGAGTGCAGGCGGAAGTGAGGTGACTGCAGGCAGAAAGTAGGGGGGGGGGAGTGCAGGCGGAAGTGAGGTGACTGCAGGCAGAAGTAGGGGGGGAGTGCAGGCGGAAGTGAGGTGGACTGCAGGCAGAAGTAGGGGGGGGGGGAGTGCAGGCGGAGGCTAGGTGACTGCAGGCAGAAGTAGGGGGGAGTGCAGGCGGAAGTGAGGTGACTGCAGGCAGAAGTGGGGGGGGGGGGGGGGGTGCAGGCGGAAGTGAGGTGACTGCAGGCAGAAGTGGGGGGGGGGGGGTGCAGGCGGAAGTGAGGTGACTGCAGGCATAAGTGGGGGGGGGGGAGTGCAGGAGGAAGTGAGGTGACTGCAGGCAGAGGTGGGGGGGGGGGGAGTGCAGGCGGAAGTGAGGTGACTGCAGGCAGAGGTGGGGGGGGGGGTGGGGGGTGCAGGCGGAAGTTAGGGGAGTGCAGGCGGAAGTGAGGTGTGACTGCGGGCAGAAGTAGGGGGGGGGGGGGGGGGGGTGCAGGCGGAAGTGAGGTGACTGCGGGCAGAAGTAGGGGGGGAGTGCAGGCGGAAGTGAGGTGAGGTGCAGGCAGAAAGTAGGGGGGGAGTGCAGGCGGAAGTGAGGTGACTCTCAGGCAGAAGTGAGATGATTCTCAGGCAGAAGTGAGATGATTCTCAGGCAGAAGTGAGATGACTCTCAGGCAGAAGTGAGATGCCTCAAGTGAGATGCCTCTCAGGCAGAAGTGAGATGACTCTCAGGCAGAAGTGAGATGCCTCTCAGGCAGAAGTGAAGTGACTCAGGCAGAAGTGAAGTGACTCTCAGGCAGAAGTGAGATGACTCAGGCTGGAGTGAGATGACTCTCAGGCTGGAGTGAGATGACGCTCAGGCAGAAGTGAAGTGACTCAGGCAGAAGTGAAGTGGCTCAGGCAGAAGTGAGATGACTCTCAGGCAGAAGTGAGATGACTCTCAGGCAGAAGTGAGATGACTCTCAGGCTGGAGTGAGATGACTCTCAGGCTGGAGTGAGATGACTCTCAGGCAGAAGTGAAGTGACTCAGGCAGAAGTGAGGTGACCCTCAGGCTGGAGTGAGATGACTCTCAGGCAGAAGTGAAGTGACTCTCAGGCTGGAGTGAGATGACTCTCAGGCAGAAGTGAGGTGACTCTCAGACAGAAGTGAAGTGACTCCAGGCAGAAGTGAAGTGACTCAGGCAGAAGTGAAGTGACTCAGGCAGAAGTGAGGTGACTCTCAGGCAGAAGTGAGGTGACTCTCAGGCAGAAGTGAGGTGACTCAGGCAGAAGTGAAGTGACTCTCAGACAGAAGTGAGGTGACTCACACGAAGTGAGGTGACTCTCAGGCAGAAGTGAAGTGACCCTCAGGCAGAAGTGAGGTGACCCTCAGGCAGAAGTGAGATGCCTCTCAGGCAGAAGTGAGGTGACTCTCAGACAGAAGTGAAGTGACTCCAGGCAGAAGTGAAGTGACTCAGGCAGAAGTGAAGTGACTCAGGCAGAAGTGAGGTGACTCTCAGGCAGAAGTGAGGGTGACTCTCAGGCAGAAGTGAGGTGACTCAGGCAGAAGTGAAGTGACTCTCAGGCAGAAGTGAGGTGACTCACACGAAGTGAGGTGACTCTCAGGCAGAAGTGAAGTGACCCTCAGGCAGAAGTGAGGTGACCCTCAGGCAGAAGTGAGATGACCCTCAGGCAGAAAGTGAAGTGACTCAGGCAGAAGTGAAGTGACTCTCAGGCAGAAGTGAAGTGACCCTCAGGCAGAAGTGAAGTGACTCTCAGGCAGAAGCGAAATGACTCAGGCAGAAGTGAAGTGACTCAAGCAGAAGTGAAGTGACTCTCAGGCAGAAGTGAAGTGACTCTCAGGCAGAAGTGAAGTGACTCAGGCAGAAGTGAGGTGACTCAGGCAGAAGTGAAGTGACTCTCAGGCAGAAGTGAAGTGACTCTCAGACAGAAGTGAAGTGACTCAGGCAGAAGTGAGGTGACCCTCAGGCAGAAGTGAAGTGACTCAGGCAGAAGTGAAGTGGACTCTCAGGCAGAAGTGAGATGACTGCAGGCGGTTTCAAAGTGAGTGACTTTAGGCGGTATTCATCTCTGGAATTTCTCTCTTCCGTCTTCTCCAACATTTCAAGCAACAAACCACAACCATCATGTCCATAGCCACTGCTTCAAAAGACTCAAGACAGCTCACGGATACACACAACCAACTCATTCACAGCCACTGCAACCAAGTCGAGGAAGACGAATTATAAAAAACTACAGAACAAACACACAAGACAAACCTCCCAGACAAGTGGGACTCCCCCCTTCCCCCCCCCTCCCCCCGACGCACACACAAACACTGATCCCACTACAACCTCTGAACAACACTGCCACCTTGTCCACTGCATCTCGGATAATCTCACCCCTCAACTAACGTTGAAAGGTTCGTCCTGGCAAAGGGCCTAAGATTTATCACCATTCATGGCGTGCTTTTAATACGAAAGCCAAGATAAGTCTAACATCACATGAAATTACCGGCTACCGTTGCGCGTAAGGGTTAGCGTCAAGAACTCCCGGTGGGTTGTGTCGTGGGTTCGATTCCCGTGAGAGCCATGAATTTATGAGGCGTTTCTGACCCGACCGGCTCGTACCCAGAATTGAGTTTGCTATAATCTACATTGGGAAGACTGGGGCCATAAAAGCCGAGCTTCATCGACTTAATGGATGCGTCTTTGAGAGTGCTGCTCATATTTCTTATCAACACTGCAGATATCTGTATTTCTCAGGCCTGGCTGACCTCGGAATATGTTATGAACGTAAGCGTACCGCACAGCTTGGTCATGCAGTCTCAGACCAGAATGAAAACCCAAAGCGTCATCTTCATCATCTTTTTTCCTCATCGATCAGCATGAAAATATCTCATAACCTGCTCTCAGGCTGACCTCAGACGAGTGTTCTGGATGAGAAAAAAGAAAGAGAAGATACACTTGGCTCTTTCTCTCTCTATTTGTCCCATCCAGCCTTTCCGTCCCCGACATACAGTTTTCATTCACACAGATGAGTCACATTTGTCTAGCATCTTAAGTTTCCTACAATTTTTTTTAATTGTATTTGTATTTGTCTTTCTTTCTCTGTTATTTTTTTTTCGTCGGCTTCTTTTTTTCTTCTTCTTTTGTTTTTTCTTTTTCTTTTTTCCTTTCTGAGATCTTTTCTTCTTCCTCTTGTTCTCTTTTCTTTCTTTTTTTTTCTCGCTTTTTCCGTCTTTTTCTTGGGAGTTTTTGTTTGTTTTCTGTCTTTTTTTTCACTTTCTATGTTCCTTATCTTTCCTTCAGATTAAACAAAGTCATTCTTTTTGTTTCCACGAGTTTTTCTCTTTTTCTCTCTCTTTTTTCTTTCTTTTTATTCCTTTCTCTGGTGTGTGTGTGTGTGTGTGTGTGTGTGTGTGTGTGTGTGTGTGTGTGTGTGTGTGTGTGTGTGTGTGTGTGTGTGTGTTTTCTCCATTGCCATTTTCTGTATTTTTCTTTTCTCCTTCTTCTTCCCCCCCCCCCCCCCCCCCCCCCCCCCCCCCCCCCCCCTCATTTCTTCGTTTTCTTTCCATTGGCGTTTTTTTTTTTTCTGCTTTTCTTCATTTTTATTCCTGTCATTTTCTTTTCTTTTCTTTCCTTTCTTTTTTATCTCTAGCATGTCCTGTCACAAACAGGTGTTATTGCTAAGTGCCACATGTCAGAAGCACTACGATCTTCACCGTTTTTTTTTTTTTTTCATTTTATCCTTTTTTTTTTTAACTACCGATGTATCTGTCCTCTGACACCCCCATCCCCTATCCCTGCCCTTTTTTCTACATACGTGTGTAATCAAAGTGGGTCTACAGAATCACGTGATGTCGGTTGTCTCGGTTTGTATGAATGTGTAGGATGAGGGGAGTAGAGGGAGGGTGGACGCGGGTGTGTATGTGTGCATGTGTGGGTCGAAAGTAAGCTTTAACTTAAGCGGTTTTTCCCCCACAGTTACAAGTACTAGGCTGACCAAACTTGCCAGAATGATAAATAATGTAAGAACTTCCTAACCATCTATGACGTGAGATGTATCTGAATGGTTAAGGCCATAAACCTGCAATTAACTTTCTCTGCAACATTTGTAATCTAACAAAACAGACATTTCCTGTCAAAAAAAAGAAAGATTGTGCACCATTGTTGCTGTATACAATTCCTTACAGACATATCAAATTATATGTAATTATATAATAAATAAGAACATTTAAGATTTCTACTACACAGAGGTGCGAAAAATATTATCAAAGAATTAAGACTGTTCAAATGTAAATACCCTATAACCAGATTCAGAGTTTATTAGTATAGTGAATTAGGCAAGTAAAACAGCATAAATGTAGCAAATAATGTCTTGTTCCTAAATAAACATGTCTTCAAAATGGTGGGAATGCATTTTGAATTTTACGTCAATGTCAAAATGATTAGAGAAAAATAGACGCTTTTCATAGAAAATCGTAACACCGAAAAGCATCATGTATGTTACGTCAGAATATCACGCCATACGTCAGAATATCACGCCATACGTCAGAATATTATGCCATACGTACGTCAGTGTGCTGATGGTGCCCAGTTGGGACAATAAGCGCCCTGACAGACAAGGAAAAGGGTAGGGAGGCCACAGAGCGTGATTGAATTAGAGCTATGGGGACATTGTGCATCCAGAGGAGCAGTGGTATGCAGGAGTCCCTGACGTCAGTGTCACGAAGGGCAGACCTAATCAAGGTCAGAACACTTTCCACCGCTGCAAAGAGATGGAGGGAAAGAATTTTCTTTCTCTCTCTTTCTTTCTTTCTTTTTTTTTTTTTTTCTTTTTCTTTCGTTTCTCTTTCTCTTTCTTTTCTTCCTTTCTCTTTCTTTCTTTCTCTTTCTTTCTTTGATTTTTTCTTTCTTTCTTTCTTCTTTTTTTTTTTGTTTGTTTTTTCTTTTCTGTTTCTTTTTCTTTCTTCTTTCTTTCTTTCTCTTCTTTCTTTCTCTTTCTTTTTTTGAATATTTTTTTCATTCCTTTCTTTTCTTTCCTTCTTTCTTTTCTTTCTTTCCTGAAGTTGTACCATCCAAGAAGGAGTAAAGGCTGTCTCGCGTGTGAAGCGTTACACGCATGCATGACAGGCAATGGCGTGTTAATTAACTCTATCAACGCAACCCCCTAAGCCCCTCGCTGTCCACTGAGAGCACAGACATT
>JADBJO010000537.1:278095-283095 GCA_016801955.1 Conus betulinus | reverse complement strand
GCAACAGTTCATTGCGGAATTTAAAGACAGGCTTATTTGTTCTTTTAAACAGAATTGGCACTCAGATATGGAAAGTAAAGAAAAATATCGCTGGTTTTTCTCATTTAAGAATGTGTTCCATTCTGAAAAGTTTCTCAATGTCATAACAGATAAATGGCACAGAATAAATTACGCAAGATTTAGGTTGAGAACTTTAGGTTTTAATGCGAACAAAAAGATGGTTTGAATGTGAAAACATCCACAGAATCTCCTTGTCCTGCATGTAGGCACATTATTGATGACGAAGAACACTTTTTGTGTTCCACTGTACTGCTTATAATGAAGTGCGGACAAATTGTTCATTTTTTCCAGTTAGATATAGCGAAAAGACAAAATGTCGCTGGCGTGTTATCATCAGATGATGAACTTGTAATTAAATCAGTTGCGAAATTCATCGCGGAAGCATTGAAAATTAGACAGATGAAGGGTAGTGAAATTTAAGATAATACATTATAAGAGATATCTGAATGAATATTATCATTCATCGCATGTTGAAGAGAGGTCGTCGAGCATGTTGAAGAGAGATCAGTAAAATACAATGTCATCATTTGATTGAGTGGATGGTCGAGTCAGTCTTAATTTGTTTTTTTTTTTTTGTTTGTTTGTTTGTTTTTTTTTATTTTTTTTTTTTTATGTGTGTGTGTATACTTTATATACTTTTTACTGCATTACTCCTGTGCGTGAGGTGAGGACATAACGAAATGTTACGAATTTATTTGTTTTTGTTAACTTTGGATTTGATACACACTAGGAATGAAAGTGTACTATTTGTTTGCAGGAAAGGAAGGAAGAGGGAAATGTTTTTGTCGTTTTTTCCATCATTTTACCGTGAACATATAGCAATTTTATTCACCAGCGCTTTGCTTCCGTGTGTGTGTGTGTGTGTGTGTGTGTGTGTGTGTGTGTGTGTGTGTGTGTGTGTGTGTGTGTGTGTGTGTGTTTGATTTAATGATTTTCAGTTCCTTCCATAATGGAATATGTTTTGTGCTTAGCTTCGTTATGTTTCTCTATCCCCTTTCCTTTCCTCCTCCTCTGTACTTCCCTCCTCCCCTGTAACATATCGCCTCTCACCTCCTCCCCTTCCCTCCCTCTCCCTCTGTCTGTCAGTCTGTCTGTCTGTCTGTCTGTCTGTCTGTCTGTCTATCTCTCTATCTGTCTGTCACTATCTCTGTCTGTCTGTCACTATCTCTGTCTCTGTCTGTCTTTGTCTCTGTCTCTGTCTCTGTCTCTCTCTCTCTCTCTGTCTCTCTCTCTCTCTCACTTTAAGTCTCAGTCTCAGTCTGTCTGTCTGTCTGTCTATCCGTCTCTCTCTCTCTTCTTTTTGTCTGTCTGTCTCTCTCTCTGTCTGTCTGTCACTATCTCTGTCTCTGTCTGTCTTTTCTCCGTCTCTGTCTCTGTCTCTGTCTCTGTCTCTCTCTCTCTCTCTCTCTGTCTCTCTTCCTCTGTCTCACTATAAGTCTCAGTCTGTCTGTCTAGAGTCTGTCTATCCGTCTGTCTCTCTCTCTCTCACTCTCTCTCTCTTTCTCTCTCACTCTGTCTGTCTCTCTCTCTCTCTCTCTCTCTCTCTCTCTCTCTCTCTCTTCTCCATACGATCCATCTTCTTTCCATCTTTTTCTTCTGATCTCCCATGCATTTTCTCTCATCATTTTATTGTGAACATAATAGCAACTTCATCCACCAGCGTTTTACTTGTGTGTGTTTTTCCTCCATGATTTTCAATTTCTTCCCAAGTGGACCATTTTTGTGTGTGCTTAGCTTCGTTATGTTTTAATATCCCTTTCTTTTGCTCCTCCTCCTCCCCACCTCTCTTTCCTCCCCTCCTCCTCTGCACCATCTCGCCTCTCATTCACCCCCCCCTCCCCCTCCCCCTTCTTGCCCTCTTCCGTACCACTCATCGTCTTTTCTCTTCCTGTTCTGGTCTGTTACTCCCAGGCATGAACCGATGTGTCCTGTGTATCAAACGCCATTTGCGAGTTTTGTTTTCAGTGTTATGATCTTGGTTATACTTCATTTTCTTTCTATTGTTTTAGCTGAATTCGTTAAACTGCACATTGTAACCACATACTTTTCTAATGGACGAGATCTAACAAAGCCTCTATGCGCACCAGCCGCCGTGGCGAAGTGGTTAGCGTCGCGGACTCCCGGCCGGGAGATCGTGGGTTCGAATCCCATCAGAGTCATGTGGGGTTTTTCTGCCCCGACCGGCTCCTACCCAGAGTTGAGTTTGCTGCGGACTCAGTTGGGAAGACTGGGACTATACAGTCGAGTTTCATCCACTTAATGGATGCGTTTCTGAGAGTGTTGCTCAATTTTCCTGATCAACTCTGCAGGTGCCTGTATCTCTCGGGCCTGGTTTGACGCCGGGATATATTATGAAAAGAAGCGAAGAGTACAGCCCTGTCACGTAGTCTCAGACCAAAATGTGAATCCGTGCGCATCATCTTAACCATCCTCATTCTCATTGATCGGCATACAAAGAAGCCTCTATACGCTTAGTTTTTTACTCTTGATAAAAAAAAAAATTCTCTCCCTCTGTGCGTGCGTGTCTCTCTCTCTCTCTCTCTCTCTCTCTCTCTCTCTCTCTCTCCTCTCTCTCTCTCTCTCTCTCTCTCTTTCACACGCACACACACACACCACACACACACACACACACACACACACACGCTCGCGCGCGCGCGCGCACAACGCGTACACACACACAAAGACACACAGAGAGAGAGATGCGCGAGAGAGCACACGAGAGGAGAGAGGAGACACCAAGAGGAGAGAGAGAGAGAGAGAGAGAGAAGGAGAGAGAGAGAGAGAGACAAGTAACAAAGAACGAGACGTGAATACAAAAAGAGACACGGTAATCATACACTGTGTAAGTTCATATATACAGGAATAAAGCCACAGTGCCGAATTGAACATCTAGCTAATGACGACAGAACGTCTTGCAAAGGCTTTATACATGTATAATGACAAGTTTCGCATCGTTACAAACGTTACTGATGAAAGTAATAGGCATAACCTGAACAAACATGGATTCATATAATACTTTCTTGGTTTCAAAATGGAGCGACTGATGGCGGAGAACGAAGCAAAATTTAGAAAGAGTGGGGGTTAGTTGCCGCCCAAGGACATTAACAAACAAAGCACAGGACAAGACACGATGCATTTCAACCTCTTGGGTCTTCCTCAAGCAAAAAAAAAATAGATCACATTTAACATTTAGGACAGTACAAACAAAAAAACGAAGAGAGACTTATGTGATGTCCATGTGGTGTACTGTAAAGAAATGTACTTTCTTGGGATTACTTTCTTTCTTAGATCACTATAAGCTGGACACACAAGGACAAAATGGATTTCATCTTCCTCAGCAGATGAACAAAGTGGACATAACAAATGTGGGGTCAGTTGTTTTTTGTATACTTTAAAGAATGTGTGCATATAGATGAAACCACAAATGTAAATTTTGTCAGAGCATTCTTAACAAATCTATTTATAGTCACAGACACATAAGACTCCCTTAAATAACTATTTTTAAACGTTGTATAAAATCTGTATCTCTCACTTGTTTGCGTGTAATTATTCCATTCCTGCCACCTGCAATCAATTATTCTCTGTAATTCTTTAATAAATGTTGAAACCGATTCTACACCCTGATTATCCCAAACATAAGAAATTCTATACCTGTCTAAAGTTGTACGAACATTTGTAACCCACGTATGCTTTCCTTTTTCGTCAAGAGAACATAACATTTTATATGACTTATACGGTAATCTGTGTTCCCCTATACGAGTCAGTTTCAACCAAAATTTAATGCAACGCACATAAGAGTTTAAATATATAGGATATCTACCCAAAGTGCCATACAAGCAATTATTCGGTGTTCTTATATCTACACCCAAGAACTTCTTAAGACCATAATTAGGTGTGTACCTTTTCTATTTCTAAAGCTGCCTTATCCAACACCTATATTTCCGAGCCGTTCAGTACTACAGGTTGCACTTGTGCATCGAACAGCTTAAAAACAATTCAGGTGAATTATTCTCTCAAGTTTATACAATGTTCTCAGAATCCTACTAATGCTGTTTTAGCTTTGCTCACCAGTTCATCATATGCTGTATAAAAAACTAAGTTTGGTTGTAGAACACAGCCCTTACTATAGCTGTTGACAACTTTCATTTCTGTTGTACCGTATATCCATGTTTCCCTTATAGCAAAATGACCACCTTTCCTGAAAACTTTAACATTACTTTTATTTCATATTACCGTCCGTTCTAAATAATGGATGCTGTATACAAATTATTTAAATGAGCTTGTAGTCCACCCACTGTTTCTGACATTACAATAATATCGTCTGCAAACGATAAGATAAACAGCTCGATGGAGTCAGGGGAAATCTAATACCGTGCTTTCCATTTTCAGTTATTTTCAAAGCAAGCTGAGAGAGAGAGAGAGAGAGAGAGAGAGAGAGGGAGAGGAGGGAGAGAGAGAGAGAGTATGTATTTCAGTTTCATCAAAGAGGCGTCGCTGCGACTTACCTAGTATCTGACCTACGCAACAGACCAACTCGCTGGTCAGACCTTGAGTACCTCCCTAACAGAGAGAGAGAGAGAGAGAGAGAGAGAGAGAGAGAAGAGAGAGAGAGACAGAGAGAGAGACAGAGAGACAGAGACAGAGAGAGAGAGAGGGTAACCTACTACGTATCCGCACGCGTATTTCGTGGATACGTCCTATTCTACCATCAGTTCTCTTCTGTTCATACATCAAAGAAAATCGATGAAGGGCCTCGAGTAAAACCACTTAGCACTGACACTCTCACCGAGCCAGCCATCTCGTCGTTAATTCACAACTGCCTGTGGCACTGAGCGAAATGCTACCATGAAAGGTCTGTTCAACGGGTCTTCTTTCCCTTACAATTTTCTACCATTTCCCCACGTTTCTCTCACTTTTTCCTGTTTTCATCCCGACTGTTC
>JADBJO010000537.1:250595-258095 GCA_016801955.1 Conus betulinus | reverse complement strand
TTAGCCATGACGTCAAAACAACAAATCGATTTCTTTTTCGGTAATTTGCATAGTTTCGATTCTTCGTATAATTTTTTCTTCTATTTTGGGGGGAGGAGATCCCATTTTCTGACATCAATGTCACAATGTCTGCACAAAAGGGTTTAGAACAATATTGGGCCACCCAATCATCATGGATGAGGAGCGCAGGCAAATGCTGTATTTCAGGAAGAAGTCATTTTTTGTCAGTTTAAACGGATCTTGTGAACCGAACACAAAATTTACTTGGGGCAGGATATATCGTTTCGGGAGGGTTATGAAGTATGCATTTTTTATGCTGTAGCAGAACTGATTTCAAATGCTTCAAGTTCGGGGTTGAATACTGAATCTCTCTCTCTCTCTCTCTCTCTCTCTCTCTCTCTCTCTCTCTCTCTCTCTCTCTCTCAATTAATAACTCTTAAAACAGAGACCTTGTCCTGCATATGAAAATGTTCCCAGTAAAACGGGCAGTAACATGAACCATAACAAATACAAAGGTAGCGAAGAACTGACTCTGACATTTCTCCTTTTTTCTTTCTTTCCTTTTCTTCTCAAACATGTTTCTTATGTTCAATTTAACGCCAGAAAACCGAGACCATGTATCTTAAACAAACAAACCACCAAACAAAAACCAGCAGACAGACAAACAGGGTCATCCAGGGCTTCTGTTTCAACTTCATTAGGCTCATTGACAAGCTGAATGCACGCAGAAAACCCAGCCAAGCAAAACTAAGAAGCACATTTGCGCCGCTATCAGTGACGTCAGCAGAATAACAACACATCGAACAGGAAGCCATGTCTATGAGCAGCGCCACCGCGCCGGAAATCGACGGGAGAGAAGCGGGGAGAGGAGAGGGGAGGGCAGATTGATTAGAGAAAAGACGCTCGTTCACGCCAGTTCTGGTATTTGGATTCAGGTTGTTGTCCAGTGCTTGCTGTCTCCTCTTTCTGTCAAGCTCTTTCACTCTGGTATATTTTTTTTACAACTATCGTCCACTGTCCTCCTGCCGTTATGGTATATTCTCCTGTCTTTGTTCTAAAACAAAATTATGTATAGTTTTCGCTGATGGAATGTGTAGTATGTCTTCTTTTTTTCAGTTGCTTTGTAAACTGACGACTAGGTTTGGAAAATGAACACACTGTCCACACCGGTCACAAGCTGTCCATCCTGCTATTACTCTTCACCAGAATAAAGAGTTTTCAGAGAGAGAGAGAGAGAGAGAGAGAGAGAGAGAGAGAGAGAGAACGAACGAATTTTATTTTCAGAGGGTAGTGGAGTAAGCATAACTGCTTTTTACATTCAGCCCTCTGGGGCCAAAAGAAAACAAAAGAAAGAAAAAGATACAAATTCTGAAATATAATAATACCAAATGCAACAAACCTAAGAGAGAGAGAGAGAGAGAGAGGAGAGAGAGAGAGAGAGAGAGAGAGAGAGAGAGAGAGAGAGAGAGAGAGAGAGAGACGTGTACACTGTACTTATACCAGCACGTCATTATTGTTTGTTATTTTGGGTAATATCATCACTCTTGTAAAGGCCTAAGACTGAAACCTTGACGGTTTTCTGTTATTTATTCGCACAATCAGTCTTGTTGTTGTTGTTGTTGTTGTTGTTGTTGCTGTCTTACTCTGGCTAAAAGACTCCAGGGATCATCCGAACAACTGAAGCACTTTGAACACTATGGTACAAATGCATCAGCTAGGGATGAGAACATTACGTACGTGACCGTTTTTTATTACCCCCACCATATGGGCAGCCACACTCCGACTTCGGGGGATTTTGGACACTGATGGTGTTGTGCTAGGAGCTTGTCACGACTGAAGACAATC
Organism: Conus betulinus; assembly: GCA_016801955.1. Lineage (NCBI taxonomy): Eukaryota > Metazoa > Mollusca > Gastropoda > Neogastropoda > Conidae > Conus > Conus betulinus. Next base: position 256,250 of record JADBJO010000537.1, on the reverse strand, counting down.
CCCGCATAACTATGCAGAGCATAACAACATTTAGGTGTAGCCTTGATGTTCTGGCCTATGTCAATTGGTCTGACGCAGCTTTAAGCCAAGGTGACAATCAGTCTTCAAAACAGAGCTTTTGATGTCACTTTTACTAAAAAGGAAGATTAGCAGTTAGTGCATCAGTCATCTTCATGTACAACATAGTACAACACAATGCAGTACCATCTCACCTTCTATAATAAAAGTCGTGTAAACCATTTTAAAAAATCAAACAATGAACAGTGAATCTAGAAAAAAAAAACTGCAATGACAATAACAATAACAGCAACAACAACAAAAGCAACAACAACAAAAAACGACGTAAAATTATACACTTAACTGAATCTTAGCAGATTTGCCGTCATTATTTATGACGTCCAAACAAGAATTTGATTTCCTTTTCTGCATTTGCCATAGTTTCTCATCTTTGTATAACTATCATCATTTTTTTTTTTTGGAGGAGATCCCTTTTTCCTGACATTGACTTGCAAAAGGGTATAGAGAGCTGTTCCATTCACACTCTACCAGGCCACCCCATGTTCATGGATGAGGAGTGCAGGCCAATGCTGTATTCTGAGAAGGGGTCTTTTTTTTGTCCGTTTAAACGAAGCTGTAAAGGGAATACGAAACGTAACTGTCTAGGATGGGTCATTTTGACATGTTTATGAAATATGCATTGTTTTACTCTAGTACTATTAATTCCAGACACTTTAAGTTCGGGGTTTAAAAGCTGGAAACTCTCTCTCTCTCTCTCTCTCTCTCTCTCTCTCTCTCTCTCTCTCTCTCTCTCTCTCTCCTTTACCGTTCATTTTTTTTTTCATAGCTTCAAATAAAAGCTTTCCGCCTGATGCATACTGTGCCAAAAGAAACAAACAAGGATTCTGCTGGGTCATGTCACCTTATGGAAAATGCAGAGAGAAATACCAAATAAAAAAAATTGCCAGAGACGATGCAATGAGGATAAAAATGATTTTGGTTTTGGTTTTTGTGGGAGGCCACACACCTCAAGTTACAATTACATGCGGGGGAACTGTGTGGGGGGGGGGGGGGGAGGGGGGAGGGGGGGGGGGACGAAACTCCAATGGAATGTAACAAGTAACTGCTGTTAACTGTTCCCCTCTCGTAAAACAAAAAATGAGACCCACAGAGTCTGTGAACCAGTGTCTTGTCAAGTAGGACGGTTCACTGTGACCTGGGAAGAAAGGTGGGGTACCACGCAAGGCAGGAATAGATGCGAAGCAGATGAGGCAGTTGGGCCTCTCCAGATTTAGCCGCTTCCCCCTATCTGCCTTTTTTTTTCTTTTTCTTTCTTTCCATTTGTTTGTTTGATTGAATGTTCTTTTGTTTGTTTTTGTTTTGTTTTTTGTTTTAGAAGATGTGCAGTATTAAAAAGACTATTACAGCATCCTGTAAAAGAGTGACAAAATCAGAGCAGCTAGGCTCTTCCACTTTCATAATGGCTCAACCAACATGTGGACGTAAACAAGAAAAAACTGGGGAGGGGAGGGTGAGGGGTAATGGCAAGGGAAAGGGGGGCATGGCAGTGAAGAAGAGAATTGAAATCCTTAACCTCATCGATCAGCGCCAAAAGACAGTTTGAAATTCAGTGGCCCTCCGTGCCCAGTTCTCATAGTGACCTCAGTATTGATTTCCTCTCTGTATTTGTATCTTTAGTAAGTTCTGTCGGGGTCGCTGATATCGGCAAAGTCATGGGGACTTTCGTTGGACAGACATGGTAGTGTCGCACCTAATAAGCAACTATGCAATTACTGTTATCAGCAGGGAGAGGGTAAGTGCCTTGGGCGGTGGGGGATGGGGGCAGATTTAGTACTTTGTTTCCTGCGTACGTTGTATCAGAAAGGCCACCACTGAGCGCTACCAAGGTGACTCGGCAGCAATGCAGTGTCTCCACTGGTGGGTTGACTAATGATAACTCGACATTGACTGCTCTCTGTGAATTTCCAGTACCGTGGCTGGAGCAGGGCAGGACAGGCCAGAACGTGGCTGTGGATGGGGAGTTTGAAGGAGCAGTGTGGAGCTAGTGCCAGTGAAATGGCATGGAAGATAAGACAGGAAAAAAGAAGGGAACTGGCGTGAGAGTGGAAGCAGTAAATCTTTCACCGACAGTATATAAAGACCATCAAGCACTGCCTTCTTTCTCTCCGTTGTCTCTCCTTCTTTTCTCTTTCCTTTCCTCCTTTCTTTCTTTCCTTTTTTTTCTGAAAAATGTTTCCTATTTTCAATTTAACGCCAGAAAAAATCGAAACCTTAAATCTAAAACCAACCAACAAAACAACAAAACCAAGCAGACAGACATACAAGGTCACCCAAGGTTTCTGTTTCAACTGAATTAGGATCATTGACGAGCTGAGTGCACGCAGAGAGCCAAGCCAAGCAAACTAAGAAACACGTTTGCACCACTATCAGTGACGTCAGCAGAATAACAAAACATCGAACAGGAAGCCACGTCTATGAGCAGCGCCACTGCGCCGGAAATCGACGGGAGGGGAGGGGGGAAGGGAGGGAGGGGCAAGTTAATTAGAGAAAAGACGATCGTTTACGCCAGTTTCTGGTAATTGGATTCAGGTTAATGTCTGGTGCTTGTTCTTTTTGTTTCTGTTGTTGTCTGCATTCTAGAAATTCTGTGCCTGTTGTTTCTCTCTTTATGTCTATCTCTTTCACACTGCTATTTCTTTTGTAACTATAGTCCACTATCTTTCTGGCGTTGTGGCACATTCATGTCTTTGTTCTAAAAAAATCTGCACATACGTTTTGCTGACAGAATGTGTAGTATACCCGTTTTCTGCTATTTAGTTATCTGGCGATTAGGTAGAGGAAATGTCCACACTGTCCACAGTGTACACTGGCTGTCCAGTCTGTAATGTCTCTTTGCCTAAACAGAGTGTTTGTGAATTTGTTGTTGTATTTGTTCCCATTTTTACTCGTTTGTTATATCAGGTTTTTTTTCATAGAAGATTAGCCATCAGTACATCGATCGTCTTCATTGTACAATACAAGACAATGCAATACCATTGTACCCTTTTACTATAACCGCACAAAACAGGAAAATAATGAACCGTGGAGCTAGAACAACAACAAAAGCCGTGACAACAACAACAGCATCGACAACAGCAAAAAGAAAACCAGCAAAAGGAACAGAAACTTACAAAACTCTACTGCCTCTTAGCAGATCTGCCGCCATTAGCCATTATGGCAAAACGAAAATATCGATTTCTTTTTCTGCAATTTGCATAGTTTCTATTCTGTGTGTGATTTTTTTTGAGAGATCCCATTTTCCTGACATAAATGTCACAATGTTAGCACAAAAGGGTTTAGAACTGTGGCATTCACACAGTCTCAGGCCACCCAATTATCATGGATGAGGAGCGCAGGCTGATGCTGCATTTCAGGAAGATGTAATTTTTTATCAGTTTAAACGAAGCTTATGAACTGAACACAAAATTTAACTGAGGCAGGATATATCGTTTCGAGAGGTTTATGAAGTATGCATTTTACACTGTAGTTGAATTGATTTCAAGTGCTTCACGTTTGGGGTTAAATGCTGAATCTCTCTCTCTCTCTCTCTCTCTCTCTCTCTCTCTCTCTCTCTCTCTCTCTCTCTCTCTCTCATTAATAGCTCTTAAAACAGAGACCTTGTCCTGTACATGAAAATGTCCCCAGTAAAACGGGCACCACCCGACATCCCACCAGCAGAAACAGTACTGCCCATCAACTGCGAGAAAACTATCGAAAGCAGAGATCAGAAAGGCCACCCTGACACTGAGGAACGGGAAGGCAGCAGGGCCTGATGAAATCCCAGCAGAAGCCATTGAAGCAGATGTTGGTACAGCTGTCAACTTGCTGCACAGCCTCTTTGGCAAGATATGGGAGAAAGAAAACATCCCAGCAGAGTGGAGGGAAGGCATTGTTATCAAACTGCCAAAGAAAGGAGACCTTACCAACTGTAATAACTATAGAGGGATCATATTCCTGTCAGTGCCAGGCACTAAACAGAGTGTTATTGGAGAGGATGAAGGAAGCAGTTGGCCCAAAGCTCTGAGACCAGCAGCGGGGCTTCCAGCAAAACAGATCCTGCGCCAACCGGATCGCCAGCCTCAGGATCATCATCGAGCAGTCCTTGGAGTGGAACTCGCCCCTTACATCAACTTCATCGACTATGAAAAGGCCTTCGACAGTGTAGATAGAGAGACACTATGGAAGCTACTGAGACACTACGGAACACCAAAGAAGATCATCTCTCTCTTTGGTGCACCTATCAGGATATGAACTGCAGGGTGGCTCATGCAGGCCAGTTGTCAGATGGTTTGAGAGGTGAAGACAGGAGTGCGCCAGGGATGTCTCTTGTCACCTTTCCTCTTCCTCCTGGTCATCGATGGATCATGAAGACCACAACAATAGGCGGGAACAAATGGATACAATGGACACTCTGGACGCAGTTAGATGACCTTGACTTTGCTGACGACCTGGCACTCCTCTCCCACAGTCACACACAGATGCAGGACAATACCACCAGCCTTGAGACCACATCAGCAGGAACAGGGCTCAAGATAAGCAAGAAGAAGTCCAAGATGATGATGATCAACACCACAGACAGCAGCCCAGTCACAGTCAGAGGCGAGCCCATCAGGGAAGTAGATTCCTTTGTCTGCTTGGGAAGCATAGCTGACATACAGGGGGGCACTGACTGAGACATCATAGCCAGGATGGGCAAGGCGCAAGGTGCATTCATCATGCTAAAGAAAATCTGGGCCTCAGGAGAGATCAGAGGGACAACAAAATTGCATGTCTTTAATTCAAACGTGAAGTCGGTTCTGCTCTACGGTTGTGAGACTTGGAGAGTGACCAAGGCAATACAGCAAAAAATTCAGACCTTCATCAACACCTGTCTGAGGTGCATCATCAAAATCAGATGGCCAGAGAAGATCAACAATGAAGATCTACAGAAGCAAGCAGGACAGGAACCAGTTGCCAAGCAGATTATGAGGAGGAAGTGGGGCTGATTGGACACACTCTCAGGAAGCCAGCATCCAGCACCACACACCAAGCCCTGACATGGAACCCACAGGGGAAAAGGAAGAGAGACCAACCTCGCAGCAGCTGGAGGCGAGACACTGAGGCAGAGATGAAGAGGCAGCAGGACCAAACTGGACAGGCATTCAGCGAGCAGCCCAGAACTGAGTGCAATGGCGGAGTGTTGTTGGTGGCCTATGCACATCCTTGGGCTATGGGCCTAAGTAAGTAAGTAAAATGGGCAATAACAATATCTTTAATAAGAACACAAAGGTTGTGAAGAACTAACTCTGACATTTCACCTTTTTCTCTTTCTTTCCTTTTCTTCTCAAAAATGTTTCTTATTTTCAATTTAACGCCAGAAATCCGAGACCATGTATCTTAAACAAAACAAACCAACAAACACAAAAAGCAGACAGACAAACAAGATCACCTAGGACTCCGGTTCAACTTGATTAGGCTCATTGACAAGCTGAGTGCACGCAGGAAACCCAGCCAAGCAAACTAAGAAACACATTTGCGCCGCTATCAGTGACGTCAGCAGAACAACAAAACCTCGAACAGGAAGCCATGTCTATGGAGCAGCGCCACTGCGCCGGAAAT
>JADBJO010000537.1:238095-240595 GCA_016801955.1 Conus betulinus | reverse complement strand
GGGGCCCACTGTTTTGTCTGCCTCGCTGCTGTGGCCCACTGTTTTGTCTGCCTCATTGCTGTGGGCCCACTGTTTTGTCTGCCTTACTGCTGTGGCCCACTGTTTTATCTGCCTCGCTGCTGTGGCCCACTGGTTGTCTGCCTCACTGCTGTGGTTCACTGTTTTGTCTGCCTCCCTGCTGTGGCCCACTGTTTTATCTGCCTCGCTGCTGTGGCCCACTGTTTTGTCTGCCTCACTGCTGTGGTTCACTGTTTTGTCTGCCTCGCTGCTATGGCCCACTGTTTTGTCTGCCTCGCTGCTGTTACCCACTGTTTTGTCTGCTCACTGCTGTGGTCCACTGTTTTGTCTGCCTCTGTAGTTGATTGACCTTTCTTCTGGTAGAAGAAGTCTTCTGCGTGCGTTTTTTACTCGTTTCTATCAATCAGACGTCAGCCTTTGTTTCTGTTTACAGTAAACTGACGACACAAATCAGGAGTACTGGTCACAGCGAGCACTACATGTCCGTTCTGTGGTATCACCTGTCTGAACACCACCCCCCCCCCCCCCCCCCCTCCCGATCTGCCCACACAAACACACTAAAAAAAACAACAACAAACAAAACAAACAGAAAACTTTTCAAACCGAGAAATGAAACTAGGCCTATTAATGTTCTGGAATGCTACATACCTGTACATGTAAACACATACATTGTAAAATGAAACTTCTAACAGTAGGTGAACATGCACGAAATTACATGTGAATGGAGCCACGAACCTGTGCTCAGTGTTTTTTGTTTGTTTGTTTGTTAGCTTGTTTTTTTGTTTCTTTGTCGTAATGCCCAACGGCATTTTAGCCCTGCGTTCAACGGATAGCTTGGGTCACCAGCAGACACTATGTCAAAACCCTTTCCTGTGTCGTGGCAGCCTTAAGTCTGTGTTACATTAGGCGCGCATCCGCTCAAGTGTGCTCGTTTTTTGACACTGGACAATGCCATGTGGTTACCGGAGGAATCAGGCACAGGACCAGTCTGGAAGGGCCAGAACCCCCGGACAAAACAAAACAAAACAAAAAAAAAAAACAAAACTACCTGACAGCCATAATCATCCCCAGGGAGTCGTATTGGGAGGGGACCTAAACATATCCACTCACCGCCTGAAAAACAATGCGTGTTAAGGAAAGAGAGAAGGTGGAAGAAGGGTGCATTGAGAATACTGGTTTTGTATTTGGTGTGCAGAGGAGGAGACGACGCCGTGGTGGGGGGGGGGGGGGGGGGGGGGGGAAGCAGGACAGGAAGGAAGGGATGGGGAGTTTTCTGAGTGATTTGTCGTTTCAAGAGGGAGGAAGGGTGGGAGACAGACAGACAGACAGACAGACAGACAGAGAGAGGGAGGGAGAGAGTGAGAGACAGACAGATGGAGAGAGGGAGAAACGGACAGACAGAAAGGGAGAGACAGACAGACAGCGGGAGGCAGGGAGGGAGAGACAGACAGACAGAAAGGAGGATAGACAGAAAGACAGACAAAAGGGGGAGAGACAGACAGACAGACAGACAGAGACAACGACTCATGCACTGTCGTCGTCAGTCAGCGTTCGGGGTGTATGTATTTCAGTCTGTTGACAGACTCATCATCTCGCTTTCACTCATCCAATGACTTGCCTTTCAGGAATCGAGCGTGAGCTGAGCATCAGCAACGTTGAGGTCTCTGTCCTCCGTCATGTCTGATTGGGTACAGAGGTTGTTGCCCTGCCCACTCTTTTCTTTTTTTTTTTTCTTTTTTTTTTTGTTTTGTTTTTAGTCTGTCCATCCAGAACTTATCTGTCTTCTTCTTCTTCTTCTTCTTCTTCTTCTCTGCGAGCGTCCAACACCGTGCATGGTAATCAGGGTGTAGGGTATGATGGCGAAGCCAGTGTCTAAAGGGCTCCAACGTGGGGTTTTCCAACCAGCAGGTGATGGATGACGGCAGCGGAAAAGGGAATGAACCTGAGTCAGGCTGTTGACTGACGGAGCTGTTTGTCCGGGGTACCTGCGACATGGTACGAGGTGCCGAGATACCGTCTGAAGAAATTGGACTTGAATGCTTGCGTTGTTTTTTTTCCCTAGGATATGAAAAGCGAACGACTATACGGAGGAAGGAGGGGGTGGGGGAGGGCAATGAACTGTTTTAGGTTCACTGGGTCCAGGACGTGACGTTTACGTAAGGCTCAACACTCTCGTTTGAATGTTTTCAACTTTCCCTGAACCGAATCACGTACCTATTCACTGCTTGGTAGACAGAGATGGGTTTGAAGCCGTAAGCATCCGACCCCACAGAAGGTTCGAACTCACGATCGTCAGCTCTGCAGTCGAATGTTTGAATCGTTTGACTGCTGGGGGCTTTCAGGACAGTATTTGCTGTTAATGTAACTGCCCAGTCCTGACATCATACAAGGGTATGCGTACCATCCTTGCCATGCCTAGAGTTTGGTCCCTTCATGGAAAATGATGCAAAATTTGGGGAGAGAGAGAGAGAGAGAGAGAGAG
>JADBJO010000537.1:223095-233095 GCA_016801955.1 Conus betulinus | reverse complement strand
TGTCCAAGCAGTGGAAGAAGGACTTCGAGACGTCACTCATGTGACGGCACGCCAGTGACGTGGGGGACCTGGAGCGAGCTTCGAGCATTCAGCTGCGCGAGCTACGATCGCTGACGCAGCATCACCGACGTCACACAGAAACTGGCGTCACTATGTGCGAGGAGCAGCTCCGGTTCCACACACGTCACTGATGTGAAAGGAAGTCTACAGAGCCCAACAGGGGTTTTCACACACAGATATAGAACACAAAACTTGATGTGAAAGGGATATCATAGAATACAACGTGAGTCGCCACACACAGAAACAGAACACGAAAATTGATGTGAAAGAGATGCTAAAGATCACTGCAGGAATCTTCAACCAGAAAAAAAAAAACCCCACAAAACATTGTCGTGAAAGGGATCCTGCTAAACACATTACCGGTCTCCACACACAGAAATACAACACACAGCATTGTTGCGGAAGGGAGCCTACAGATCAAAACACGATCTCCACAGAGAGAGGACTCCAAACATTGTTGTGAACAAGATCCTACAGAATACAAGATGGGTTTCCACACCGAAATAGAACACGAACAATCGTTGTGAACGGGATCCTACGGAGCACAACAAGGGAATCCCGTATAAAAAGAATAGAACACAAAACATAGTTGTGGAAGGGATCCTGCAGATCACTACCTGAGTCCACACAGAAATAGGACATGAATCATTGCTGTGAACCGGATCCTACAGCACACAGCACCGCTCTCCATACAGAACAGAACAGGAAACACTGATGTGGGAGGATTCCTTCAGCACACAGCACCGGTCTCCATACAGAAACAGAACACAAAACATTGATGCACAAGGGGCCCAAACAGACCACCACACCGGTCTTCACACAGAAAAAAAGAACACGAAGTTTTGTTGTGAACGGGATCTTACGAATGACAGCATGGTCTGACACGCACGAATAGAGCACAGCATGTGAAAAGGAGGCTACAGAACACGTCGTCACCTGTCTCCACACAGAGAGACAGAACTTGGCACATTGTTCTCTGTGTACATGCGGATTACACCGACTCAACACCACTGACTCGTACACGTGCGTTCGTATTCTGGAATACTTCATCCGGACGCAGGCCTTGAGAGAGATGACAACATTGATGTTGTTTTTCTCTGCCGTGAAAGCGCCGCTGTGTACGACCGAGATGTGTACATGGATTCGTGTTGTGTAACACCTGAATGACACGCATATTACAGGTGCAGAAACAGGAGGAGGAACATTCGCTGGAATTACTGTATGTGTGTGTGTGAACTTGAAACTGGTCTGGACGACTTGCATGCTGAAATGTGTTTCCTTCGTTTCTGATTTCAGATGGTGATGTTATTCTGCATTTGGACTTTACATCGGGATTTTTTTTTTTTATCGGATTTTATTTCAGCTTCCTTCGGTGGTGTCTGTCAAGACACTTTTTTTTTAAACCATTGTGCATTCCTCGTGCTACATCACTCTTCATATATTCGTGACCCTTCAGGAGTTGTAATGAGGTCACGACAGCAGCCATTGAATATTGCACACACAGAGACAACAATGAACCGGAACAAAAGAAAAGGTGCTAACGTGTTCGAGAAGGAGATCATCACAAACTGTCACCCATTATCTCACATCGTTCTGGTGGTACGCTTTGTCTTCAGACAGAACCCCCCCCCCCCCCCTCCCCCCGATCTCCCTCTTTTCGTAGATCCCATTCCCCCCACCCACAGACACCCGTGCACATACGCACACACGCCATCTTACCCAGGCAATTCAATGCACATGCTTTCATCCGCCCTCGAAAAAAAACGAGATATCCCGAAGTATGGATGCTATGAATCCACACTGAAGCAAACAACAGTATCATCAGCAACAAAAAAAAAAACCCTTGTGACCAGGCGTGCTGCTAAACATGTGGATATGAATCTTGTCATGCGAGAGTGGCGACAGACCTCTTTGACAGTGAGACATGGATTTTGTTTTCATGGATACCTTCCATACACAGAACTCCAAAAGAAAGAAAGGGGAGAAAAGGAATGAGAGTGGACCAATGTCCTGAAGAAACAAGGATCCTGGTGAACGAACTGTTTGCAGTGCACACAGAAGGAAAGTCTTGCCGACATGGAAATGTCGTTAACATAGTGACAAGAACTTTGTTGAATGTGAACTGTAGTGGACACAGGGACAAGAAATGGAACATGATTAAAACTGACAAAAGAGTCTTGCCGAGTGTGAAATATCATGAACACAGAGGAAGAGAGCTTATCGAACGTGGACTATCATTTACAGAGGAAAAAAAAGGTATTGTAAAGTATGGGTAAAATTAATACAATAGAAAGGATTTCTTGAACGTGAAATGTTATTAACACAGAGAGAAAAAAAAGGATGGTTTGGAATGTAGATTAAAATCAACACAAAGAAAAGTATTTCTAGGGTGCGAAGTTATTAATTCAAAGAAAAGGATGGTGTGGAATATGGAGACAATCAACACAGAGAGAGAGGAATTTCCGCGATGTAAAATATTGTGAACATATTTTGAAAAGGATCTGGTTGGACATCATTAACCCATAGAACAGGATCTTTCTTTCAGAATGTGGACATAATCAACACACGGATGTAATGTTGAATCTGAATATCATAGCACACACACAGGTGAGAAGAGCGCGGACAACCCACAGCATTAACACTGATAAAAAAAAAGAGAAAAAATGTTACTTTGTGTGAACAGCATTATACACCGAATCGTATAATCGTGGTAGTATAAAGATATAAGCGCAAAGAAAGGGGGATTTTGTCTGCGTGAACATCGTCAACAACATCGAAAAGGCACTGTTCATTGTAGCTGTCGTTAACACGTTGATAAAGGATCTTCGTAAGTGAATACAGATGTCGTTGAGGAGTGTATCATTTCCACATGTATGGCAAGCTTGATGATCCAATGGATTTGGGGAAAATGATTTGTGCAGTGTGTGTTAACTGTCAACACGCAGATAAAGCGCTTGCCATGACAGCACTGAAATCTGGATGTTAATGAGTGCCAATATTATCGCCAGTCGACATGACTATCATGTTCGGTGAGGGTGAATATCACGACCACACCAACAAGACCTTGTTGCTTTTTAATTTCTCGTCCTCATCAAAAATTATCTTGCCGAAACCAATTGCTATTCACGCACGGAAAATCGAAGTGATTTGTGAAATTCACTGTGATTTTTTTTAGTATAAAGTGCACAGATGTGATTCTTTGTACGTTCACAACACACCGAACATTAAGCTGGGTTTTTTTTTGTTTGCTTGTTTGTTTGTTTGTTTGTTTTAGTGTGTGTAGTAGGTGCAACTGGAAAAAACAGCAGCAGGAGAAAGGATTGTTGAAATGAGTGAGTGCTGCTCAAACACATGAAAAGGAAATTTCAGATCTGACCGGTTCAAGACACAATGACCACATCTACAAATCAACCATTGATAGTAGGTGCCATTAGCGCGACAATGTGGTAAATGTGGATTAGCCTGTGGATGTCCTTCCTACACATGCAGTGGTCTTGCCCTGAGCGTGTCGGTGCTGTACGTAATATTCCAAAAACACGATCTTTTTTAGTACAGATGTTACGACCACGTGGGAAATTATCCTGTTGAATGGACATGGGAAATTATCTTGTTAGGTGGACATAGGAAATTATCTTGTTTGATGGACATAGGAAATTATCTTGTTGGATGGACGTAGGAAATTATCTTGCTAGGTGGATACATTTCAGTCCACGTGAAACGTTTCTGAATGCGGGTGTTGATGCTTAATACGCAAAATGTTTTGTGATGAATGCAGATGTGATTATTATACAAAACAATGGCACTGTTTGTACACACACACACACACACACACACACACACACACACACACACACACACACACACACACACACACACACACACACATCTTGCGCTAAGTATGGATTATCCTGGCATCACGAATTTATTCTCTGTGCATGCCTTCTTCGTACGTGAATGGATTTGGGCGAATGATAGTGTTTTACCTTTTATCGGTGTTTTGTTTTGTGGCAGGGTGGTGGTGTCTTTGGGGGGGGGGGGGGGGGGGGGGGGGGGGGGCGGGTGTAAATGAATCAGGGGACACAACTCTGAAATCATCTCACCAACTTAGCAGAAGTTGTTTTAAATTACTTCCTTTTCGTAATACTTTTCTGTGATGGCGTTTTTCACCGTGAGTTAGGCATGTTTTGTTTGTAGCTCGAGGCTAGTGTGATCCATGTGGCCCGAAGTCACAGCGTTCATACACACGCTGTACACACAGTCATGTGTAAGATGTAAACCACCACAGGGCGTTTTTAGAGCGTAGGCTGATGGTAAACGCCGTACTGCGTAGCGTGATGCTGGCGTATTACGCTGGAGCTTACGAGGGCAATGAGACGTAGGTGTAGAGGGGGGGGGGGGGGGGGGGGGGGGGGGGGGGGGGGGGGGGGGGGGGGGGGGGGGGGGGGTAGGGGTGGGGGTTACCCCCGACGATGAGTGATGCACACGTTGTCTGCACCTCTGATGATTGATTGCAGGCAGAGTGCCTGGGTTGTTAAAGCACTTCTTCTCGCTCACCGCAGGAATGTGATCTCTCTGTCTGTCTGTGTCTGTCTGTCTGTCTGTCTGTCTGTCTCTCTCTCTCTCTCTCTCTCTCTCTCTCTCTCTCTCTCTCTCTCTCTCTCTCTCTCGACCGTTCTTGAATACTCTTCCGCTGTTCTGGACGATAACCTTGGAGAAGCTGCTTGATCTGGTCGTTCTTTCTCATGATTGTGTGGTTCCTCCATCCGTCGTCGCAAAGTGTACCTACATCAACACGTAAAGAGAATCTGGCTGTGTTATGTGAAGGATCTTCCTGCGCACGGAATAGTCTTGTCGTGTGTGAGGCTACTATTGATAATGTTAAAAAAAAAAAAATCTGCATTGTTGAGTATGTATGTTAAGAGCATGTGCAAGATGATCTGCTGGATGGAGATGTTTTCAACTCACGTGATTCGTTTATGAATGTTAGCATGGCTGTTAAGTTAGCAAGGTATTTATGGTGATAGCGAATCGGATTTTTTAAACACAATGTCCTGGTATCTATGTTATTACTATGTCATTGCACACACACACACACACACACACGCACACACACACACACACACACACACACACACACACACACACACATACACGTTTAATCGCCTGCACGCACACACAGGCAGGATGAGAAAAGATTCGATTGGTTCCACACAGAAAACGTTTTTAAGTTTAGCAAACTGGCTGGTACGTTTTTTTTTCTTTTTTTTTTATCAACAAAACGAAGAAAATCAGTCTCAGCTTGTCATGTGAATTGTGAAAACAGTTATCGATTCCTGGAGAATGATGTAATGGATAGAGAACAGGACTTAATACATATTGTTCGATCACACATACCGTGTAGCAGCTGAGGCCGTTTGTCCGAACAAGAAAATAATTCACATTATGCATTGACAAGTGTCTCGACTGCGATGGAAATAATAATGTGTCGTTTGTTTAGGTTGAATAATTGATGCCGTATATTTCTAGTTTCAGTTATCTTCTTGAAGTCGGGATAAATACATATGATTGTAATGCTTTGGTAATATACTCCGTTCAGAACGAACTAAACGAGTTTGAGGATCGCTTGAAAAACATATTACTTGAAACTGCGAATTGCTTCAAAATCCGAATAATCCAAGTCATGGATCGGTATTCAGTATTTGTTTGATAACGTAAGGCCATAGAAAATTATGTCATTATTCTAACATGGGAAATTGGACTTGTTTTTATTATCTATTTGTTTAATCATTTTTTTATCTATTTATTTTGCTTACTATCTTTTCATTACTAATTATCGCGAACAGGCCACTTAATCGCTAAAATGCTATTTCCTATCAAGTGAAGTAATAGTACATATTTTCTCAAACAGTGACTTCTATTTTAGATTTCTTTCGGGTTTTTTTTTTTTTTCCCCTCAACAGAATAATGGATTATATGAAATGTCAACGCTTTTGATATTCTATGATAAGCAACTTATTTTAACACATGAGTTATCGGTTCGTAAACAGTAACTTCACACCTGTCCCTTGTGGGGATGCCGTAAGCTTTGTCGGTACAGATAGCTCCACCGCCATCCGAGAGTTGTGCTAATAACTTATCTTTTTTTGTTACTACTTTTGACTCTGCCTTTTCGTTGTTTTATTTTGAATATGTTTTCCTTGTCTTTCTTTACTGATGTCTGTTTTGTTTTGGTATTTTGTTTTTTTGTTTGTTTTTCTGTGAACCATTCCACAGTTTTCTCTTCTTGAAACTCAAACTATGTTTCTGGGGGTACACCAGTGTAAAGTGGGCACTGGTGTCCCTTCTGCTCTCTTTTATTTGCCCAAAGTTGACCTTGTTTTGCGCTGAAATGAATTCTTTGTTTCTCTGTTTTTCTGTGTGTGTGTGTGTGTGTGTGTGTGTGTGTGTGTGTGTGTGTGTGTGCGTGCGTGGCGTGCGTGCGTGCGTGCGTGTGTGTGTGTGCGTTATTTTGGGTTTGTTTTGGTTGGGTTGGGTTGGGTTGGTTTGGTTTGTTTTACTCTTACTTTACGGGGAGTGTAAAACCAAACGGGAAGGTCTGTAGCATTGTCTAAGTAGGCCCCTGGCCTGATGATATAAGCCTCAGTTTAGTTCTCATGTCATAACTGCATTTTGTTGTTGTTCCGTTTCAGTTTTTCCTTTTCTTCTCTCTCTCTCTCTCTCTCTCTTCTCTCTATCTCTCTCTCTTTTAGATGGCCTCTCTCTCGTTTCTATCAACGTGGCTCTTTTCTATGGTGCGAGTTACCCCCTCCTCCTCCTCCCCCCCCCCCCCCCCCCCCCCCCCCCCCCCCACGGCTCTGTGGTGTGGTTGGACGCCTATACTGATTCAAACTGAGTTCAATCCCACAGTGTCCGTGCAAATCATGGAATTTAGTTTACTGCTGGGATCTCGGATCGGTCGTCGGTTATAGACCCGATCCACAGATCCGCTCCCAAATGTCGTGGCTTTGTCCTCCAGCCGCACAAACCGTCTTCCCACTCAGACTGGTCAGAGTGAGTTGTGTAGTTTTGAAGTCATTCTCTACACTGGCAGGCCGCCTCCTAAATTAGGTCGCGGCCAGAAAGAAGGGTACA
Organism: Conus betulinus; assembly: GCA_016801955.1. NCBI lineage: Eukaryota > Metazoa > Mollusca > Gastropoda > Neogastropoda > Conidae > Conus > Conus betulinus. The sequence continues at coordinate 225,904 of JADBJO010000537.1, read as the reverse complement.
CCCGAAGAAGCCTGTGGGAAACAAAAACACTGTTCTCAACCGCCCAACCAACCAGCCGATAGCAATCTCTCACCACCCTTGAAAACAAGCGCTATGTTGACATAGGGAGCAGGGATGGAAACGCCTAGAAAATTCTGTTGTGAGTTCAAGATAACTTCTCCCTGGCAGGCGTCACTGTGTGATCGCCACTGGACGCGACAGAATAGAACCTCCATGGAAGCGTTCCCTCAGGTTTACCAGCCCGTATTTCATGACCGCAGAGCCCACCAGCGAAGGACGCTACCACCAAGCAAACTGCTGCATGCATCCCGCAGCTTCACCCGTCGCTGTTTCGCCGACAGGTGACAACAGTACGATTCCACACACAGTCAAGCTTTCGCCACACGGTCTTACGTGCCTTCCGAAGAAGATCCTGGGTTGCAGTGTTTCCCTCTGTCAGCACGACTTTCCTTGTAGTTCGTGGGTCTTGATATTTATGACGTCTAAACTGACGGTGAAGTCTGCTGTCTCGCCGGAAAAAAAAACAAACATCCTGTTCAGACTAGTTCTTGAAACATGGCCTGGTGACTCGCTTTGAACAAGAAGAAGAAGAAGAAGAAAACAAGAACCAACCAGCACAATACAATACAATGTAATACAATCTGCGGGGGCAGATTCGCCGTGTCCGTGATTTGAACCTCAACGGGGCAGGTTCAGCACTATCCTCTTTTCAGCCTTCTCTTCCACCAGCCCAGCCCTTGACGTTAGCTGAAGTAGTGGTCCGAGTTCTTGTCTTTCGAGCGAGACGATAAACAGAGCTCCCGTGTCGCAGCGAGCACGTCACGGACATCACAGAACCCACTACAACAAGACAGGTGTGTCTGGTAAATCTCTGAAGAACAGTCCGCAGTGACAGGAAAACTAACACACACAGTGACAGAAGAAGAAGAAGAAGAAGAGAAGAAGAAGAAGAAGAACAACAACAACAACAACAACAATAACAAGAACAAGAACAAGAACAAGAAAGGAGAACAAGAACAAGAAGAACAAGAAAACAAGAATCAGTACAATACAATACAATACAATATAATGGAATATGATGGAACCAGTACAATCCAGTGAAGGTGAAGTGCAGTGCAGTGCGGTGGAATATGATATGAACCAATTTACTATGATACAGTTTCAGTTTCAGTTTCATCAAGGAGGCGTCACTGCGTGCGGACTAGTCCATATACGCCACACCACATCCGCTAAGTTTGGAGACCACATTACGCATAATTTTAAGCCGATGGATTAATGAATTAATAACAACTAAGATGAGAGAATCGAAGAAGAGAGTCTCGTGGCTACGACTCAGCGGATGTCTGACCTACGCATTAGCCCAACCTGCTGGTCAGACCTTGAGTATCTGCCTGCCATTTTTACTATGATACAATATTATACAATTCAATATGATACAATACAATGAATACAATACAGTAAATACAATACAATACAATACAAACAACACAACACACACAACACACAACACGTCGCAATACAACACACAGGAAACGATGTTCGACGAGCGTTAACACTAACTGCACGCCAACCATTTCCTATACATAACGCAGCAAACACTCTTACTGACTTGAGGGATAATTATACGGCAATTGATGTCGAGGAAGCGGAATACACTATTTAAAAAAAAAAATGAAAGAAAATGATCGCGTTGAATGTCGATGATATCACCACACGAAAAACGATCTTGTTGAAATGTCGATGATATCTGTCATCACACGGAACAGGGCTCGCGGAATGTCAGCCATGGCTATGAAAAGACGTGAACGATCTTGCTGATTGTCGATTGTATCGTAGCGTGCAGAGTGAATCTCGTTGAATGTCCATGTTATCATTACACTGAACATGATCGCGTTGAATGTCGGTGTTATCATTACACTGAACATGATCGCGTTGAATGTCGGTGTTATCATTACACTGAACATGATCGCGTTGGATGTCGGTGGTGTGACATATCACACAGACAATCACGTGTGAAAGTGTTGACGTTATTGTGACATGGACAATGATTTACTGTAGTCAGTGCTTTTGCTGTTGTTGTTGTTGTTGTTGTTGTTGTTGTTGTTGTTGTTGTTGTTGTTGATGATGATGATGATGATGATATTTTTAGAGTGTCCATTGTGTTTTCGTTTGGAAAAACAAAAACGTGGTGTGATATGCACGCGGGAAAATGAGTTGAAAGAGTATAAATACGACTGGCCTGTTACTTAGCAAATGAGAGTCAATGTTATCTACCACCACACGGAGAATGGGAACAAACACTAACAACTTGTTCTCCGAATCTCGATGTTTTTATCACACAGAAAATTCGTTTTGTTGATGTCCATGAAATTATCACAGGACGAAATTTGATCTTGTGGTGTACGCGCCTTATTAGTCACTGAAAATCCCTTCGCGAGTGTAAATGTCACTATCACAAGGATAATTATTTTGTTGGAATATGGTCTTTCCTTGTCACACACACACACACACACACACACACACACACACACACACACACACACACACACACACACACACATTCTCATGGTGGGCGAATGTCGATGTTATTATTACAGCGAAACAATTGTCTCGTGGAATACAGGCGTTACTTGTTATTAGGAAAATGATCTGGTTAAGTGTGAATGTTATTATAATACGGACAATGATTGTGTAAATAATGAGCGTCATTCATCATTGGGAGAGTGATCTTGGGTGTCAATATTATCATCACGAGGAAAATGTTCTTGTTGAGTGTCAATGTCATTATCACCTGGACAATGATCTTTTT
>JADBJO010000537.1:215595-218095 GCA_016801955.1 Conus betulinus | reverse complement strand
GTAGGATACCCGTTCATATCTGACACCGTGTTATTTTGGGTGTAGGATATCCGTTCATGTCTGACACCGTGTTACTTTGGGTGTAGGATACCCGTTCATATCTGACACCGTGTTATTTTGGGTGTAGGATACCCGTTCATATCTGACACCGTGTTATTTTGGGTGTAGGATACCCGTTCATATCTGGCACCGTGTTATTTGGGGTGTAGGATACCCGTTCATATCTGACACCGTGTTATTTTGGGTGTAGGATACCCGTTCATATCTGGCACCGTGTTATTTTGGGTGTAGGATACCCGTTCATATCTGGCACCGTGTTATTTTGGGTGTATGATACCCGTTCATATCTGACACCATGTTCTCGGTGTAGGGTATCCGTTAATGTCTGAAACCATGTTATTTTCCGTGTAGGATATGCGTTCATATCTGGCATCATGTTATTTTCGGTGTAGGATATCCGTTCATATCTGGCACCATGTGCGTTTCGTGTAGGATATCTGCTCATATCTGACGCCATATTATTTCCGGTGTAGAATCTCCGTTCATATCTGACACCATGTTATTTTCGGTGTAGGATATTCGTTCATATCTGACACCATGTTAGTTTCAGTGTAGGATATTCGTTCATATCTGAAACCATGTTCTTTTCGTGTAGAATCTCCGTCCATATCTGGCACCATGTCATTTTCGGTGTAGGATATCCGTTCATACCTGGCATCATGCAATTTTCGGTGTAGGATATCAGCTGATATTTGGCACCATGTTTCTTTTGCTGTAAAAGTGTGTACTAAGTATCCATGGTGTTTTTGCCGTAAGATGAAGGATATCCATGCTGTCCTTGCAACATGCTGCTTAATCCGTGATATGTAAGATGTCCGTGTGGGACGTGGCACCATGTTGCTTTCGTCCCACTATGTAGCATACCCAGTCCACGCTTGGCATTTTGACTTTCTCCGTGAGGTGTAGAACACCCGGTGCACGCCTGGCTTTGTTACTGACTCTGTAAGATGTTGAATATCCAAAGCACGCCAGACACTATTTTCCTTTCGCCGTAGCGTACATAGGGTACACGGTGCACGCCTGACACTGGATTACTTTCGCCGTAAAGTGTAAGAAGTCCGGTGGACGCCGGACACCGTTAATTTCGCCGTAAAGTGTAGGAAACCCATTCCATACCTGACACTGTTAATTTCGACGTAAAGTGTAGGAAATCCGGTGGACGCCGGACACTGTTAATTTCGCCGTAAAGTGTAGGAAACCCATTCCATACCTGACACTGTTAATTTCGCCGTAAAGTATAGAAATACCTGGTGGACGCCGGACACTGTTAATTTCGCCATAAAGTGTAGGAAACCATTCCATACCTGACACTGTTAATTTCGCCCTAAAGTGTTGGATACCCGGTGGACGCCGGACACTTATTTCCCCGGAAAGTGTAAGATAATCGCTGCGCGCCAGGCGTTATATTATTTTCGCCGTGAAGTGTAGGATATCTGCTGCAGGCCTAGCATTGTTACTTACCCTGTAAGTATCTTCTATCAAATATCTTCGCACACCTAACACCAGCAATATGTCTCCTCTCACGTTGTAGGTAATCAAAATGGGACAGCATCTGTTGTGGTTTTCTCTCACGTTGCAGGTAATCAACATGGAACAGCATTTGTTTGTTTGTTTTTTTCCCCCGTCTGCTTAGAATCTTGGAATATTTGAGAGATAAACCCTGATCAGCTGTCTGTAATGTTGATTCAGTCACTGCCATTCTGCTGTAGTTTAGTGTATTGTTGATTCAATCACTGCCATTCTGCTGTAGTTCAGTGTAATGTTGATTCAGTCACTGCCATTCTGCTGTAGTTCAGTGTATTGTTGATTCAGTCACTGCCATTCTGCTGTAGTTTAGTGTATTGTTGATTCAATCAGTGCCATTCTGCTGTAGTTTAGTGTAATGTTGATTCAGTCACTGCCACTCTGCTGTAGTTTAGTGTAATGTTGATTCAGTCACTGCTATTCTGCTGTAGTTTAGTGTATTGTTGATTCAATCACTGCCACTCTGCTGTAGTTTAGTGTAATGTTGATTCAGTCACTGCCACTCTGCTGTAGTTTAGTGTAATGTTGATTCAGTCACTGCCATTCTGCTGTAGTTCAGTTGACCAACAGGAACCATTTCAGGGCTGTCACCACGCAAAGGACAAAGTTCTGTCAGCACACACACACACACACACACACACACACACACACACACACACACACACACACACACAGAGAGGGGGGGGGGATGACGTAGGGAAGGTATCTCCGCCCCCCCCCCCCCCCCCCCCCCCCCCCCTGTCCTCCCAAAAGAAAAAGGCATACGGACATGTAGTCATGTAAACCAGTGCACGTTATACAAGTTGGCCGATTGACATCTTAGGACATATAAAACTAAGCCATGCAGAATAGGTCTTGCCATGAATAAACAGGAGTTTCAACATTGGCCTGACGATGTTTCCTCTCTCCCTTTGTT
>JADBJO010000537.1:193095-208095 GCA_016801955.1 Conus betulinus | reverse complement strand
GCAAAACGAGGTATTTTTCAACTCTTAGACGTCATGTGGTAAATCTACATGTTACATCATTTCTCCGTTATCACTTTATTATGTCATTCAAACGTCTTATATCTTTCGTCTTCGTCCTACCTATTGTTTAACTGATGTTATGGCATTTATCGCTCATTATCTTGAGAGCCCACGTAATCTCTTCCGAATGTCTGTTACCTCCCTCCACCCTTCCCCTCTGTCTTCATGGCTCTCATTCACTGATGCATCCCCGCTCCTTCCTTTCTGTGAGTGAAATGGAAGTCCACAGCACCCTAGAGGAAAGGACATTCGAGGTCCAACGAAACTCTTTGCACTAGCTTATATTTTCTGAATATCCTGAAGCAACTTTCCAATGTTGCCAAATTTTGAACACAGTTCTGTAAGGATTTTTAGTACGTTACTTTCCTAGACCTGCTTGACCGTCTCTTTGATGTGTTTATTTTCACCTCGGTCATCTTGGTCATCCTGTGAGCCAATCTGCAGCTCACCTCTCACCAAGAACTCGCCTTGTACATCAGAAACTCCATGCCAAAAGAAGGGGTGGGTGGGGTGGAGGCAGGGCTCTTTCTGTTGAAACTGTTTTCAGTCTTCTTGCGATATTGTGCTCGTAAATTCCTTTTCTTTTCTTTCGCATTTTTTAAAAACTGGTTTTTGTTTCCGTTCTTGATCTTTTTTTTCTGCCTCTGTGGCCCCATTCTTTGATTTGTGTATTGAACACTCTGCACTTTTTTTGTAATTCACCCCATAGGAATGCAGGGAGAGAGAGAGAGAGAGAGAGAGAGGAGAGAGAGAGAGAGAGAGAGAGAGAGAGAGAGAGAGAAAGAGGAGGGGAGGAGAGCGGAGGGAGAGAGAGAGTGGGGGTTGAGGAGCTTTCAGTGTGTCCCTTAATCTAGAAATCAAGTGGCAGTAATTTCTTCTTTGTGTCATTCTCTTTGACTCTGCTTTCTGTTTAAATTTGGGTTTAGTTTTTTTTTTTAATTCCCTCTACACTGGTGCCAACCGCTTTTCTGTATTAGTGGTCTGTTCATCTTCTTGTGGTCTGAAAACGCATTCTTTTTTTTCTCGATAAACTTTGTAAGATGTGAGTTCCTTTTTCTGATCTAGTGACTATAAACAAAGAGTTTAACCACTGGAACAGTCAGCTGCTGTCTATTCTGTGGTGCTGTTCATTAATCAGGCATTTGGGTGCATCTTTGTTACGCTGGAGTTATCTCAAAAGGTTCAGTATGATTAGAGTGGTTGGTGCACTTAACATGGCTTAGTTTTATTCGACTGAAGGACTGAAGACTTGAAAACGTGTGAAGAAGTGTGCCTCTCAACCATATGTAAACCTGAGTTTCCCTTAACGGGCGTGACTTCTTAGTTTTGTTGTTTGTGTTTTACTTGTTTGTTTGCTTGCATTTGTTTGTTTGCTTTATGGTACGTGTTGATAGCCCTTGAAATGCTCTCTGTTGGTCTGTGCGAGCTGTACTGAAACATTGTCCGTGCCTAATTCCAGTACCGTCATTTCAGCTTTGTTTCCGATAATGCTTTCAGCTTTGAATGATTTATTTCTCCTCAAAACACGAACATCATTCTCTTGGTGATTGTGGAGCCGATGTTCAAAGACTTTGTTGTTTTTCACTGTATATCCGGACGAGCTCGGTGTAACAAGATCTTCCTTCGTTGGTATCCAGCCATCCAAAGTCAGATGACGTCTGGAACTGTTGTTTGCCGTTTGTAAACGACGCTTTCATCTTAAACTAAAATCTATAGCACACACACACACACACACACACACACACACACACACACACACACACACACACACACACACATATATATATATATATATATATATATATATATATACACACACACGTATACACGCGCGCGCGCGCGCGCGTGCCCTGACCGTTTTCTCTCCGTTCAATGTTGTACGTGCTATATTCACTTCTTGCATGATATTTTGGCATAAGGATAAACTTCCGTTTAGCTCTTTGTACTGTACGTCAGCAGACAGGCGACCATGCGAGTGCCCTCTGATTCACCGTTTCCTCTCTCGAGGTAGTCAACACCGCACACTTTTCTCTCCTTTTACAGTGGCCACGTTTCTGCGTCTGGTTGAGTTAGCCTTTGTTTCTGAGTTTCTCCAGACTCTATGCTGTTCACTCATTCTGAGAGTAACCAAGGTGCAGCTCAACGTTATTTCGTTGCCGATTTATGAAACACTTTGCTTGTAATACGGCTCATAGTGTTCACCAGTTTGTCAATGCTTGCGATTTCTTTGTGATACCACTGGTAGTATCCAACAATATTTCGTTGCTGTGATTTCTCGCGCATCTGTGAAACTAGTATTAAAGCTGGTTCAGTATAGACCCTGTGCAGAGAAGTGACACCCGAGCCAGGTTCGGTGTTAGGTCATATTCAGGTTGAGCGTCGACACTCACCAAGGTGGTAGGTAGGGTAGACGGGAAAACCGCAACAGGAAGGCCGGTCGGTGAGGGAGAGGAAGGGGGGGGGGGGGGGGGGGGGGGGGGGGGGGGGGGGGGGTTACAGTGGTTATGCAACACTACACCGATGCCATCAGAATATCAATACATGAAGGCCCATTCGTATGTGAACTAATCTTACATCGGCTTGGGTGCCAATCCCTGAACTTAATATTTCATGCGGTGGGTATGGGCGTTGATTGGAAGAGGTGGCGATGGGGTTCCTGAAGCAAAGCAACTATGCTAAATGACGTGGATGAAAGAAACCTTGGCCTTTCTTATCATGTTGACCCATGCTTGTTTCGACTTTCAGTCGGGGGACTCGGTATTAACTGGTTTTTGCTTCAGCATGCTTACTGTCCAGATATGGTTTATGTCTGATCAAAAAAAAAAAAAAAAATCAGACAGATGCCCCTTTATAACTCTTTATCTATATCCCACTTTTCCCCGATTTCCACTCACGTAGGAATTTCTGATGCTCATCACAACACTTGTGTTCTTAAATTCTTTTGCTTCTCTCTTGCAGCCTTCTTTCACAGTTGGATATACTTTTCTGTCCAGTTTTCTCTCCACTCGCTACTTTTCAAGCTCACTGCTCGATGTTCTGCACAGACCGTTCACTTTATAAACATGGTGTGGACATGCTGAGAGGATTGCGCACACCACCACCAGTTTCCATCTCCGTCCTGTGGCAGTTTCTCGCTTTTCCACTGCAGTTGTATTCTTTAACGTAGTTCATGGATTTGAACCTGAGGCCCTTCAATTTCTCCCCCCTTCTCTCCTTTAATTCTTTAGCCCTTTCATTACCGACCATACCCACTATTGTACATTATTGATGTTTCTATATTCCCCTTTCTGTTGCGTCCTATTTGGTCTTTTTTCAAACTGTACCTCCGTTCTTTGAAGCCCTGCGGTCTGCCCCCCCCCCCCCCCCCCGTTTTCATTCTTCTCTGCTACAAATGGTCCCTTTTATACACTGCTGCCTTGCTACAAACTTATGACACAGTTCATTGCCTTGCATTGACACCCCTTTACTTTTTTCTGTCGGCGGTACTGAACAGTAGGATGGACGTACCCTGTTCAACTCCATCCGGTTCTCCCCTTCCCATGCTGCCCTTCATTTATCAGTCTTATGTTCTTCTCCCATCCTTCCTTCACTCTCTAAAGCTCTTTCCACCTCCAGAGCATCATTCACCAGTTTCACGTTGTCTTCCCCTCACATCTTTTGCTTGTGTTTTCCTTTTCTTCACTCGTCCATCATTCATCCTTCTCACGTTCCCCAGTTGCCGTTCCGTCTCTCAGTTACCATTCTCATGTTCTCTTCTTCTCATCTTGTTCTTCATTTACTATTGTCGTGTTCTGCCCCCGTCCTACACTCAACATTGTATTTCTTTTTTTTTCGCAATACAAAACATATCTAACAAAACAGTACAATTCTCTCCACGGTGTAGAGTCAGTGAATCACTTAAGGCAGTGGACCACGAGACAAAGCAGTATCTTACAAAGCAGTTCAGTTTCTTCCCACAGCTTAAGGTCCATGAATCACATAACGCAATGAACCACAGTACAGCACGACGTAATGCAGTTCATTACATCTTCTTCCACAACTTACCGACAATGAGTCACACGAAGCAGTGGAACACTGCACAAAAGGACACAATTCAGTTCAGTACACCTTCTTCTACAACTTACAATTAGTCACACAAAGCAGTGGAACACACACAAAAGGACATAATTCAATTCAGTACACCTTCTTCTACAACTTACAGACAATTAGTCACACAAAGCAATGGAACACTGCACAAAAGGACATAATTCAATTCAGTTCAACGTCTACCACAACTTACAGACAATAGTCACACAAAGCAATAGAACACGATACAAAAGGACATAATTCAATTCAGTACAACTTCTTCCACAACTTACAGACAATTAGTCACACAAAGCAGTAGAACACGATATAAAAACGACGTAATTCAATTCAGTACAACTTTCTTTTTCTACTTCAAGATCACGTCAACTTTTTTCACACTCGCCATGCAGTTCTGTATGCTGAGTTGCAGTGCTAATGATGGACGTTCACTCGTTTGCTTTAATGTTTGTGCGTTTGATACAGTAATGTTTGGGGTTTTTTTTGGTGACCTGATGTATGGTGCGCTGACACAATCATTCTGTAATATTATTCAAGCAGTAATGTAAGACGTGAATATTGATTACAGTCCTGAAACAATGTACGGCACATTGCGTGTGCGGGTGGGTTTGTTTGTTTGTTTGTTTTTTTGTCTCATCGTGTCAGCCATTCGTTATGAACGCGTTGCTTTCTGTTCTTTCTGTCTTCTTCTCTGCCGACTGTGCCCACTATCACTCTGTCGTTGTCCTGGTTTCATGACTGACATCATTCTCACGCTCTTCTCTTTCCTTCCTTTTCCTCATCCGTGCTTCGGTCATCAGTGTCTCGCCACTTTTTCCATCTCTTATTAACCTTTCCTGCGTTCTTCTCTTCATCTTCAGTCCAACATTCATCACTCTCTGTTTCCTCCCGACCAGCAGTCACCATTCTCGCGTCTCCCCCCCCCCCCCCCCCCCCCCCCCCCCCCCCCCAAAGTCCCCACAGTCCAACATTCACTATTCTTGCCTCCCCCCCCCCGAGTCCGACATTCCTCATTTTCACGTCCCCCCCCCCCCCCCCCCCCTTCCGCCTCCAGTTCAACACTTAGTGTTTTCACTTTTTCCCTAGTCTCCAGTTTCATTTTCACATTTTCTCCATCCAACATTCCTCATTGTCACGTTTGCCTCGGTCCAACATTCATTATTTCACCCTTTCCCCCATTCGACATTCATTATTTTCACCATTATCACAATCAAACATTAATTATTCTCATGTTTCCCCTGGTCAAACATTCATTATTCTCACGCTTTCCCCCGTCCAACATTCACCATTCCCACATCCCCCCTCCTCTCCAAAATGCTTTATTTTTACTTTTCGCGGTCAGACATTCATCATTAACAACTTTTGCCCAAATCCAACGTTCATCATTTTCACGTGTCCCTACGTCGAACATTCATCGTTTTCGCATCGTTCTCTCCATCACGTTTGTCGTTCACCAACCTCAATTTCTCTTCTATAAATTTCGTCTGTCAATCGTCATTCTCTTGTTGTTCTTTCTGATCGTATCACACACACATACACACACACGCACGTACGCGCGCGCACGCACACACACACACACACACGCACGCACGCACGCACGCACACATTCGTTTTTCTCTTGTCCCCTTCCCATTTCTATTCACCATCGGATTACGCTTACGATGTCCGATTTTCACGTACTCCGTGAGTCCTAAGTTCTTCCTCTTATCTGCCTTCTCTCTTCGAGTTTCCCATTCATCATTCTCACCTTTGTTCTGTTTTTCCAATCATTCATCACCCCCTTGTTTCCTTTGTTTTATTCTGGCCATCACTGCACCATTCCAACACAGTTCAGTGTTCACTAATCCATCGGTCTCATGTACCTGTCTTCTTTACCTTCTTATCTGCATCGTTCTCACATTACTTTCCCATCTACATTTCTGTCTGTCACCCTTTCGTACATCATTTATCATTCTCACATTCTTCTTTTCACCTTTCATTCATAGATATCGCTTTCTGTGCTAACCCCACCCTCTTTCATGATTCTGATGCTTTAATGATCTTGATCATTACTCACTTCATGTTCTCCTCTCGTCCTTCCTTTTATCATTTTCGCGTTTGCCTATTTTTCTTCCATTCGGGGCCATATGCACCGTCCTCAGTTTCTTGCCTTCTCATCCGAACTGCCCTTCATGACTGTCACGTTAGTCTCCCATTTCTTTTTTCATCATGTTCACGTTCTTCTCCCATCTCTCTTCCATCGTTCTCGCGTTTTCCTTTTTTCTCCCGTCTTTCACCGTTCTTCAGTTTTTCTTCCGTCCTTTATTCACTCCTTTTTCCTTCCCCTGTTGTACCTCTTTCGTCATTCTCACGTTCATTTCTCAATCCGTTCATTATTATCACGTTCTAGTCCTGTCAATCATTCACCATATTCTCGTTGTTGTCAGTCAGTCATAACCTTCACGGTTTCTTGTTTTCATTGTGTCTGTTATTTATATTCCTTCCTTCTTTCCTCCCTTCGTCATATTGACGTTCTCCTGTTCGTATTCTTCATAATTCATTTCTTCCGTTAACATCTTCTCATACTTCTTCTAATCCTGTCTGTCATTCGCTACTTCTCGTCCTATCCACTATTGAAATTTCTCACGTTCTTCCCCCATCCATTATTCATTATTTTCACGTTCTTTTCTATTCATCTCGTCCATTTCGTGTTTTTTCTATCCTCACTGCGTCCGTTATTTATCATTCTGTCATCACTTCATTTTTTTTTTCTTTTGTTGAATAATTCAGACAGTATCTTACTTTTATGTAGTCCATCAACCTGACGCTGGTTTTTTTTTGTCTTCGTCTCTTCTTGTCCTGTCCCCTGTTCATTATTTTCACCTTTTCTTTTTTTTACGTTCTGAAAATTGAATTGTTCTCTCGTTTCATTTTTCCAGTTTTGTCCATCACTGGATCATTCTCACGCTGTTCTTTTTTTCATGTAATTTATAATTCTCATGCTCCTCTCGCCTTTTCCCTCTCCTGAACCCTTCTTTTGTCAATCTCATGCTGCTGTTCTGTCCACCGTGCACCCTTTTCACATTCTCCTCTTCGCCTCTCCTTCACGGGTATTATGTAATCTCATCCCACATCTCATTCATATTTGTTTGTTATTCATTTTTCACTTTTTTTCTCCTTTCGTTCTTCATGATTCTCACGATCGCGCTTTATCCGTCCATCATACGTTCTTCTTACATTCTTATCATCTCGTCCGATTTTTCTTTTTACATCATTCTTTTGTTTTTCTCTCATCCCTCTTCCATCTTCCTCTCCTCTTCCCGCCATTTATTCATCATTTTACCCGTTCTTGTCATTCTCACATTGTCTTCACGTCCCGTTCATCATTCATCATTCTGACGCTGTGGTCCCGTCAGTCATTCATTGTGTTCACATTCTCCTCCAGTCAGTCAGCCATTGTGTTCACATTCTCCTCCAGTCAGTCAGCCATTGTGTTCACATTCTCCTCCAGCCAGTCAGTCACTGTGTTCACATTCTCCTCCAGTCAGTCAGTCAGCCATTGTGTTCCCATTCTCCTCCACTTAGTCAGTCACTGTGTTCACATTCTCCTCCAGTCAGTCAGTCATTGTGTTCACATTCTCCTCCACTCAGTCAGTCATGTGTTCACATTCTCCTCCACTCAGTCAGTCATTGTGTTCACATTCTCCTCCAGTCAGTCAGCCATTGTGTTCACATTAGCCTCCAGTCAGTCAGTCAACCATTGTGTTCACATTCTCCTCCAGTCAGTCAGTCATTGTGTTCACATTCTCCTCCAGTCAGTCAGCCATTGTGTTCACATTCTCCTCCAGTCAGTCAGCCATTGTGTTCACATTCTCCTCCAGTCAGTCAGCCATTGTGTTCACATTCTCCTCCAGTCAGTCAGTCATTGTGTTCACATTTCTCCTCCAGTCAGTCAACCATTATTTTCATGTTCCTCTGACATCAATCATTCATCGCTTTCACGTCCGTCTCTAGTCAGTTCTCAGTCATTCATCATTTTCAGGTTCGTCTATCGTCAGTCATTCTTCGTTTTCACACATCATCTTCCGTCATTTATTTATCCTTTTCACGTTCTCACTTTCGTCATTCATCATTTTCATGGTAAATCATAGCAACAGAGTTGTTGTCAAAAACACAGTTCATTATTTTGTGGTTTTCGTCATTCTCAAGTATCTGATTGAAACATGCGCACAAAGTGTTGAAAGAAAAAAAAACGAAAGAAATTAAGAATGATTAAAAAACTCCCATTATATCCTATTAACTTAGGAAATATTGTTATCATAAAAGCTTTTGACAAGGCACAGACGTTTGCTTGTAAAGCATTTTCGGAGAACAATGCATAGCTAAGCCTCACTTCTGATATGAAAAGTCGACGAGAGAAAGATGAGACTCTATGTCTCAACCAAAAACCTAACTCTTCCATTACACACAAGGATTTCAAAGAACAGCTGACGTCTTTCTTTTCGCACAAAAATATTGTTTGTATTTTATTTGTCTTTAAAAAAAAAAAAAAAAAAAGCCAGAAGATCGTTTTTTTAAAAGCCTCTGAGAAAAATGTAGTTGAAATGCACCGGGCGGTTAAAGGAAAGAACATGACAAGCTTGAAAAAAAAAACAGTAGGTCAGAATGTTTTATTTTTAATTTCATGGTCCAATCAGTTCAAAATCGTGTGTGTGTGTGTGTGTGTGTGTGTGTGTGTGTGTGTGTGTGTGTGTGTGTGTGTGTGTGCTCGCGCGCATGGTTGCATTTGTATATGTGTGCGTGCGTGTGTGTGTTTTGTTTATGTGCTTATGTGTGCACTCGTGTGTGTGTGTGTGTGAGTGTGTGTGTGTGTGTGTGTGTGTGTGTGTGTGTGTGTGTGTGTGTGTGTGTGTGTGTGTGACGTGCGTTTTGCATGCACGCGTGTGTGTGTGTGTGTGTGTGTGTGTGTGTGTGTGTGTGTGTGTGTGTGTGCGGACGCCTGTAATGATATATGTATATGTCCGCGTGCACGAGAGTACGCTTGCGCTTGTGTGTGTATGTGTGTGCGTGCGTGCGTGCGTGTGTGTGGAGTGTTTGTGTTTTGCGCGCGCGGTGATGTGTGGTGTGTGCATGTTGTGGTGTGTGTGTGTGTGTGTGTGTGTGTGTGTGCGTGCGCGCGCGCGCGCTAGTTTGTGTATAAGCGTGCGTGCGGAGGGGGTAGGTGGGTAGGAAGGGGGGGGGGGGGGGGGGGGGGCATGAGTCGGCATTTTCTCGCAACCATGTACATTGATGCGTTCGTGGAGGAACGATTTGACAGGGGAAAAGATGGGGATGGAGGGGAAGAGGGTGGGGAGAGCATGTGTGAGTAATTTTTCAAATGAAATGTGTTTGTGGTGTTTTTGACGAATTGTATCGTCTTTTTTTTTTTTAATGACCTTTGCTAAACATGTCATATATTTCTCGTAGCTTTTTATTTTCGCAATACAGGGAACACGGCTTAACTTGGTGTTAATCGCAGTGTTCTCTCTCTCTCTCTCTCTCTCTCTCTCTCTCTCTCTCTCTCTCTCTCTCTCTCGGTCAGTTCCTTCAATCATTGATTAGGTCAGTCGGTCGTTCAGTCATTCATTTGATGAGTCGGTGAGTCGGTCGTTCAATCGTTTATTCGGTCAGTCGGGTCGTTCAGTCATTTATTTCGGTCAGTCGGTTTAGTCATTTATTCGGTCAGTCGCTCGTTCAGTCAGTCAGTCATTCGTATGGTTGGTCGTTCAATTATTCATTCGTTCGGTTGGCAGGCCAACGGTGAAGCACAAATGCAGAACGTGACTTGGGTGAAGGTAAACGGGACGCAGATGCAGGGTCTGCCATGGGTACGGGGTGGCGGATGCAGCGTACAGCATGGTTGTGGGTGTAGAGGACGGGGATACAGCACATGATATGGGTGGGGGTACAGCGGTCGCGGTTGCTGGGCGTAACAAGGGTAGGAATACAGGCGGCTCGGATTTCAGGGCTTGACATGGGTATATATACAGAGGAAGGGGGGGGGGGGGATGAAGATGCAGAGAGTGACATGGGTGGGGGTACAGGGGGTGTGGATGCAGTAACATGGGTGGGAAGCAGAGGGGGGTGGATGAAGGGAGTGACCTGGGTGTCTTATTGGGCCAGAGAGGGTGGATGAAGGAAGTGACCTGGGTGTCTTATTGGGGCAGAGGGGTCGGATGAAGGGCGTGACGTGGGTGTCTTATTGGGGCAGAGGGGGCGGATGAAGGAAGTGACGTGGGTGTCTTATTGGGGCAGAGGGGGCGGATGAAGGAAGTGACGTGGGTGTCTTATTGGGGCAGAAGGGGCGGATGAAGGAAGTGACGTGGGTGTCTTATTGGGGTGGAGGCGGCACGGATGAAGGAAGTGACGTGGGTATCTTATTGGGGTGGAGGCGGCACGGATGAAGGAAGTGACGTGGGTGTCTTATTGGGGTGGAGGCGGCACGGATGAAGGAAGTGACGTGGGTGTCTTATTGGGGTGGAGGCGGCACGGATGAAGGGCGTGACGTGGGTGTCTTATTGGGGCAGAGGGGGCAGATGAAGGAAGTGACGTGGGTGTCTATTGGGGCAGAGGGGGCGGATAAAGGAAGTGACGTGGGTGTCTTATTAGGGTGGAGGCGGCACGGATGAAGGATGTGACGTGGGTGTCTTAATCGTCTTTGGGCAGAGCGGCGAATGAAGGGCTTGACATTGTGAGTGTATTGGAGCACTGGGGGGGCGTGCGGGAGGGACATTATGTCGGTGTTTTATTGGGGCAGAGGCGCTTAGATGCACGTGGTGACCAGGGTGGGAGTATTTGGCCAAACGGAACGCAGACGAAGGGCGTGACATGGTGGACGTATTAGGGCAGAGGGAACGCAGACGAAGGGCGTGACATGGTGGACGTATTAGGGCAGAGGGAACGCACACGAAGGGCGTGACATGGTGGGCGTATTGGGGCAGAGGGACGCAGACGAAGGGCGTGACATGGTGGACGTATTAGGGCAGAGGGAACGCACACGATGAAGGGCGTGACATGGTGGGGCGTATTGGGGCAGAGGGAACGCAGACG
Source organism: Conus betulinus (assembly GCA_016801955.1). NCBI lineage: Eukaryota > Metazoa > Mollusca > Gastropoda > Neogastropoda > Conidae > Conus > Conus betulinus. The sequence goes on along the minus strand of JADBJO010000537.1, from coordinate 196,884 downwards.
AGGGGCGTGGCATGGTGGGCGTATTGGGGCAGAGGGAACGCACACGAAGGGCGTGACGTGACGGTGGGCGTATTGGGGCAGAGGGAACGCACACGAAGGGCGTGACATGGTGGGCGTATTGGGACAGAGGGAACGCAGACGAGGGGCGTGGCATGGTGGGGTCGTATTGGGGCAGAGGGAACGCACACGAAGGGCGTGACATGGTGGGCGTATTGGGACAGAGGGAACGCAGACGAAGGACGTGACATGGTGGACGTATTGGGGGGCAGAGGGAACGCAGACGAAGGGCGTGACATGGTGGGCGTGTTGGGGCAGAGGGAACGCAGACGAAGGGCGTGACATGGTGGGGCGTGTTTGGGGCAGGGGGGAGTGGGGATGAAGGGCGTGACATGGTGGACGTATTGGGGCAGAGGGAACGCAGACGAAGGGCGTGGACATGGTGGGCGTGTTGGGGCAGAGGGAACGCAGACGAAGGGCGTGACATGGTGGGCGTGTTGGGGCAGGGGGGGGGAGTGGGGGGGATGAAGGGCGTGACGTGGGTGTTTTATTGGGGCAGAGGAGGCGCAGATACAGTGCCTGACATGGGTTGGCGGAACTGGGGGGGAAGGGGGGGGGGGGGGGGGGGGGGGGGGGGGGGGGGGGGGAACAAATGCAACGCGTGAAATGGATGGGCGTAAATGGGGGGAGAGGGTGAGTGGGAGGGTGGGGAGCGTTGATGCACATGGGTGGGTGTATGGGGAGTAGGGTGGGGGGGAGCACAGATGCATGTGACAAGGATGGGCGAACGGAAGATGGGGAAGTGGTGGGGAGGGGGGGAAGGTAAAGGCGAACGAACGCAGGGTGCGATTTGTATGAACTCACGTGGGAAGAGGATGGGAAGGAGCGAATGCAGAGTTTGACGTGTAGAGGTACTGGGGACGTAGATGCAGCGTGTGCCATGGGTACGGCGTCGTGGATGCAGGCTGTGACTGGGATGGGGGTTGGGGGTCGTTGATGCAGTGTACAGCATAATGACGGGTATGGAGGACGCGGATATAGTGCATCACATCGGTGGGGATACGGTGGTCGCGGGGAATTCAGCGGATTCAGGGCGTGACATAGATGAATAGGGGGAAGGCGAGGTACACATACATGCCATGTCATGGGTTGGGGGGGGATGGATGCTGGGCGTAAAATGGGTGGGTGTGCGGGTGTGACATTGACGGGAGTACAGGAAGTGCAGATCTGGGGGCTTCACGTGGGTGGGGGACAGGGGCGCGGATTTCAGATCATGATAGGTTGTGGTACGGGGAAAGAGGAAGTGGGGGGGGGAGGTGGTCGCGTCGAAATCGGAGCGTGACATTGGAGGGTGGAGGGAGGGGAGGGGGTCAGCGCCTGGCATGGGTGGGGTAGCAGAATGCTAAAGGGCGAGTGTTTTGATGATGGATTTGGTGCCATGGATTTTGGTATGGGGGGGGGGCTGATTTTAGAGGACGACATATATGGGGTAGAATAAGGAGGATGCAGGGTGTGACACGGGTGGGTGTACGGGATGGGTGGGCACATGGGTGAGAGCATAGGATATGGCATGATGAGCGGGGTAACAGGAATCTAAGATTCCTAGCCCGACATGTATTGGCGTACAAGAAGTCGTTGATGTGTGGGCGTACTCGGGAAGAAAGGGGCACAGATGAAAGGCGTGACCGTGACTTGGTGGGCGCACTGGGGTAGGTAGAAGATGAAGGGCTCGTCATGGTGGTTACACTGGGCAGAGGGATGAAGGGCGTGGCATGGGTGGGAGTAACAGCAGGGAGAGGAGGGGGAAGGGGAGGGGTTGCTCATGGATGGGCGTGTAATAGGGAGGGGGAGTGTGTAGCCTAGGTGCGACATACATGAAGTTGGGGGGGGGGGGTGGGGGGAGCAAGGATGCATATGATAAAGATGGTGAACGGAAGTGGGGGGAGGGAGGAGATTCAAGGATGCAGGGCGCATTTGTTTGTGCATATATGGGAGGGGGATAGGAAGGAGTGATGTGCAGGGCAGGACGTGTGGGGAGTACGGCATCGTGGGTGCAGGGTGTAAACGAGGGTGGGGGGTAATGGGGGTCGCAGATGCAACGGCGGTAGTGGCGGACATGGAGGACGACGAGGATACAGTGTTGGACATCGGTGGGAGTACGGCGATCGCGGATGCAGGGCGTGACGTGGGTGGGGAGACGGAGGGAGGGGGCAATGCAGATACACAGGTCATGACAAAGGGAGGGCTTTGGGGGCGTGAATGCCGGGCCTAACATGGGTGGAGGTGCAGATGCAGGGTGTGACATTGGTGGTAGATTTTGCAGCTTCACATGGGTACGAGTACGGGGCGCGGATTTGAGATCATTAGATAGGCTGGGGTACGAGGAAAAGAGGAGGGGGGGGGGGGGGGGGGGGGGGGGGGGGGGGGGGGGGGGGGTTGATTTCATGGCATACATGAGTGGGCTGGGGGGGGGTGGGGTGGGGGGGGGGTTCAGCGCTTGAGATGAGTGGGGGAAGTGGAAGGGTGGGGGAGGCTGTTTTCAGGTGTGTGCCATGGATTTGGGTATGAGGTGTGTGGATTTTAGAGCATGACATAGCATCATTCACATACGCGCGCACGCGCGCGCGCGCGCACACACACACACACACACACACACACACACGCACACTCTCTCTCTCTCACACACACACACTCACTCACTCACTCACTCGCTCACTGCACACACACACACACACACATACACACACAATCGCACACTCTCTCTCTCTCTCTCTCTCTCTCTCTTTCTTTCTTTCTTTATCTCTCTCTCTCACACATAAACACACACACACACACACACACACACACACACACACACACGCATGCCTGCTGCTCACATACACACACATACACACACACACACACACACACACACACACACACACACACACACACACACACACGATCAGTACCGTACATTCAGAGAAATGAGACACTTATCATTATCCAGTGTGCAAAAAAAAAAAAAAAAAAAAAAAAAAATAAAAAACATTCTATCAAACACAACTCGTTAAGAACTTGTGGCAACATCCCGTAATTCACGCTGAGTTTAGAATGCATTTTAAACAATGATGCCTTTTTCAGCAACCCTGTAACGACGTCTTGTCTGAAGGTTATCGGCAAGAAGTACAGTTTGTTTGAAATTGCCAGCAGTCGTGCTTAACAACGTCCTTTCTTTGCCGGGCAGTTAATTCCAGTGTTCATTGCTTTCGTTTTCCGCGTAATGGAAGAGATGTATGGCTGCCATGACTTGTCAAACTGGCTCAATCTACCCCCAGATAGCTGACAGATACGTTTCAACTGTCTGTCTCATCTTTAAAAGGTTAAAGGTATGTAGTGTGGAGCTTCAACCTTGCATTTTTTTTTTTCGTTTTACATTCGTAGTTGGAAAAGAAAAGAAAAGAAAAAAAAAAAACAGTAACAGTAGAAAATCTGGAAATACCTCCACTGAGGGGACGAGTATTTAATGACTTGTTTGTTAGGCTGTCAGCAAGATTATGCAAAGCAAAAAAAAAACAAACAAACAAAAAAACAAAAAAAAAAAAAAAAAAAAAACACACCCCACTCCTCCCATCCCTCCCCCAAAAGAGAGAGAGAGAGGGAAAACAAAAAAAAACACACACACCACACACACACCACCACCGCCGCCACCCGCCACCACCACCACCACCACCACCATCTGAATCGATTTCATATGGACAGATGGCATATGAACGACAGCCCATCCAATCTTGGCGGGGATTCGTGCTTGCG
>JADBJO010000537.1:168095-185595 GCA_016801955.1 Conus betulinus | reverse complement strand
GTTTCATGTTCCCATTACTTAAATTGATGGCTCGGGATTCTTGCTCTGACGCCTCCTCTGGCTTTTGCATCATGTTGCGTGCAAAGGCAAAAACAACAAAAAAAAAAAAAACAAACAAAAAACAAAACCGCAAGCACATGAAGTACTGCAAAGCCCATGCATGTGTTTCTCTTTTAGAAGGTCAGGGAGCGGGGAGGGATGCGGAAGCGGGGTGGGTGGAGAGATAGGGATGATGACGGAGAAACAGGGAAGAAAGAGAGGAAAAGGGTATTACTGGCGGTGGTGGTGATCGTGCTGGTACGGGGGTCGGAAGGGTGGCAGCAGAAGCCAGATATGAAAAAAATAAATCAAAGGATTGGCCTGTAGCGGTAACGTCCATTTAAATATGGGGGTAGGTGGGGTGGGGGACTAATGCAAAACAGAAAACACGCAGAATGGCTGATGGGGAAAAAACGGTGAGAGATGGCTCTCTCTCTCGCTCTCTCTGTCTCTCTCTCTCTCTCTCTGTATGTGTGTGTGCGCGTGCGTGTGCACGCGTGTGTATGCGTGTGCGGGGGCAGAAGGAGGAGGAAGGCGGCGGAGGGAGGAGGAGAGATGATTGAACTAAGGACTCGTGTAAAGAAAACACTTTGCTCCAACAGACTCTTCCGTCACCACCGAATAACGCATGGGACCATCCCCCAACAAAGTGAGTCCCACGGCATGCCTACACCACTGGTGCCACGCTGGAACATCCACCCCGGGGCTTGGAACACGTCACCCTGCACAAGACTTCGATACTTGAAACAAATCCTGCCCGGATGCCTGGACCCAACACCATTTCAGTGCCTGGAACAACGCCATTCTCATTCCTCGGACAAAGCCACTCGGGTAAGTGGAATGGAGCCAGCTAGCACCCAAACAATGCCATTGTAGTGTCTGGGAACAAAGCCAGTCTGATGGCTGGAGTCTGATGGCTGGAGCAAAGATATTCTTGTAACCATAGCAAAACCAGTCTGGTACTAAGAACAACGCCCTCTCCACTGCTCATTTCTGAAAAAAAAAAAAAAAAAAAAAGCACCCCGAAACTCGCCCACTCCGGTCCCAGGAACAAAAGCCAGTTGGGTACCCGGAACAAACCCATTCTGGTGTCCAAAGCAAAGCCGCTGTACTGCCTACAACAGAAACTCTCTAGTACCAAGAACAAAGCCAGCTGTGACAGAGCCAACATAGTACTTAGAAGAAAGCCACTGGTCTCTGGAACAAAGCCATTCCGGTACCTGGAGCATTGCTAAGCTACCATCCGGAACAAAAAAACTCCAGTACCTGGAACAAGGCCACCCTAGCATTCGGAACAGTCAGTCGTGTTCCCAGAACAGTGACGGTACATTACCTGGATTAAAGTCACTCCGGTACCTGGAACAAAGCCACCTAGTACACGGAACAAAGGCTCTTTAGAACCTACAACAAAGCCATTCCTGTAGCCGGAACAAAGCAACTAGTATAGGGAACAAAGCCATATACAAAGCCCCTCTAGTACCTGCAGCAAAGCCACTCTTGTACCTGGAACGAAGTCGCCCTCGTGCCCGGAAGAAAACCATCACAATACTAGGAGTAAAGTAATCTAGATACCTGGGGAAAAAAATCCGCTCTTGTATCTGGAATGAGAACAAAGCCACCACTGTTACCATCCAAACCACACAGACATGGGGATTGAGGACCTATTCACCACCAGACTGTTACCATCCAAACCACACAGACATGGGGATTGGGGACCTACTCACCACTAGACTGTTACCATCCAAACGAAACATGTATAGGGAGTGCGGATTTGGAACCTATTCAACACCACACTGTCACCATTCAAACGACACAGGCTGGGGGGACTGGGGATTTGGAATCCCTTTTAACACCACACTGTTGCCACCGGAACGACAGAAGCATGAAGAGCGGGGGATTTGAAACCCGACCCGTTACACACGGTTGTTAGCGGAATAACACAGGCATGGAAAAGCGGCGGGGGGGGGGGGGGGGGGGGATCTGAAACCTATTTAACAGCACATCGTTAAGGTTGGAACAATACAGGCATGGGTAGTGAGGATTTGGGGCCTTTTCAACACCACACGCTGAGCATCGGAACAACAGGTGCATGGGAACTGGGTATTTGGGGCTATTCAAAAGTGCACTGTAACCATCAACACGACAAAGGCTTACCACTGCGGACTTCGGGCCTATGGCAAAGTTTCTGATAGGTGCCTGCAGTCTCCTACCTGGCAACATCTACTTTCGAATCTAATTCGAATCTCCGGTTCTCTGAAGATTCCTGAAGGAGTTCATGGACATTCTCTGTGTAATGAAATACAGTGATGTGCACAACTCTAAAAGTATACGGACTGACCCATTCCAAAACTACCTTTTCTAAAATTTAGAAAGAGGTCAACTTTTAAGACACAAAGGGTACAATTTCACAGTTTGTTCCTACAGTCGTCCAAGCCTTGAACACACACACACACACACACACATTGAGCAAAGAGCAAAGAAACATAAAGAAATACATTCTATTGCATAAGCTCTCGCATTCTTGACACTACCAAACATTCCAACGCACAATATACACGAGAGAGAAAATAGGAGCATACTGGATGGTGTTGCTGCATGAACACGAAGCAGGCACGACAATAGTATCACCCTGATTAGATTATGGCATATATGGACAAAACATCCTGTACAATAAACCAAAGAATTGTCAAACCACACACAAACGCATGGTGTGGCGACCATTAATACAAAATATGAACAACTTCAAACGAAATGCTTCCGAAAATGCATAGCATGGCTGTCTCCCGTTTCTGAGCAATAATGGACGTTTGCATATATGTACCTGTAAGCACGTGTGCGCGTGCGCGCACACACACACCAAAAAAAAAAACTGCATAGGATTGCCATTTTATTGGTGAAGAAATCTGAATGAATTTCCAGAATAATCAACCAAAGCTTTTTCTTTTTCAAGTCATCTCTCCGCCCAATCTGCCTCCCTCTCTCTCTTTCTCTTTTCACACACACTCTCTCTTTCTCTCTCTCCTTTTCACACAAACACTCTCTCTCTCTCTCTCTCTCTCTCTCTTCCACTGTCTTTTCTGTCTGCTTTTCTTGTATGAAACCCACACAGACACGCACCAGCTCAACGAACTGAACGTAAAACCAGATTTTCTATAATCTCCACTAGAACTTGCTAAAAATACAAACAACAACAAAAAAACTGAACATTCCGCCCCATGCTGTGCCCAGCCTCCTCCAAATCATCTTGAAATCAACTCCAAGTACAGAGATACCGAAAGTGCAACAGAAACGTGTGTGTGTATGCGTGCGTGCGTGCGCGAGCGTGTGCGTATGTGTGTGTGTGCACGCTTGTGCGTGTTTGTATGTGTGTGTGTGTGTGTGTGTGTGTGTGTGTGTGTGCTTTACATCATCATAGACTTTCATCAATTGAATGCGAAAGGTACTTGGGAGATGGAGGAGGGTGAGGCTGAGGGTTTGGGGGGCGGGTGTCGAAGTGCGATGGCCAACCAAAAGAAAGGAAACAATAACTACAGTATAATGGATGCTGCTATTTGATACCCCTCTGCTCTGTGGATGTACATTTCAAGGTATCATCTTTGTAATTATGAACTTAATATTGAACAATGGAGTGATTTCCATATAAGGCACATGTTAATTGTTCTCATCGCTTTGCGTATACTCTTTCATATATCTTTCTTTTTTTTTTTTGGGGGGGGGGGGGGGGTCTCTTTTCCCCTTGCCTTTCTTTCTTTTCGTCTTGTTTGACAAAAAAAGATTAATACTGATTGTGTGCATAACTAAATTCTAGTTCTCTCATTCTTTCTCTTCTTTCTCTATCTCTGTCCCTCTCTGTACAGAACCAAGCAATGCTGCCTTGGGGCAAAAGTCCAGTCCAAATCGCCCAAAGGATATAACACTTCATAGGGAGGCGGAACAGCGGGTAGTGACACGCTCTCAGGGAAGCGAGAAGAAGACAACACTCGCCGAGGAAGCGACAGAAAGAAAACACTCGCCCAGGAAGCGACGGAAGACAACACTCGCCCAGGAAGCGACAGAAGACAACACTCGCCCAGGAATCGACAGAAGAAAACACTCGCCCAGGAAATCGACAGAAGACAACACTCGCCCAGGAAGCGACAGAAGACAACACTCGCCCAGGAAGCGACAGAAGACAACACTCGCCCAGGGAGCGACAGAAGACAACACTCGCCCAGGAAGCGACAGAAGACAACACTCGCCCAGGGAGCGACAGAAGACGCACTCCCCCAGGAAGCGAGAGAAGACGCACTCCCCCAGGAAGCGAGAGAAGACAGCACTCCCCCAGGAAGTGAGAGAAGACACATTCTTCCCAGGAAGCGAGAGAAGACACACTCTTCCCAGAAGCGAGAGAAGACACATTCTTCCAGGATGCGAGAGAAGACACACTCCCCGAGGAAGCGCGAGAGAAGACACACTCTTCCAGGAAGCGAGAGAAGATACACTCTTCCAGGAAGCGAGAGAAGACGCACTCTTCCAGGTAGCGACTGAAGACACACTCGCCCAGGAAACAACAAAAGACACTCTCTTTCCAGGAAGCGAGAGAAGACACACTCGCCCCAGGAACAACAGAAGACGCACTCGCCCAGGAAACAACAAAAGACACACTCGCCCAGGAGACAACAAAAGACACACTCGCCCAGGAAACAACAAAGACACACTCGCCAAGGAAGCGATAGAAGACACACTCGCCCTGGAAACAACAAAAGACACACTCGCCCAGGAAACAACAAAACACTCAAAACAGACACACTCGCGCCCAGGAAACACAGAAGACACACTCGCCCAGGAAACAACAAAAGACACACTCGCCTAGGAAGCGACAGAAGACTAACTCGCCCGGGAAACAATGGAAGACACACTCGCCTAAGAGACGAGAGAAGACACACACTCGCGCAAAATACGAGAGAAGACACACTCGCCCAGCCAGGGAGTGAACCCCGCAGGTCCGCGGTTCGGGTCCCACATCAGGTGGGTTCTTATCTCCTCCAGTCCACGACACATGAACGCTCGTCTTTCAGAGGGGACAAGACTGAGGTCCCGAGTGCTGCATGCGTTTAACGAACACTAAAGAACGCGTGGCGACCAGGGAGGCTGTATGTGTGTGCGGGGGGGAGGGGGGGCTGGCAAAAACCACGCAGGAAAACTCAACAGACAGGTCAGGGCACACGCGCACACACAGGATGTAGCTGTATTTTGGCAATACACTCTCCCCAAGGGTGGAGGTGAGAGGGGAAGGGAACAGTCTGAATTTCACATAATCATGTGTGGGTGAATCGCCCATACAACACCATACATCATTGGCACCGATGCGAATTCACGATAGAAACGCAAAATCTACCAATTTTCAAAGATTATCGACATGTACATCTGTGACATTTTGATCGTACGTTTCCGTCTCCGAACATTCTAAGCGACTCTCTTTACCGTGAATATATAGGAAACAAGGTAAACACCGCAAGGACAGACAATAAGCGTATGAAACCTACAACACTCGTAGGAGAGTCTGCCCTTTGTGTTCCGAATATTGCAAGCATACACACATGCACACTCTCTCTCTCATGCACACGTGACCATGCACTGGCGAAGACACATACTCTCACTGACTTTTTTTTTTTCTTTTTTTTAAAGATCAACACTAAAGTCTTTGATGTCACACACATGCAAAACCTCTTTCAACTGCACTCTACTTTAAACTCCCCCCCCCCCCCCCCCACCATCCACCACTTAAATAACCTCCTGTTTGAAAGTCAAGCCAGCCACCGACTCGGGCGACGAGGACATCATCAGCGAGGCGACGGCCATCTTGTTCCTCTCTGAAATGCTGTGAGTCATGGCCTCAAAGTCCGTGGACGACAGCGACTGCAGGCGGAAGTCACGTGAGCGGGCGGGGGCGACGCATGCGCCGCCGAGGCTCGAGGGGACCCCATCAGCAGGGACTCCTGCCCGTCCGACAAGCCCGGACTGCTCACAGGGCCTCCAGGGCTGTGGTGACGAGGCTGGTGGTGGTGGTGGTGGTGAGAGAGGGTGGCGGTGGTGCTGGATGGGGGATTGAGCGGCGGCAGCCCCTCGCCGACAGAGGCCCGGCCTTCGTCCAGCGAGGGGGGGAAGGCGGCGCTGTCCAGGATCGGAGGCGCTGCCGTCAGCATGTTGTTGTTGTTGTTGTTGCCCCCAGCGTCTTGTACCACAGCATCGGGGTTGGTTCCTGTGAACGATGGAGAGGAGTTGTGAAACATCTGCTACACGTGAAGAGGAAGCGTGTGATTTGCTGAAGAACGGGACGTTTTCCATGCCAGCTGCAACCTTCTGTTCTTTTTCTTCTCTTTTTATTTCTTTCTTCCTTCCTTCCTTCCTTTTGTCAGAACTCTAGAAAGTTTTCACTGTCCACTTGGTTTTTTTTTTTTTTTTTTTTTTTTTTTGGGGGGGGAGGGGGGGGGGGGGGGGGGGTTACCTGTGTAACTGGTTTTACCCCCCATATTCAAAGTCGACATTGTCTTCTTTGAGAATGACGTCTAAACAAAACACAATTGTGAACGAGCGCTATCATTGCTCTTGTGTGTGTGTGTGTGCGCGCACGTTCGTGTGCGAGTTTGTGGGAGCGCGCGCGCGTGTGCGTGTGTGTGTGTGTGCTTGAGAGAGAGAGAGTGTTGCGTGTGTGTGTGTGCGTGTGTGTGTGTGTGTGTGTGTGTGCGAGTCAGTGGGCGAGGGAGTGCGTATGTGTGTGTTTACATCATCATTTTCAACCGGTACGCGATGGTTTTCTCTTCTACGGAGCATAAAATGAGTATGTATATGCGTGAGAGTTTGTTTTTTTTTTTCCCCACTATAATGCACGTGTTTACAGACGACAGTTTGGTTGCAAGTTTCACCAGAGAGATCTGAAGGACCAACTGAAGTCTGCACTTTCTGATGTCGACTTCAAATAGAACAAAATAGCTCGTAACCTGTCTCAAGCAGGAACTGAACCTTAAGATCCTTGGATAAAGAATGCCCTGCTTTATCGTCTTGTTGAACTATGTGTTTGTTTGTTCGATCCTTCCCCACCCCTTTGTATGTGTGCGCGCGCGCCTGTCTGTGTGTGTGTGTGTGTGTGTGTGTGTGTGTGTGTGTGTGTTTGCGTGCGTGCGTGCATGCTTGCGTGTGCGTGTGTGTGTGTGTGTGTGTGTGTGTGTGTGTGTGTGCAGCTATGCGTCCGCATGCTGCTGCATTCCAAAGACCCCACCTGTTACGATGTGATAGGAAAAAAAAAACACCATGATACAATGTTTGGGTGATACCAGAGCTTTTACCGAACAAACAAACCCACAAACAGCAACGGCAGTTCACCCAACAAACTGAAACCCACAGATACTCTGCATTTCCCTGGCCTCCCAAGAACAACTTGCCCACCAGACACAAACCCACTGACAAACAGTATTCCCCTTTTCCTCCCAAGAACAATGATTTCTTCACCTAGCAAACCCAAACCCACAGAAACGGCATTCTCCTGCACTTCCAAAAAAAAAAAACTATTCATCCAGCAAACACAAACCCACAGACAAATAGCAAGAGCAGTCCACCTACCAAACGCAAACCCAGAGACAAACAGCATTCCCCTGGTCTCTCAAGAACAACTAACCCTGCAGATAAAGACCCACAAACAAACTACATCCCCCTTTACCTCCCACGTACAATTCACCTTGCAGACACAAAGCCACAGACAAGCAACATTCCCCTGGCCTCCCAAGAACAATTCACCTAGCATACGCAAACTCACAGAAACAGCACTCACCTTTACCTCTAAGAACAATTCGCCAAATAAACACAAGCCTCGGACAAACAAGGGCAATTTCACCGAACAGGCACAAACCCACAAACAACAAGAGCAGTTTACACAAACTCGCAGACGAACAACATTCCCCTGCCTAACAAGAACAATTCACCTAGCAGACACACAAACCCACAGACAACACTCCCCTGGCCTCCCAAGAACAAATCACCTGACAGACACAAACCCATAGACAGACAAACAACACTTCCCCTTAAACTCCCATGAACAATTAACCTAGCAGACACACACCCACAGCAGAAACCATTCCCCTGCTCTCCAAAGCACAAATCACCTGACAGAGACAAACCCACAGGCAACGTTTCCCCTTTACCTCCCAGCAGCATCTCCTGCAGGAGGTTGTCGATGCGGGCCACCCCGAAGAGCTTGGCGAACTGCAGCTGCTCGATCATCTGCCAGGTGATGGACTGCAGGGAGGGCAGCAGCAGCAGGATCTCCCCGAAGCGGCCCCCGCGTGTCGTACTGCCGGTCGTTGATGTAGTCCTCCAGGTTCATCTGGATCTGGTAGCGGAAGCTCTTGATCCTGGCCACGTCGCTCAGACCTCGAGCCACTGGGAGGGAGTGAGGAAGAAAAGAGAAACTGAACCGCTGGTACTGGAAAGATCTTGATGTAACTTACGGCTGATGGGATGGGAAGATTATTTGAATTTATCACACACAAAAAAAATTGATGAAGAAAATGGGGGAATACATATATATATATATATATATATTCCATTTTCTTCATCTTCAATTTTATATATATATATATACATATATATTTTTTTTAAAATGTGATTAAAAAAGAGATTAAAAAAAAACACCAACAAGCTTGTTTCCAGCTCTCTGCTCTCTGTCAGGCTAGAGAGCAGAGAGCTGGAAACAAGCTTGTTGGTGTTTTTTTTAATCTCTTTTTTAATCACATTTTTAAAACTTATGTCGCTCCCTTCCCGGTTGAGCGTTTTTGGAGTTCTCGCTGGCTCGCTAGTTTTATTTGTGATATATACATATATATATATATATATATATATATATATATATATTCCCCCATTTTCTTCATCTTCAATTTTTTTTTTTTTATAAATTCAAATCTTTGCCAAGTCGTTACTATAATGACTGAAAAATTGTCAGCCTGCACTTGTTTTCTTCCACTACTTAATTGTTCAGCATTATAATGTTTGGTCAATCAGTGGAAGATTGCATCTCTTAGGAGATCCAAGTAAAGGTTGTTCTGTACAATTCTTAGCCACTCACAATGCTTGGGTTATTGAACAGCAGAGCTGACCACTCAGACTGTTCCATATCTTTTGATCTCCCCTGCATCCTTGAATGGATCCTCAAGCATAGGCTCAAAGATTGTCCCCTACATTTTATACTGTTTGCATAATGCTTTTTTTTTTTTCAGCAACTTTTTTCCTCTCCACACTTTCGTTTTGTTCCATTTACTACCCTTCGCTGGCTGCTTTGGGGGTGTGTTGGTTTTTTTTTTTTTTGAACCCTTGGTGGTCGGAACACCACAGAATTATGGACTGTGGTGTGTCTCTATTTGACGCCAAGAGCACAGACACAATAAGATGTAGACATATGTCTGCAGGAACCTTGTCCTTAAGGGCCTCAGGCCGATAGGACGTAAATCTCACCCTTAACAGACACAATCAGCCGTGTCTCCCTGGTGAGTCCGATCCAGCGGACGAAAGGCCTCGGAGCAGGCAGGAGCAGGCAATACAATAGATCTGCCTTCAAAGGGGAGTACGACGGTTCCCTCAAGCAGGTAATGAAGGGTTTCTTATGTTTATAATATATTCCCCCATTTTCTTCATCTTCAATTTTCCTTTTTTTTTTTTTTTTTAAATTCAAATCTTGGCCAAGTCGTTATTATAACGACTGAGGAATTGTCAACCTGCACTTGTTTTCTCCCGCTACTGGTACTTAACTGTCCAGCATTGTGTGTATATATATATATATAACAGGTGCGCGTGTATAAAACGTGCGCCAGCGCTTTCCCTCGCATTTACAGTAAACAGTTGCCCCAATACAAACATGTATATAGTAATTTGCCTCCGCCACCCACCTACAATCCTACCACCCCTCACTGTCACACCAAACTCCTCTCCTCGCCTCCCCCCCCCCAAAAGAATATCTCACCTGGATCAAAGAACACGATGGCCTTCATGCAGGCGAACTCGGTCTCGTCGATGCTGACGTCCCTCAGCGGCTGCACCAGCTCGTCCAGGATGCGAGCGGCGATGCGGCCTATATCCGGGTCCTGCGAGTGGCGCGTGATGATGGCGTCGTTGCCCAGCAGTAGCACGTCGTTGAGGGCCAGGGAGCGCTTGGCCACGCCCAGCAGCAGGTGCTCCCCGGCGTGAGCCCTCAGCAACGCCACCTGTCGGGGGAAGTCGTCAAATTACACAACAAACACACATACAAACAGGAAGAAAAAAAAAAAAAGAGGGGATAGAAAAAAAGGAAGAACACGAAAAAAAAAAAACAACAGACAAACAATTCCTTCATTTTCTTTAATTCACAAAGATTAGCGTGAAACAAAATGGAAAAAAAAAAAAAAAAAAAAAAACAGAAAAAAAAAAAAAAAAAAACCAGTCCCTTCATTTTCTTTTTATTTGCGAAGATACATATATATATATATAGCGTAAGCTCTGGTTACTTTTTTTCTTTTTGACGTGAAAAAATGCCCATCATTATGGACTATTTGCATGATCATCGTGGGTTACCTGAATGGCCAATCTTCATGGGTAACTTGAATGGCCATCATTATGGGTTACTTGAATGCCTATTGTTACAGGTTACTAACATGACCCATCATTATGGGTTACTTTTTTTTTTTTTTTTTTTTTTTTTTTACTGTCCCAACCTCTGCGCCACCTCAGAGGCAGTGCACACACGCCGCTCACTCCGACACCCCGTCCACAGCCACAGCCCGGTCAGCCCCGCCGCAGACCTGGCACCGACAATCCACTGGGAGCAGTCAATGTCAAGTCGTCAAGAGGCAACCCACCGGAGAAGACACTGCACTGCACTGCTGCCGAGTCACTTCGGTGGTGTTCAGTGGCGCCTGTTCTGATCTAACATACGCAGGACACCACCTACTAAGCCCCCTACTGACGACAATAATTGCTTAGTCGCGGAGCCGGTGTGAGTGAGCTCACCCTCCGGAGGGCGCCACTACGTCCGTCCAACGACAGCCCCATGGACTCGCCGATACCGGTGACCCCGACGGAACCAAACCAAGTAAGGCCACAGACGTGGAGAGGACATCGAAACTGAGGTCACCATGACAGCAGGCCATGAAGGGCCACAGAATTTTAGACTTTTTTTTTTTTTTTTTAAATGCTGATCGATGAGAATGAGGATGATTAAGATGATGCTACGGATTTCCATTTCGGTCTGAGACTACGTGACAGGTCTGTACTCTATGCTTCCTTTCATAATATATATCCCGGCGTCAGCCAGGCCCGAGATATACAGGCACCTGCAGTGTTGGTCAGGAAATTTGAGCAACACACTCTCAGAAACGCATCCATTAAGTGGATGAAACTCGACTGTGTGGTCCCAGTCTTCCCAACTGAGCCCGTAGCAGACTCAACTCTGGGTAGGAGCCGGTCGGGACAGAAAAACCCACATGACTCTGATGGGATTCGAACCCACGACCTCCCAGCCGGGAGTCCGCGACGCTAACCACTTCGCCACGGCGGCTGGGTTACTTGAATGCCCATCACTATGGTTTACTGGAGCTGCCGCATCTTCGGGTTGTCGGTGAATACAATTGTCATGGTTTTACAATATCGAAAGACTATAACTTTACCATTGGCACTAGCTCGTGCATCGCCACACATCCCGTCCATCCTCTCTTATTAGTCGAGCGCTCGTACCAGCGGCTTTGTGATGAAGCAAGCAGCATTGAAAGAAGTTTTCAGGTCACTCACATGATGCCCCCCGCCCCTCCTCTATGACCACATTCACCACCCCTTCCCAGTTCCTCGCCTTTCCGCCGTCACTCCCCCCTTCCCCCCTACACACACACACACACACACACACACACACACACAATCAACTACCTGATCGTCTATCGGCGGTTCACAGAAGCAACAGGGAGCCCACGGCTCGCTCCTACCAGAACCAGCAGCTGGAATCTCACAGACCCCCATATTCCAGCCTTCTCCGCTCCGTATCACCCCCAGCCCCCTCTCCGTCTCCTACACTCCCAGCCCCCCATGCCAATCCAGTCCTCCTCCGTCCACCTCCTCACCCACCTGATCGTCCAGAGGCAGCTGGCAGAAGCAGGGGATGTACTTGGCCCACTCCACCAGGATCAGCAGCTGGTGCTTCATGGACTCGCACACGTCGTTGGGGGAGGCCACCTTCTTGCTGGCCATGTCCTGCATGTTCAGGCTGGACCCGATCTGCAGCCCACAGTGACCAAAGTGACCATCAGAATCGGACACACCACCGAGGGAAAGCTTGGTCGTTAAGGCTTTGAAGAGTTCCATCCTTCTTAGAAAATAACGATGGTGATAAAAAAAAAATAAATAACAGGAAGCTGGTGGAGTTAGTCTTCAGGCCTTAAGATTTCCGTCATTCCTTAAAAAAAATAATAAATAAATAAATAACAGGCCCAATGTAAAGCTAGTCGTCAGACTTTTAAGAGTTCCATTATTCCTTAAAGAACAATTAAATAAACAACAAAAAACAAAAAACAGGCGCCAGATGAGGCAAGTCGTTTGGCTCTTCAGAGTTCCATCATTCCTAAAAAAAAAATAAATAAATAAATAAAAAAAATTAAAAAATTAAAGAAAAAACATAAAATAGCAGGCACCAGATGAAGCTAGTCGTCAGGGTTTTAAGAGTTCTACCATTCCTAAAAAAAAAAAAAAAAATCGACAAAAAAATCCATAAACCAGGTCCCTAACAAAGCTAGCCGTCAGGCTTTTAAGAGTTCCATTATTCCTGAGAGACTGACTGCAGTGTACAAGTAAACAGATTAACTCCGGTATTTGTGACGTAATGATTGTTCATACGTATACTGTAGGCCTCTCCACGCACTGCCTGTGGTCGAACCAGGGCCTTTGAACATGTTAACATTCTGAGCTCTTTTGATGTTAGCAGACAATCTGCTCTATAAAAACCATGTCTGATCATGAATGAAACTGCGTTGCGTTAGCGGGACTATATTCAACAAAAACTCTGTATGTAATTTGCGTGCGTGCCTGTGTGTGTGTGTGTGTGTGTGTGTGTGTGTGTGTGTGTGTGTGTGTGTGTGCGTGCGTGTGTGCATGGGTGAGAGAGAGAGTGAGTGTATGTGTGGGTGTGCGCGCGTGTATACATATTTGAGTGGTGTGTGTGTGTGTGTGTGTGTGTGTGTGTGTGTGTGTGTGTGTGTGTGTGTGTGTTCTGTGTGTGCATGTGTGTGAGTGAGTGCATGTGTGTGTGTGGTGCATGTATGCGTACGTGCGTGTGTGGCTGGCCGTGCGTACGTGTGTGCGTGTGTGTGTGTGTGTGTGTGTGTGTAAAGAGACGGTGAAGGCCTTTACAATCTCAACCTGTCTGGAGAGCATTTCGGCGTTGAGCAAGGTGCTGACGGACAGGGACCCGTTCTGCGCGCTGTCCTGCTCGTAGCTGTTCCTGCGCACGCTGATTCTATCCCTCTCGTTCTGGACAGCTGTGAGCACACACACACACACACACACACACACACACACACACACACACACATATTCCCTAAATAAGTTACTGATTAAAAAACAAAAACAACAACAACAGAGAGAGAGTGTGTGTGACATGCAATCGCTTAATTTTCTTCATTCTTTTCTTACATAATAGTCATGTAGTTTGTTTTTTTTTTTGTTTTTTTTTTTAGTTGTTTTTTTTTTCAAAGAAAACCACTCCTCTCTCCCCCTCCCTGACTGGTTATCCTAATCTTATATTCCCACTCCCCCCCCCCCCCCCCCCCCCCCGTACTTTCCGTTTCCGTCGACCTCTACCCTTATCCCCCTATCCCCCCCCCCCCCCCCCCCCCCCACATTTCTCTTCCCCTCTTCTTGTTACATTTGTCAACTTGGTGCCCATAGCAAGCAATATGCTGGCCTGAAATGAGCATCCCGGGGAAAAAAAAAACAACAAAAAAAACCTTTAAGAAGGTACCATTAGGGGAGAAGTGGGAAGGGAGGAGAAGGCGCTGGGAGGGAGGGGTTGGGAGCGGGGGAGGTGGCGGGAGAAAGGACGGTTCACAGCGATTGTTTTGATTCGCTCCCGTACTTCCCCCGTGGGAATACCGGGCGGGTCTTTTGTACAAGTAGTTCCACCTACCTCCTTCTGGACATTCTGTGCTAGTAACGTCCCCTTTTCCTTTCGCTCTCAGTAAGTCTGTCTCCTCCTTTGCTGTACTGTCGTCTATTGTCCTTTCTGTCTACCATATCTTTGATCTATCTTTTTCCACAACCACTTCCCACAGATTTCTGCACTCGACGAAGTCGTAGTGAACTGACTATACTCTCGCTATAGTGTGAGTATCCCAAGACGGTAAAACGAGTTCACACATGACCAAATACTGGAACGCTGAAGAAGAAGTTCCCGTGCTTTTATGACCTCCCTTAGTGGTGATAATAGCAACAGTACTATGGTCAGACGCAGGGCGCCTGGTGGTCGCGAAGTGTGGGGCAACGGAAAAGGCCGTCTCCTGTGGCGCATTGAATCCGTCACGTCTGACTGACTGACTGCGCCAACTTCACGTCTTCCTCTATCAACGGTGAGAAACGGGGGGCCCCTAATATACGCTTTATGGGGGGGGGGGGGGGGGGGGGGGAGGAGGGGAGCATGATGGCCGTTGCAAAAGGGGGGAGGGGGGAGGGGGGGAGCATGATGGCCGTTGCAAAAGCCACACGTGTCCCAAGTCGGCCTACCGTGTGTGTGTGTGTGTGTGTGTGTGTGTGTGTCCCTCACACCCCTGTGATGTCCATGGTCCGTTTCTACACACACCCCATCCCACCCCACCCCAGCTCCATCCCCTTTTTTTACCTCCCCCCCTACCCCCCTACCGACTCATCTTTTCTGATCCATTCGTCTCGTTCATCCCACCCTCTCTCTCTTGCCATTGGTCCATCTCATCCTCTACCCCTCCCCCTTCCATACCCCTCTCTATCTCTAGACTCACCCTCATATCTAAACGTTCCCCATACCACCCGTCTTCCTGAATTCCCTCCCCCTTACCCCCCCCCCCTCTCTCTCTCTCTCTCTCTCTCTCTGTCTCTCTTTGAGTCCCTCCTTTATCGTCTCTAATTTTGAGCAACCCCGTCCCCGCTCTCCACCTCCCACGTCCTTGCCCACCTTCTAATTCAACCCCATCATCACATCCAACAATCCCCCACCACACCACCCACCACCCAAACATCACCAACGAAACCTCCCCCCCCCCCCTCTCCTCCTCCTTCCCTCTCCACCACCACCTTCCCCTCCACCCCTTAAAACTCATCCCACCCCCCCCACCCCCCCCTCCCCCCCACCCAACCCCCCCCCCACCAACCCTCCGTTCCCCCCCCCCCCCCACCACTCCCCACACTCTCCATCCCAACCCCCCACCCCCCACCCCCATCCCCACCCCCCCGCACCTCACCTTCTTTCTTCATACCGGCCCGGAAGCACTTGCGCAGGCGGCAGTAGCGGCACTGGTTGCGCTTGTCCTTGTCCACCACGCAGCAGCGGCTGAAGCGGCAGCTGTACACGTGGTTCTTGCGCACGCTGCGCCGGAAGAACCCTTTGCAGCCGTCGCAGCTGGCCGCCCCGTAGTGCCTGCCCGTGGCTCGGTCCCCGCAGATGGCGCAGAACTGGCCCGAGAGGCCCGCCGAGGCGCCCCCTCCTCCTCCTCCACCAACGCCAACACCACCCCCGGAAGACGCCGAGGTGTGGCCGAGGGGGCATCCCAGGGAAGAGGAGGAGGAGGAGGAGGAAGACGAGGAGGAGGAGGAGGTGGAGGAGGCCCCGGAGCCGGTGGAGGTCGGGGAAGGGTGGAGGCCGAGCGGCGAGGTGGTGGAGAGGGTGGTGGCGGTGACGTAGGGCGGGCGCGGAGAGGTCGGGGGATTCTGGGGGAGAAGGCAAGAATATTGGTGAATCACGTAAGTGTAATTACTGGTTCAGTGCGGGGGCACAGATAGAGAGACAGACGGAAAGATGCGCATGAGCGCGAGCGCGCACACACACACACACACACACACACACACACACACACACACAAGAAGACACACATCTGGACCAAATGCAACACACTACCAAGATTGCAGAAGAAGAAACTACGAAGAAGACGAAGACGACGTCGAAAGAAGAAGAAATTCACAACAACCGCCCCCCCACCTCCCCCCCAATCTCTGACTACATTCGATCCACACTCCTCACATTAGCGATGCCCAAGCACAATCTTCGCAATGGCGGCCTGCACAGCTGTATCGCAGGTTACAGGCCAGCAAATTGCTTAGAGCCCAGCTGACAGCAAAGGGCCGTCACCCCCTTGAAGTCAACTCTCTACGTAGATGATAAAGGCACACACACACACACACACGCACGCACGCATGCACGCACACACGCACGCACGCACGCAAACGCACACACACACACACACACACACACACACACACACACACACACAAACATTTCCTAAACACACTAGAACTGTTTTAGTAATACTTTATTCCGTAAAATCTTATATCCGATGAAAAATGTTTTATCTCCGTTAGAAGGCACCCGAAAATCGCATCAGGTGGAATGTCTCTGAACACGGTCTTCTTGAGAGTCTGCTGCTGTACAGCGTTTATGTCCGACATCATGCTAGGTCCCGACCCTTCGCGCCCCCCCCCCCCCCACCCTCCTCCTCCCCCCCCCCCCCCCCCTCCCGTCCCCTCTCCCTCAACCTCCACCCTCTCTCCCACAAAAAAAAAAAAAGATTCATTGCATGCAGAGGACAAAACAATACCACGTGACACAATTCATGGCAGCAGCAGCGAAAACCAGGGTCTGCGCCAGCATGCGTGTTACTGTTACCGCGTTACATCCCTGAGACTCTTGAACGTTCTCGATTTACATCATAGAAGTCTGAAAATTCCCCGATCAAGGAAGCTTATGTGTGTGTGTGTGTGTGTGTGTGTGTGTGTGTGTGTGTGTGTGTGTGTGGGCGGGTAACTCTTACGTCGTTCGGTCGGCACTGGCAGATGTTTAAATGGAGGGGTGCTGCTTATGATTAGGAGTCTGAAGTCTTCAGTCATGTTTACAGCCCAGCCGACAACGGAGGCCACGTCAGGGCTGCGGGCAGGTTAAAAACGGAACTATATTTCAGCTGAAATGCCCATACCGGAAAGTGGTAAAACTGAAAGACTATAATTAGGAACAAAGTAAGGGGGTCTGAAAATCAGCACTCGCGCACACACACACACACACACACACACACACACAGATGTACACAAATAAGTACAGGCGCGCACGCACGTAATCACACGTGCGTGCACACACACACACACACACACACACACACGAACGCACGTAGTAACGTGATGACGCTGGAATCAGCTGAATTGAATATTTAATTAAGCCTGATGATCTGGGTCCTGCATATACTGA
>JADBJO010000537.1:140595-160595 GCA_016801955.1 Conus betulinus | reverse complement strand
AAGGAAGAGCGGCGTACGAAAGGGGGATTTTTTGAAGATGGGGTCGAAGGGAGTGAACTTGGGGACAGAGAGAGAGAGAGAGAGAGAGAGAGAGAGAGAGAGAGAGAGAGAGAGAGAGAGAGAGAGAAGAGACGGAGACGGACAGACATACAGACAGACGGACGGACAAGAGAGAGAGAGAAGACAGAGAGAGCACCACACAACACAACACACCACACACACACACATATTCTACCACCAAAATTGAAGGGTGGTGATGACCCCCGAAACAACTGTGGTCAAGATGACCGATGATGACAGACAACCTTTCAAGCAGCAGCCTCCCACCCCACCCCACCCCATCCCACCCACCTCCACGCCCCTCCCCCTCCCGCCCGCCTGCCCCTTCGTCCCCCCCCCACCCCCCCCCCCCCCCCCACCCCCACCCCACCGTCATCACCCATTGCTCACAATGCCGGTTCTCGTTTACCCGCAGACAGGTGAGGGCTGAGGGTGGAAAGAGGTGGGACTGGAATGGAGAGGGGGCGGGGAGTGGGCGGGGTGGGGGGATGGGGGGGGGGGGGTGTAGTATGACCGTCAAACTTCAAAGACTGATTATCACCGCCAAACTGCTGAGCTAACTCCAACTGCTGTCGGACTCTGAGCCCTTTCAACACCCCCCCCCCCCCCCCCCCCCCCCCCCTCCCCCCCCCCACACCCACACACAAACACACACACACATCCTTCCCATCTCCTGTATCAATATTCAAGCAGTCCAATCAGTAATCTCGCTTCATGGACAAATACAGCCAGCCAAAAGCACTATCCGTACCTCTCCAAGGGAGACAACTTTGTATGGGCGATTTCTCTTGTCTGTCCCCATTGTGAATGACCAATCATGTCCATCGTAACGGGACCTAGCTCTGGCTTGGTTTCCATCCCGTTGTCTCAATGTTCTCTTTGTTCGTTCATGCCGCCGCTTTCTGTAGTCGTCGTCATCGTTATCAATTTTGTTTTGATTGTGATTAAAGTAATGAAGAGGAGGAGAAGGAGGAGGATGAAGAGGAGGAGGAGAGAGGGAGGAAATACAACAATATTTGCGCAGCGCTGAATCAACACAGAAGGCCCAAGCACGCACATTTCACATGGTCACGCATAAATGCATACACACGACACGAATACCCCCAAACACAATATAAACAGCTCTGCGCACAACACACACACACACGCACATTCTCTCTCTCTCTCTCTCTCTCTCTCTCTCTCTCTCTCTCTCTGTCTCCTGATACGACCCTTTGCGGTCGGCTGGGCTATAAGCAATTCTCTCTCTCTCTCTCTCTCTCTCTCTCTCTCTCTCACACACACACACACACACACACACAAACGCGCGCGCGCGCGCGCGCGCGCATGCGCTGGCTATACGGCTCTACGGTGTCGGTTGTCTCGAGAATTGTTCAGTAAACAGTGTCCATGTTCAAGCCATAATATTACAGAATCGCAGGAGGAAGGAAAAAAAAAAAAAAAAAAAAAAAAAAAAAAACGGAAAAAAACAACAAACAAACAAAAATCCCCAAGCCTATTCATCGCGTCAGGTCTGTGATTTGGTTAGCTACTTGTGTAATGATAGCTGCGCTCTTCCCGATTCATGCTGATCACTGGGCACCAGACGAGTCTGGCTGCTTTGAGCATACAGCTCGCATTTCATCAGGTTTCCGGTTCGAATCCCCCTGCGTGCCCAATAATAAAATAAAGCCATTCTCGCGGCTCCCCTCGTTAATGTGTTGTCGATCTGGAGTTTACCAGTGTGTTGTTACAAAGCTCTCTGTCTGTCTGTCTCTCTCTCTTTCTGTGCGTCTCTCTCTGTCTCTCTGTCTCTCTGCCTCTCTCTCTCTCTCTGTGTCTCACTGTCTGTCTTTCTCTGTCTGTCTGTCTGTCTGTGTCTTGCTCTCCTCTCTCTCCCTCTCCCCCACTCTCTTATGACATGATATGTCTCTCTGCTCTCTCTCTCTCTCCCCACTCTCTCTTATGACATGATAAACAATGGGATTGCCACACTGCGAAAGACACGGTTTTCCACTGAAGTTATAGCGTATTGGTCCGGTTGTAGGCAGCAGCTATTTCAGATCGTGTGTGTGGTGTGTGTGTGTGTGTGTGTGTGTGTGTGTGTGTTGTGTGTGTGTGTGCGTGACGTGTGTGTGTGTGTGTGTGTGTGTGTGTGTGTGTGTGTGTGAGTGTGTGTCTGTGTGTGTGTGTGTGTGTGTGTGTGTGTGTGTGTGCGTGTGTGTGTGTGTGTCTGTGTCTGTGTGTGTATGCGTACGTGCGTGTGCTGCGTGCGTGCAAGCGTGCGTGTCTGCGTGTGTGTGTGTACCTGTATATGTTCTACCTGTTTCCGTCCTATCTTGCATATATGTCATTCTCCGTGGCATTACCCCCCCCCCCCCCCCCCCCCTTCACCCCCCCTCCCCCCCCCAGTCGTGCCTGACCACCGGGGCCTACCTCCCCTGATTCACCTACCCAGGTCACTGAAGGGGACGACGTGGTGGAGGCCATCAGATGGTCGCTCAGAGGGCTGTGGAAGCGAGGGGAAGTGGTGCTTGAGGAAGACGGCCATCTTGTCCACAGGCCTCCGCTTCAGATGCTGCCTTCGCTTTCAGATGTCTCCGCTTCAGATGCTCTGCTTCAGATGCTGCTTCTGTTTCAGATGCCTCCGATTCCAGATGCCTCCGCTTCCAGAATTTCTCCGCCTCAGATGTCTCCACTTCAGATGCCTCCGCTTCAGATGCCTCCACAACCAGATGCCCCCGCTTCCAGACGTCTCCGCTTTCAGATGCCTCCGCTTCTCTCTCTAATGGGGACGACCAGACAGACACCTAATTTCACAAGTCTTCGCCAATCACACTTGGTGTTGTTGCTGTTGTTGTTGTTGCTGACGATGACGTGTGTTGTTGTTGTTGTTGTTTGTTGTTGTTGTTGTTGTTTCCCCTCCACCCAAGCCCCACGCCCTTCCTCGCAAAGAAGACTCTAGGGTCAAACTTCTTCCCCTGCAGCAGCTAACTTGTCCTGTTTCTTGAACACAGCACATCTTCCACGTTTTTTTCTTCTGTCCTTTCTCCAACAGACAATGAGTTCCTTCCTCCATGAGTTGAGAACGTTCCAGAGTTCCAGTCGTGCTCCTTCATGCAATACACACACGCACACGCGCACGCGCACACACACACACACACACACACACACACACACTTCGCCGCGTCCCACACATTCGTTCGCACGTGAAACCCTCCTGTGAATTTCAAACTGCTGACAGGCTAGTAAAACATCACGGGTTTTTAAACTCAAGTGAGAAAAGCCAGAAAGAAAATCCTTAGCCCTGACATACAAAGCCTCTCTTAGGAATGTTCTCGAACAAACCAACAACTGATATCTGAGCTCGAGCTGTCCAGAACGTTTCCACGCCAAATTTCCGTTTTCCCCCCCCCCCCCCCCACGAAGCTCCCCCGGTAAGCTCAGTTTCAGTTTCATGCACACAATTCAAAGAAAAAAGGAACCAAAATAAAAAAAAATAAAAAAAAAAAAAAAAAAACAAAAAACTTTACACAGAACTTCAGCCACAATACAGAATCTCTGCTCCTCAAACTTGTCTTCACTCGAGAGGGAAAAAAAAAAATACAATAATACAATAAACAAAAAAAAGCTGCAACCTGTTGTCACTTCGCTCCTCAACCTCACTGCCCCCGCCTCCTCTCCCGGAAAACCACACTCCCAGCGGCAGCAGAAAAGCAGAAACCCAGAGAGGAACCAGGCTACCCCCTGGATGAAGCGTGTTTGGGCACGAACACGACCACCACCACCACAACACACTGCCGGCAATCCCTTCAGGGGAGAAAACCCCCGGGGCAGATAGGCAGGCAGGAAGGTACGTATTGAGAAGTGAGGGAGAGAGAGAGAGAGAGAAATTAAAAAAAAAAAAATCTGACTTCATCAAGCTACGGGACAATGGCACACAGATAATCGCCCGATTATCATCGCTTATCGCAGAGGACCAGCCCCCGAAGTGGGTGATGAAGTCACCCCGTCTACGTGCAGGGTTCCGGGCGGTGAGGGAGATAACGGCGATGACGACGACAACACGACGACGACATCGGCAAGGACATCCTCGTCGTCATCACGCCCAAGCCGCGTGCGGAGGAGCCTCTTTCTGAACCCGCCGGCAGGGCGCGCGGGGGCGGGGTGGGGTGGGGGTTGTGGTGTGTGGTGGTGTGGTGGGTGTGGGCAAGGGAGACTACCACAAAGAGCTTGGCGGAGATTTTTCGAGGTGGCTGCTCACCGAGTATTAACGCGCCAAGCCCTTGCTTAAATCAAGGAGTGGAGTATTCACAGACAGGCGCAATCAGATTGTTTTCACCATTTTGATTGTAAGCCGATTTACCTTCTTTTCTTCCACATACCCCATCACAGACCGAAAATTACTGCTTTAAGAGTGCAGTATTCGTAGATAGGCACAACGACATTGCTTTGAGAATGTCTACTGAGTCTGACAGTTGATTTGTCTTCTTTTCTTTCCAATGGCCATCAGGGTACATGCCAGGTGCTTCGAAGCAGACAGATGAACATGAAAGAAATGGGAACTATGTTGGGGGGGAACATGAACATGAAAGGAATGGGAACTACGTTTGGGGGGGGGGGGGGGGGGGGGGGGGGGGGGGGGGGGGGCAAAAACCCGCCTGGCGCAAAGATTGGGTCACGGGTGAGGGCGAAGGCCTGGCGTGTGTGACGTCAGGTACGGGGTAGCTGTAGCTCATGTATTTCTCGACTGTGGATGACTTCATCGGGATCAAATCCCTAAAAAAAAAAAAAAAAAAAAAAAAAAGAACTAATTGGTGGTGGGTTGGTTGTTCATTTGTTGATCTGTTGTCAGGTTACTATCCACTTCTGGCGCAAACGTATACATATCAAGTCGCTTACATGGATCATAACAGTGACTTGGTGCAAAATGCTCATCGAGGCGTGTGGACCGTGTGCGTCTTGAAGGGTTGTTTCTTTTGGTGGCATCTGAGCAGAGCTGGATGGGACTGTGTCTTCTGTCCCTGTTCCCCTTAGATGGTTATAGCCCCGCCTGCCTACCATCCATTGCTGCGTGGGGATATTACCTGAACACTACTGAATCTTCGTTAGGGCAGAAGCGGAGGAAAGAGAGAGAGAGAGAGAGACGAGAGAGAGAGAGAGAGAGGGAGAGAGAGAGAGAGAGATGGGGGGGGGGGAGGAGAGAAGAGAGAGGACCCAGGACGGAGGGAATGGGGGAGGAGAGAGAGACAGAGAAAGGAGAGGAGACAGAGGACAGAACGACAGAGACAGACAGACCAGACAGTACAGAGAGGCACACAGGACAGACAGACAAAGACACAGAAACAGACCAGACTGGGTCGCAGAGAGCGAGTAGAGAGAGGAGAGAGAAGAGAGAGAGAGAGAGGGGGGATGAGAGAGAGGCGAGAATGTTTTAATGAGGTAAAAGTGTGTTTCAGCACCAATTGGCTTTTTTTACATTTTAGCCTTCAGTGCAGGGACTAACACCATATTTCACTATGACAACTCAATAATCGTTTCTGAATTCAAAAGGTCTCATAGGATGAATCGGTGAATAGTTGTAGCCAAGGAAACGAGTTGATTATGGCGTGTAGGGGAAGGGGGGGGGGGGGAGGGGGGGGGGTGGGGGGGGGGGAAGGGACGGTAGGGACGGGAACCGGGGGGGGGGGGGGGGGGTGGGGGGGGATGTGTAGTGAGCGGTATGGTGTGTGATGACAGCGTGTGTATGTGTGGGTCTTGTGGGAAGGGGCGAGGGGGCGTAGAGTGAGGGATGAGTGTTGTGTGTGGTGTGCGCGCTGAAAAGTGCATGCACGTGTGTTGTCGAGGGCGGGGGGGGGGGGGGAGGGGCGTGCGAGGAAATGAGTGTGGGTGTGTGGGGGTTGTCGTCTTGGTGTGTGTTGCCGCGCGCTGCGAGTGAGTGGACGTGTGTGTGTGTGTGTGGTGTGAGCCGCGAGAGCGTGCGTGTGTGTGTTTGTGTGATGCACGTTGGTGAAGTGAGTGACGTGAGGTGAGAGTGAGTGTGTGTGGCGCTCGCACGTGACATATATATGTACTCTGCTCATGTGTGGGCGTGTGTGTGGTGTGTGTGTGGTGTGGGTGTGTGTGGTGTTGTGTGTGGGAAGTGTGAGTGAGAGAGCATTGACACGTTGGGACGAGAGAAGAGGGAGGAGCGAGAGAGAAAGAAAGCAGTATATGTAGTATAAGATGGGCTCTCACTAAAGAAACCAACTTAATAACTACGTTGATTAGCTAATCTCTCCTCTCTCTCTCCTCTCTCTCTCTTCTAACTCACACCTTCTCCCTCTCTCTCTCAAACACAACACACACACACACAGCACGCACACACGCACACACACACACACACACACACAACCAAGCACCAAGTAGAATTGAATAGTCTCAAAAAATCTCCGCCGAAGAAAACCTTCATTGCACAGAGTAAGTTGGGAGGATGGGGGGCGGTTGTGTGGTTGTGTGGTGTGTGTGGGTGTGTGTGTGTGTGGAGCGGTTGAACGAGTGGGACAGCGAGAGTGGGGGTAAGGAAGGAGGCTGGAGTGATGGAGAGAGAGGTGGGGGGAGAGGCTGGGGAGTACGGTGGGGGAGGTTATTTTGTGTCTGGAGCTCTCGGCAGTAGGACTCGAGGCGAAAGTATTGTTTTGAGTAACTTGATTTATCAGGCAACTGCTTTCGCAATAGTCCAAACCCCGGGTGCACGGTTGCCTCGACAGAACAAAGACCCGCCGCCACTCTACTTTTCGATCGATCAATCAATCAGCTCGTGTTTTGTAGGGTGACACATACCACACACAACGCTGTGGCTGTGGTTGGGGGGGGGGGGGGGGGGGGGGGGGGGGGAAGGAGGTGCAAGGGAGGGTATTTGACAAATATTTTTTCATTTTCTTCTTTTTTTTCCTGTTTCCTTTTGTGTTCCTTTTCTTACTTTACTTTATTGACTAAATTGAGGGGTAATTACTTTTTTTAAAAAAATTACAAAAAAAAAAGTAGACAAGACACATGAACGAACAACTAAAGGAAGAGGAAAGAAATATCAAAAAATGAAAAGGCTGATATTTTTTTCATGTGTTACGCGAGGAGAGAGAGAGAGATGAGAGAGAGAGAGAGGAGAGAGAGAGAGAGAGAGAGGACAGACAGACAGACAGACAGACAGACAGACAGGACAGACAGGTGGGTGGAGAGAGGAGGGGGAGGCTGGAGGAGGGAGTGGGGAGGCTGGAGGCGAGGGAGAGAGAAGGCCGAGGAGAGAGAGAAGAGAGAGAGAGAGAGAGAGAGAGAGAGCAGAAAGGGGGGAGGAGGAGGAGGAGGTGGAGATTCGCAACACGCACGCACGCACGCATGCACGCGCAAACCCAACCTCTCTCTCTCTCTCTCTCTCTCTCTGTCGCTGAAGACGTGGGGGACCGGACGGGGGGTGGGGGGTGGGGTGGGGTGGGGTGGAATGCAGGGCTTGCCTCTATGTCCGGACCCCTTGACAGGCCACATCGATCTCTCCTTAGTTTGCCGAGGCTTGTACAGCCAAAGGGCAGCTTGTAAGTTGCCCATTCCCACCCCACCCACCTCCCGCAACACATACACACACGCACGCGCGCGCACGCACGCATGCACAGACACACACACCTACGCTTGCGCGCGCACGCGCGCACACACACACACACACACACACACACACACAACACACGCACACACACACACACACACATACGCGAGTCACGCACTCTCACACACACACAACACACACTCACCACACACACAACACACACACACACACACACACACACACACACCCACCACACACACAATCACTCACTCACAATCACACACAAGCACAGGCTCGGCACAACCACACTCCAGTCATATCCCCATGGATCACACACACCTCTCATCGCTCCTCCACCCCCCCCCCATCATCAAGCCCCCCCCCCCCCACCCCCCCCCACCCCTCCCTTTAAACCCAAACCGACTGTTGTTACGGACAATCTACCACCTGTAAATCCTCTGCTGTTCTTGAAAACGACTGCGCCGGTTGAAAAAACAAAACAGAATCACCGGACAACAACAACAACAACAACAAAATTTCGAGGATGGGGCAAAACTGTTGTTTCCGCTCTGTGGAATTTTGTGTGATCGAAACCTAAATGCACCGAAAGGCTGAACGTGGCTTATGAATACAATCTCAGTGTGTGTGTGGTGTGTGTGTGTGGTGTGTGGTGTGTGTGTGTGTGTGTGTGTGTGTGTGTGTGTGTGCGTGCGTGCGTGCGTGATGGTGCGTGTGTGTGTGTTTGTGTGCGTGTGTGCGTGTGCGTGCATTACGTGGTGTTTGTTTTGTGTGTACGTGTGTGAAAGAAGTCCGAATCAACATGACCACTTCTTACGACGATCATTTCCAACAGTACTCAAAAGTAATGGTCGATTTGTCAGACAATCACTAATAATACCGTAACTCCACAGTCGCTAAGGATCGGGTCTGAAAGCACACAGACACAGAAGACATAAAACCGCACAGGGGTACGTGAATGGCTTAGGACGTGCGACGCACGGACAGTCCGATAAGGGCAAGTGTGCGGCATTCAGCATCTCCAGGGTAACAGTCTCAAAAACCATTCACTTCTGCCCCTACCAACTCTACATAAATCTATGGGTTCCCTTAGACCCTTAGCGCCTTTAGTAGTGGGGCACCACCTACGACTGAAAGCAAAAAAAAACAGATTAAAAGTTTAAAAAAAAAAAAAAAAAAAAAAAACAAAAAAAAAAAAACACCGTAGCCTCACGTAAAACAATGCAAGATGCGACAAAAACGACGAAAAAACAGAGTGTCGAGTAACACCGATTTTAAAGACGTTACGAAGCAGATTAGTACATTTTGGACCAAAATGTCCTTGTACACAATCATCACTGCTTTCACCAGATTTAATGCAAAACAGAACAAACACAACACAACACACACAACACACACACACACACCACACGCACGCACGCCACGCACGCACACACAAACACACACTCACAAACACACACACACACACACACACACACACACACACACACACACACACACCGAGCAACGTCGTCTGATCGCTTGGAAGGACTGTCTGTTATTGATGTTCTGTTATGTTGTTGCTGACGTGTCGTGGTGGGTGGTGGTTGCGCGCGCGCGCGCGCGCGCGAACGTGTGTGTGTGTGTGTGTTGCGAGCGCGCGCGCGTGAGAGAGTGTGCGTGTGTGCGTGCGTGTGGTGTGTGCGTGCGTGCGTGCGTGCGTGTGTGCGTGGTGTGCGCGCGCGCGCGCGCTATCGTATGTGTGTGTGTGTGTGTTTTCTTTGTTTTGTTTGGTTTAACTTTGCTTTGTTTCACTCTCGTCATGGCAGTAATGACCGTTCCAGTAAGACAAGTTGTACGGAACACAACAGCAGCAGAACCAGAAGCAACGCTAAGCAAAATAACATCATCATCATCAACACCAAAAACAACAGGCAACAACTACAGCGTCATCGATGACACTACGCCACCACCGCTGACGTCACCGGTGCTCTTTAGCGGACGACGCACTCGCCATGGAAGCGACAGAATCGCGGGTCTTCGGTTCCAAAACTCAAGGCCGACCCACGGAAAGCGCGCGTTTGGGTGGATGTCGACTTGCGCGTATGCTCACAAAGGCGCGGTATCAAACTGTCAATAAGAGCGCGCCCGCGCTCTCAGTATGAGCTCAACCCTGCTATCACTTCCGGGTGGGGGGGGAGGGGGGGGGGCTGGGGCGGGTGGGGGGTGGAAGGGGGAGGGACGGGGAAGAAGGTAGGTTTTAATCGCGTGGACCTAAATAGTTTCCCGATCAAAGGTTTAAATGTGTGTGTGTGTGTGTGTGTGTGTGTTGTCTGTGCGCGAATGTGCGTGTGTGTGTATGTGTGTACGTGCGTGCGTGTGTGCGTGCTGCGTGTGTGTGTGTTGTGTGAGTGTGTGTGTGTGTGGTGTGTGTGTGTGTGTGTGTGTGTGTGTGTGGTGTGTGTGTGTGAGTGCGTGTGTGTGCGGTGTGTTTAAGGGGAGCAAGCTGAATCAGAATAGTGTAGACAACCTTGTGCGCGCGTGCGTGCGTGCGTGCGTGCGTGCGTGCGTGCGTGCGTGCGTGCGTGCGTGCGTGCGGTGTGTGTGTGTGTGTGTGTGTGTGTGTGTGGTGTGTGTGTGCGTGCGTTGAATATGTGTGTATGAATCAGTGTAGTGCGCGCGCGCGCGCGAGTGTTGGCGTGCGTGCGTGCGTGAGTGAGAGAGTGAGTGTGAGAGAGAGTGTGAGAGAGAAGAGAGAGAGTGTGTGAGAGTGAGACGTTGAGAGAGTGTGTGTGTGTGTGTGTGCGCGCGAGTGTGTGTGTTTGCGTGTGCGTGAGAGAGAGAGAGAGAGAGAGAGAGAGAGAGAGAGGAGAGAGAGAGAGAGAGAGAGAGTTATCGATGTTTCTCTCATTACCGATATACGTCTATCCCTTTGTCTATCTATCTGTCTGTCTGTCTGTCGAGCTGTTCTCTTCTGTCTAAGCCGCCGTGAAATATCTCAACACTATTATAACGACTATGTAAATGTATCCAAAAGTAACAACGTGTGTATAGTAGTAGTAGTAGTAGTAGTAGTAGTAGTAGTGGTAATAGTAGTAGTGGTAGTAGCAGCAGCAGCAGCAGCCAGCAGCAGGAGCAGCAGTAGTAGTAGTAATAGTTGTAGTGGTTGTAGTAGTAAAGACAGATGTAGTAGAAGCAGAAGTAGTAGTAGTGGTAAACAGAAATCGAAGTAGGAGCAGCAGTAGCCTTCTTCTTTTGCTTCTAATATCATTATTATTATCATTATCGTTATCATATTATTTCATTTATTATCATCAATCATCATCAGTATGATCATCATCATCAATATCATTGTTGTTGTAGATGTTGTTTGTTGTTACCATAATTAGGATTCCCCCCCTCTCTGGGGGAATACTGTTGTTAATGTAAAAATTAGTTTTTTCTTTTTCTTCTTTCTTTTTGTTGTTGTTGTGTTGTTGTTGTTGTTTTTAACTCACCATCTACAATCTCTTTGTTTTTTCAAGCAAACAAACAAACAAACAAAACTGAGGAAATACGTAAATGGTGAGGAGAGAGCAGTCACGGACCGGTGCAGGGAGTACAGACGAGCGGGCATGAGAAGTATATCCTTGCGTACACTCCCCACCAACTGACCATTGCAGCCGCCGTCGTCGCCGTGTCAACCAACCCCACCCCCCACCCCCCACCCCAACCCGTCCAGCTCGAAAAGGGCCTGTTGTGTGTACAGCCCTTAAAGTAGTGGGCGGTGTGCTAGTCTTTTCCAGATCCGACGATCAAGCGAGAGACACGCGTGTGGTTGCACTAAGCTTAAAACGAGAGAACCAACTGCAAGAAAGGCGCTGTCACTGTCAATATTTCGTGGTTTTTTTGTTTTGTTTTTGTTTTTTGATTGTTTGTTTTTTGTTTTCTTAAATAGATATTAAAAAGCATATGCAGACGGTGGAGAAAAAAACCCCCACCCAAACCCAGGTGGTGCCACTCTACAACAACGCACATTCCTATCCACTGGGAAAGCAGCTCGAGGTGAAGAAGAGAAATCTGCTATGACAGTCACGATGCGATTCAACACACTATGTACTACAATACGAAATCTCGCGCCAAACTGGATGAAGATAAGTGATTGCTCGTTCATTTTCGTTGTTTTTGAGTGTTCTGTGTATCTTACCTGAAGGAGACCTAAGAGGTCGAAACGCGTCCTGTGTTGTCTTTTGGATTCCTTTGTCTACGTTTTTTTGGCGGCGGAGCCTTACGAATCATTTTTCAAATTGATTTCCAACATGAAAAAAAAACAATTTAAAAAGAAAATTCAACAGCTGCAGCAGCTCTTTGTTTGTTTGTTTCTTTGTTTGCTAGTTATTTATTTACCCTTTTTTTTCTTCCTTTTCTTACCTTTCTTCTTCCTATTCTTTCTTTCTTTTCTTCTATTTTGTTCCTTTCTTTTCTTTTTCTTTTCTTTCCTTTTCTTTTCCTTTCTTTATTTCTTTCTTTCCTTTTCTTTTCCTTCTTCTTTTTTTTCATGACAACACGGTCATTTGTCCATGCAAAACGAGTCAGTCGGTCACGACCATCACCATAACACGCACGAAAGAAGCCCCCCAGCCCAGCCCAGCAAGCCAGCGAGCAAGCCGGCACCTGTAATCAGTTCAAGTGGCGTGTCAAGGGGGCACTGCAGGCCCAAGTGCTTACCTGTAGCACTACCCACCGTACAGTACGTACTGTACTCTTCTTGTATACTGGCGACTCCTGTCGGCCCGAACTGATAACTGTTTATCATCATTATGATCTGGACTCTCTGCCTACCTTCCTTTTTGCGTCGTGACAGTGATAGGACCTCACCCTCTCCGTGTCTCTCTACCTCTCTACCTCCCCTTCCCCATCATCGCTCCTTCAGATTCCCCCCCCCCCCCCCTCCCCCTCCCACCCCCCCTTCGCCTACCCCTCCTCTTCTTTTTAGTGTCCTCGTTCTCGCTCTCCTAGATATACTATCTCTGCAATCCCTCTCTCACACTTAACCCCCCCCCCCCCCCCCACACCCCACACACACACACCCCACAGCCCTCCTCCTCCCCCCCCCCCACCCACCCGCACCTTTTGACACGTTGGACCGCAAGCACGCGCACCACACGTATTGACATGCAAAAGCGCGCGCGCTCGCGCGCACACAGACATTCAGACTGACACTCATTCACTCTCTCTCCTCCTCTTCTTCTCTTCTTTTCTTTTTTCGACATTCTTTTTCACACGCTACAAGCACTCACAATCACGCACGCAACAGGTACATTCACAAGGATGCATGTACAGACGCACGCACGCACGCGCATAGTCCTCAGTGCACGCTCAATGTATATTAACCAACAAGAATCAGACACAAACAGATCAACTCTTTATCTTGCCATTTCCATAGTAAAGCACACAATCCCCCACAGTCTAACAAAACACACTGCATTATGCTCCGACATATTGTCTGATATCACTGTCAGTGGACAGATGTTAACTGGAACATTCTCTCTCTCTCTCTCGCTCTCTCCTCTCTCCCTCATCTCTCTCTCTCCCTCTCTCTCCGCTCTCTCTCTCTCTTTCGCTTTCACTTTAGTCAACTCGAGCGAATGTGCCTGGCGTAAACAAAATTTCAAAAATGAGAATAAAAAAGAAAAAGAACGAACGAAAGAAAAAAGAAAGAGAAAGAGAGAGACAGACCCAGACAGAAACGAAAGAAAGCACGTTTTCATGTGCTCGTTTCCATGAAGGCCAGGATAAGACTGTGGAATTGGGAAGCTGATGAACAGACAGACGGACCAGACAGACCAGACAGGCACATGTATATATGAGAGAGGGAAAGACGAGGGCGGGGGGGGGGGGGGGGGGGGGTGGGGGGGGGGGGGGAGTGAGTGGGGGGGAGAGGGGTGGGCCGGACTAGGCACGAGAGTGGAGAGTAGAAGAAGGCGAGACAGGGGGAGTGAAGCATGGCACCACAGGGGGAGGGGGGGGGGGGACGTCAGGGGGGGGGGGGGGGGGAGGGTGGGGGGGGGGGGGGGTGGGACAGACCGGGGGGGAGGGGGGGGGTTTGTGAGGTGATGTGGGGTGACAGGTGGGGGGGGAGTGACAGACAGAGACAGAGGCAGAGACAGAAGAGAGAGAGAGTCAGACAGAACAGGAACAGACAGACAGACAGACTGACAGAGACAAGACTAGAGACAGACAGGTCTGATAGCCAGACAAATGTACAGACAGAGGGACAGAGTCACAGGAAGAGAGAGAGAGACGAGGAGGAGAGAGAGAGAGAGAGAGAGAGAGAGAGAGAGAGAGAGACTTAGCGGTGGTATGGGGAGAGTATCGACCACAAACTGTTGTTGGCCCTTCCTCCCCGATTACCTTCTCTTGAACCAAATCGTGCAACCAAAGGAACAAACTGAGCACAATTTACTTCGGGCAGCAGCCTCGAGATGACAGATGAGTCAGAGGATTGAGTATAAATCAAACACAATAGGAAGACAGCTGGAGTCACCAGAAGATAAAGAGCAATGACTCTGGATGTGTGTGTGTGTGTGTGTGTGTGTGTGTGTTGTGTTGTGTGTGTGTGTGTGAACCTGCTTAGGTGTGCGCGCGTGCACACACACACACACACACACACCACACACCACACACACACACACACGTGCGCGCACGCACGCACGCGCACACATACACACAGAGAAAAAAAAAGACTCGTGTGGGCCTGTGTGTGTGTGTGTGTGTGTGTGTGTGTGTGTGTGTGTGTGTGTGTGTTGTGAAAAACAGTGAAAACTTCACTTTCATGCGCCTTACAACAGAGGTTTATGTTTGCGCGCTTTTGGATTCGCATGTATGTGTAAACACAGCGACTAGTGTAATTACCTTATCAACCCCCCCCCCCCTCCCCCCCTCCCTCCCCCCCCCTCTCCTCCTCTCCTCTCTCTCTTCTTCTCCTCTCTCTCTCTCCTCTTTCTGTGTGATATGTGTTGTGTGTGGTGTGTGTGTGTGTGTGTTGTGTGTGTGTGTGTGTGCGTGTGTGTGTGCGTGGCGCGCGCATAATCATGCTCGAGTGCATGTGTGTATGCGCGTGTGTGCCTATATAAATTTTTTTTCACAGGCGTTTCCTCGATTAACTCCGAGCTCATACCTCATCCAAAGTGGCTGAACAGTGACTACCAATAAGCCCTTTTGAGCCATCTCCTGCATGAACATGTTGCTGACTAGCAAGGGCCGTAAATCTGTAAATGAACATTTTCACAAATACTTTCAAATCTTACCTAACTGAAAAGCTACGAAAAAAAACACACAAAACAAAAAAACAAAAAAAAACAGTTAAGTTCACTGTCTATTACTGCTTCATGCACAGGTAACTGGCGTGATAAATCATATGAAAATACTGGAATCAATACGGACTGCTGCTATCCTATCAGGACCCCCCCCCCACCGCACCCCACCCCCCTCTTTCAGCCATTTTTTTTTTATGTGCTTTCCACACAAGCAGAAGTGCACCTCTATCTAAGAATGACTTTACTCCTTGGGGTAAATCACACAAGCAAATCTGTGCTTAAAAACTCGATACTGATACCTGAGAGAGAGAGAGAGAGAGAGAGAAGAGAGAGAGAGAGAGAGAGGACAGACAGACAGAGACAGACGACAGACAAACAGACAGACAGACACAGACAGACGACAGACAGAGAGAGAGAGGAGAGAGAGAAGATGGTAAGGTAAGTTAATGTTGCGTATAGCCAGCTGACCGCAAAGGGCCATACCAGGGCTGTCGCCACGTTAAAATCCAACTCACAAGTCATCAAAACACAAAACAAAAAGCAAAACAAAAAAAACACCTTTCACACATCTCTTTAAAAAAAATACATCTTCTAAAAACGCATCATCAGAACTTCGTTAAAAATCTTTCTTCCGTAAAATCTTAAATCAGATGAAAAATGTTAATCTCCCTCAGAAACTCAAAGATCACGTCAGGTGGGACATCTATGGACAGGGTTTTCATGGACTCTGCTGTAAAGTGTTTATATCTCACATCGTGCAAGTCCAACAATCTAAAAGAATGTTTCACTGTGTGTGGAAACATGACATGGAATGCGCCACGGAGCTTCTTCACCTTCAAAAGATAAGAATGGGTAAAAACGAGTGGCCTGTGTGCAAGCGGCACAGGACTGTTTCTTCTTTACGGCCGCCTCTGGAACATGGTAGAAACTCGTTTGAGGTTTGGGAGACGGATTTTTAAATAGTTTGTTATCCGTCTGCAAGGTCCATTCCTCTTGCCAGAGGTCTTTGACATATGGCCTGTGTTTGGGGTTTCAGATCAGTGTGAGGAACATTAAATCTCATCAACTTTTGCCTTGTGGCATTCTTGGCAAGCTGGTCAACCACCTCATCGCCTCGAAACCCCACATGGTTGGGAACCCAAGCAAACTCTACTTTGTGTCCGTTTGATTTTAGGGAGGTGTACAGTTAAAAAAAAAAAACTCTCAGTAGTTGAGGGTGCTTAAGATTACGGCCGGCAATGGCCTCCAAAGCAGAAAGGGAGTCTGACAAATTGATGAAATCTTTTGTGTTCGATTTTGAGATCATCTGAAGTGCCAGGACCAAGGCTGTCAGCTCAGCAGTGTGATGGAGCTGTCGGTGGGAATGTGTATGGTACATCTCTGAGGGGGGTCTACTGCGCAAAACACAGCAGAGGCAATTCCCTCCTCAGATTTGGAACCGTCGTCAGTGGAAATTCTTTTAAAAGATGGAAACTTGGAAAAGAAGAGAGAGAGAGAGAGAGAGAGAGAGAGAGAGAGGAGAGAGAGAGAGAGAGACAGAGACAGAGAGAGAGAGAGACAGACAGACAGACAGACAGACAGAGAGAAAGAAGGAAAGTACACGATAAAAATGCACTGTTAGGGATGACTGTCAATTTTACATGTTGTCCAAATGAC
This sequence comes from Conus betulinus, assembly GCA_016801955.1. Lineage (NCBI taxonomy): Eukaryota > Metazoa > Mollusca > Gastropoda > Neogastropoda > Conidae > Conus > Conus betulinus. The sequence continues at coordinate 144,029 of JADBJO010000537.1, read as the reverse complement.
AGAAAACAGCCGCTGATCATGGTAAAACCTCACATGGATGGCAATGAATATTTTTTGTAAACGTCATGTGTAAAACACAAACTACAAGGCGTACATGTGAATACCGTAGTGACCTGTAGCCAAATAAAGGCCAACCAACTGATACCAAACTGTCCGACTGAACTACATCACTGACATGAACTTTCCCACCCCACACAGGCGAGTCCAGGAGTGAGGACTTGGAAGAGTCAGTCGGTCTCAGGTAGTGAGGTTCTTCGCGTAAGAGAGAGAGAGAGAGAGAGAGAGAGAGAGAGAGAGAGAGAGAGAGAGAGAGAGAGAGAGAGAGAGTAGGAATACAAATGATACTTCTATTGAGGGTATACTGGAAAAGCAAACAGCTTTTTTTTTTTTTTACACACCAGACCAGAGAGAGAGAGAGAGAGAGGAGAGAGAGAGAGAGAGAGAGAGAGAGAGACAGACAGAGACAGACAGACAGATAGACAGACGGATGGACAGACAGACAGACAGGCGGGCAGGCAGGCAGGCAGAGAGAGAGTTACACCAGTCCTAGTCATTAAGACCATCAAAAAGCGAAAAAACCCGATTTGTGCGTAATGTGTTCGCTGCGTACTTAGTAAAGTTGAAATACACTTGATTGTGTGAGGACGAGGACAATTCACACACACTCTTATAGATTCAAAGGACCGATCGGTCTTGCTGTACGGCTCTGAGACGCGGAGAAAGACCAAAGCGATGCAACAGAAAATATTCATCACATTACCAACTTTCTGAGGCGGGGTTACTCCCTGAGGATGACTGGAAGCAAAAAAATGACTCCTGTATAAAAAATAAAACAGAATAAAAATAAAATAAAATAAAATAAAACCTGCATCATCACTCGATTTCCACAGCAAGATTTTGAATTTGAAAAACAAAAAACAAAAAAAAAAAAAAAAAAAAAAAAAAAGGGGGGGGGGGGGGGGGGGGGGGGTTAGGGGATTCTAGGACCAAATTTCACCGCAATGCCTTACGCTGGAAAACGAAGCGACTAATTTTCTGAGGAACTACAACAATTACTTGACGTGAGTGCGGTAAATAAGCGCACTGAAAAACGCGCGCAAATTAAAAAAAAAAAAGACAGAAAGTGTGAGGACTTTTCCTTGTAGTGCTGTCTTTCTCATTCAGCTTTAAAAAAAAAACAAAAAAACAAAACAAAAAACAAAAAAAAAAAGATAATTTTCTAAACATACAATGCCAGTCAGCTTGGCGAACTTATCATCATCTTCTGTACCCCCTGAAAGGTGCGGAAGGGTTCAATTAAAGTTCAAAGTTCAACTAAAGTTCAAAGTTATTTTCGCCGACTTCTACATATAGCCATCGCTTTTATATTTTGTGTTCGGCTTCGCTGTGTGTGTGGTGTGTGTGTGTGTGTGTGTACAAAAAATCATGCCTCCAGAACGATCACCTGTTACCAAATGCTGAAAGCAACCCTCTGTTTGTCACAGTTTCGGTGACAAATTTAAAGTAAAAACGGCCTCTTCACGGGGGGCTTACTTCTAGATGCTTTATTTCTACACAATATCTTTGATTCACTTAACACGAATGTCATGTTTTCACTGGCATTTTTTTTGGACCCCCCCCAAAACCCACTCTCTAAAAGGTTTGAACGCGGGGGGTGAAAATACCCTCTAAAAACACTAGGTGCGAGACGAAGCCATCCTCTTTACGAGCAAACGAGAGAGGGGGGCCTGTTAAGTCTAGTCTTTTTTCAGAATCACTCCCGAAATGGCATATGTTTCACCAGCAACTTTAGATTCATCAAACCCCTCACGGAAGGAGCTATCGTTGAAATTCAACTTGCACTTTCCTTTTCTTCTCAGATTGTCCAATTCAACCCTTCGCCCTTCACCCCGCCATGCGGTGTGTGCACATGGTACATGGGAACCCAAACTGAGACTGCCTTCCTACATATGTATTTTTACTCTGTTGCTGTTATTCGGTGAAGTGTGTGTGAGTGTGTGTGTGTGTGTGTGTGTGTTGTGTGTGTGCGCGCGCGCGCGCGTGTGTGTGTGTGTGTGTGTGTGTGTGTGACTGTGTGTGTGTGTGTGTGTGTGTGTGTGAGAGAGAGAGAGAGAGAGAGAGAGAGAGAGAGAGAGAGCAGAGAGAGACAGACAGACAGAACAGACAGGCAGAGACATAGACAGAGACATAGACGTTTTTCAGCCGTCAGCAATAAGAATGGAGTCCATTCTCACACATAAAAAAAAAAAAAATCAAAGAAGGAAAAGCTACGTAAATAAGTGTGAAGCGGAATGAGAGCGTCACTAAGCGAGCGAGCATGCGAGACAAAGAGAGAGAGAGAGAGAGAGAGCCAGCCACACCAGCCAGCCAACAGACGGACAGACAGAGAGCGAGAAAGCCAGACAAAGTCAAATTTTGTCAGACAGTAAGAAAGAGAGATAGTATGAAGAAAAAAAGCTGGAGAGAGCAAAAGAAGTGGTAGCTGGGTGTGTACATTAGCTGAAAAAAAAAAAAAAACAAGGAGTGATAGCAACAGCAGCAGCCGACCAGATCAAAGCAGGTCATCTAACCAAGGGCAGACAAACCGCGCACTTCGCTGTCGCGATCCAGTGGTGTTTTAACAGTGTGTAGAGATTCTAGTCTACCAAAGGCTGCGTTATCACAACCCATCACCGGACATATTGAAATCATAGCGAATTAAAGGGGAAAAAAAAAAAAGTACGAGAGATGAAAGAAATTAAGACAGCAAAGAAACTAAAAAGAACGATTATAAAAATGATTTTAAAAAAAAAAAAAAAGAAAAAGAAAGTGAGGAAAGCACGGATGAGAAGGCTGAAGGAAAAAAGAAAAAACAAATGACTCAAAACGATGGAGAAAAGAAAAAAGAGAAAAAAAAGCCAATGAAAAGACAGACAAACAAGAAAAAAAAAATTAAAGGAAAAAAAAAAAAGAGAAAAAAGACAACGAATCACCTAAGAAACAGATATTATTTTTTAAAATGGAGTGAAGGAAAACAACGCGCAAAGCAATGCAAGAAAATAGTATAGATGAAATAACATTCCAGATAAAGAAACAAGAAAAAGGAAAGGCCACTTAGAACACAAGGCAAGCGTAAGAGCGGGAAGAATCAAAAAGACCATAAATACGGAGAAGAGGGGGGGGGGGGGGGGGGGGGGGGTGGGGGGTTGGGGGGGGGGGGGGGGGGGGGGGGGGGGGGGGGGGGGGGGGGGGGGGGGGGGTTGGGGGAAAAATTATTTTGGGGGGGGGGTAAAACAAACAAACAAACAAACAAAAACCCTTCCACGTTTTGTTTCACCTCGACACGTTTGTTATATATATATAAAAAAAAATTTTTAAAAATACCAGCCAGCGAGATCCGGACACAACAAACACAAGTTATCGGCATAGCACTTCGCAAAAGCATCCTCCACGAT
>JADBJO010000537.1:100595-105595 GCA_016801955.1 Conus betulinus | reverse complement strand
GCTGTCCAGCTCTCTGCAGGTTTTCTGTTTGTTTGTTTTTTTGGTTTTAGTTTTTTGTTTTCGCTTTTTTTTTTTTTTACTGATACATGGCTAGACCACTGACTTCCGGAAGCAGTCCGGAGGATGTCCGGAACAGACTGGATGACGCTCTGAGAGACCAGACTTAACAGCTCAGGGAGCTGGCTCCCCACCTGGACTTTGCCAGTTCTTTCTTAGCTCCAGAAAAAAGAAAACTGCTCTCATGATTCACCTAAAACGGAGGGGAAGGGGAGGACTGAAAGACGAATCCATCGGCGCTAACCAAATCACGTTTTGAACTCCACAACGGACGGACTACGAGTACAGAATGCAGAAGGAAATATATCCCACACAGTGCGGCATGGGGATCCACTGACGAAAAGGGGGCTGTGTGAATATCCCCGTGAATGGGCATGAAAGCAATGAGCTGGCTGATAAGATGTCAGGAAACCTAGTCCAGGACTCAGACCCAGGCCAAGGATATCGAAGCTGAGGATTCAGGCCGAGAGAGTTGTGCAGGCTCTTGATGCAAAACGCTACAAGCTCAGCTTGCCTCCCGCAAGGGCAAAACAGGAAAGAGAGACATCAGAGAGAGAGAAAAAAAAATAGTCCACAAACTGAATGCGTTAGAAGGAAAAACGCACACTGAAACACACGATCGGAGAGACACTGTAAACATAACTTGTAGAGACATTCATAGAGTAAAATAGCTAAACTTGAAGACACTTCTTCCGAAATCCTGACGGCAGTGACAAACAGATAACATCTAATGGGAGAAAAAAAAAAACCCCCCAAAACAGATGAAGGCTGCCTCGCCATTTGACAAGCAAGGGCCAGAGAAGCTGTGAGAGGTCCTGATCGCAAAACACAGTGCGCTCAGCAAAGCGGAATCAGCAAGGAAAAAGAAGCCAAAAGAAGACGACCTCGAGTTGTTTCTGCAGACAGCCCTTCCACAAGTTCGCAAAAGGAACCATCCTTGCGAGCAAAATCCGGGACACTAGCTGTGGGAAAACAAAACCCTGAACAACACCCAAGGAAATCATATTACATGTCTCTGAGACAAAAGATCTCTTGAATTCCAGGGTTTAAGTGTGTGGCTTGCAGCGCTAGGGAAATTATTTAATGAAACCCACCAAACAGTGGAGAAGGCCAAGACAGTTGCCTTGAAGGCTAGAGCAAAACTATCGCCTTGGCCAGTTGGAACATCTTTACCGCTGTACAGAAAATGCCCCTACATCATCGAAAGGAATTGGACTAATAAGATCAACATGGAGGAATCTCCAGATCAGCAAGGAAGGGACGATAACTGATTCAACGTAAATTCAATGACACGAGTGAAATCAAATATTATCACTTCGGAACGTTAAATTGAGAGGGGGGGGGGGGGGGGGGGGGGGGGGGGGGGGGGGGGGGGGGGGGGGGGGGGGGGGGGGGGGGGGGGGGGGGGGGGGGGGGTCGGGGGGGGGGGGGGGGGGGGGTCATAGCCGCAAGACTGACTAAAGTCTCAGAGAAAATGAATGCCTTGATGTGTCAGCCCAGAACGGAGGCACGCCATGTTATTTGGAAGTAACCCAAAAAACTAATGCAAGCCATAAAAGGGATCTCCGCTTGGCTTGATCTGACAGATACGTACGGCTCAAGACCACACATGACAGACCAAGAAGTTCCGACATCCATCACAAAGGCGACTGGGCCTTGAGGCGGTCGATCATCCTGGGGTTGAGGGATCGAGTCCAGACAGCGAGGAAAAAAAAAAAACAAAAAAAAAAACAAACAAAAAAACGAAAGCTAAACGGCATCAAAAATCAAAAACTCGGAAGTGTCCTCGGTGTGACGTCAGAACCATTCTAATCTTAGGCAGGTAACACTACCGCTCACACACACCCTTCGAACATTGTTTCTCTACCTATGTGTTTGCATTCTGTCAAGGACCACCGTGAATTTGAACTCAACTAGAAAACGTATTAACGTTCTATACTGACGACACAAACGTTGACATATGTTTCAATAAAAGCAACCGTCATATTTGGACGCTTTCAATGGTCTTAAAAAGAAAGGTTATTTTGTCGAGTTTTGAACAGGAGCTTCCTACTGAGAATCCTGTTAAATAACTTCTCTTGGTAGAATTTTTATTACCCAGCTGTTTAGTGTGTGTTACTCCTTGGAGTTTTAGAATTCAGGGCTTAACACTGGTATGAACGGGATTCTTCTCTGAGACAACCCTGCCCAGTTTTTCCCTATAGTTTCTCCCCGCCTTTTTGTCGTTAGCAGGCAGAGAACATTACACTCCTTGGCACTTGAACTGGGAAAATCTGGTGCTAATAAATCTCTCTATAGGTCCGTAGTTCTCTCTCTCTCTTCTCTCTCTCTCCCCTGGATCAATCTGCTGCTAATAAATCTCTATCGCTGGGTCCGTAGTTCTCTCTCTCTCTCTCCCCCTGGATCCGTATCTCTCTCTCTCTCTCTCTCTCTCTCTCTCTCTCTCTCTCTCTCTCTCTCTCTCTCTCTCTCTCTCTCTCTCTCTCTCTCTCGTATGGATCTCTCTCTCTCTCTCTCCGAATCTCTCTCTCTCTCTCTCTCTCTCTCTCTCTCTCTCTCTCTTATTCTCTCTCCCCCTGGATCCGAATCTCTCTCTCTCTCTCTCTCTCTCTCTCTCTCTCTCTCTCTCTCTCTGGCTCCGTACTTGTCTTTCCTTGCAAAGGCTTCCTTACATTTGTGACTTCATCTTATTCCACCACGGTATTCACTACGCTTACTTTTGAAAACGTACCGTTCTGTGCTCTCTCTCTCTCTCTCTCTCTCTCTCTCTCTCTCTCTCTCTCTCTCTCTCTCTCTCAATTTTGCCTCATCCTCCTTCCACAAACTTCATTACATCTGCCATTTTATTTCATTCGACATGGTATCCAGTATGTTTACTTTTGAAAATAATTGTATTCTTTCTTTTTCTTCTTCTTCTTCTCTTCTCTCTCTCTCTCTCTCTCTCTCTCTCTCTCTCTCTCTCTCTCTCTGAACTATAAATGACAAAAAAATACATAAAACTATAGGAGGCAGGCAAAAAAAAAAAAAAAAAAAGAAAATCTAACCATCAGACGACAAGGAAGAGTGCAGACCTGAAGGACACAAACTCAGGAATTACAGATCTGGGCAATACAGGCTAGGCCCTCGGAGGCGGGGAATCGTTAACTAAGGAGGGGGGGGGGGGGGTGGAAGACTATAGACCTAGGGCGGTGGACCTATGGGTGAGCGAGTGGGGAAGGCGGGGAGGAATACAGACCCAAACAAAGCATGACCCACCACCATCACCCACCCCACCCCCCTCTCGACCCCACCTCACCCTCACCTTTCCTGTCAAATTTCGTCACAAGCTGGGTCAGCTTAATCATCATGAAATGAACGGAGAAATGAAGGCCGAGGAAGCTGAGAACTACCTCAGACCTGTCCTAACCGACACGCCATCTGAATGCCCGGAAACGCTCGAAGTCAAGTTTACTGACGTCACATTGACGTCATATCCCGTAGCGGAAGGAAGCGCGGGTGAAGCCACAAGTCAGTCGAAGCGGGCAACGCCTTAATGCTGCTCATTCATTTCATTCAAGGTTGGTGCGATCGGAGTTAATCAGTACAGATTCTGTAAAAAGAGGTTAGCTCTGGTGGGTCTGCCCTCGTTAACCCAATGCTATCATGTCCTCGTGTGTGTGTGTTTTTTCCCCTATAATTTCATCATCATTTGCATCATCTAGATTTCATTTTTCTAACAGCTCTGATTTTTTTTCAAAAAGTTGTTGTTGTGAATTTCAAATGATTTGTTTGAAGTGGTGTGGTATTCCATTGGGGCCCCGGTCTATATTCTCACTGGCGCCATGTTTCCCAAAGTGTTATTTAAACTCCCGATGTCTGTGTTTCCCGCGGGTAAGTATTCGTTCAGGTCACATCGGTTTTTTTTTCTTTTCAGGTCTATGCTCCCCTGGTGACCACTTCCCAACGTCAGTGTTCTCCACGGGAGTTCTTCTATAACAGAATGCCGGGGGCGAGTGTAGGTGTGTTCGAAAGGAGGGGGGGAGGGGGGGGGGCGATGAGAAAGGATAGAACTGCTTTTAAAACAAACAAACAAAACATATACACACGGAGGAGGGGAAAGGGCACACAAATTCACAATAAGATTTTGAGACACAGACACCTGGGCAGTCTTGTTGAAATAAAACCTCAAAGAAACTAACCTGTGAGAAATCAGACACGGAAAGCGACGATATGCGGCACCACAACCTTAAAGGAACAAACCCACAGACACAGAGATATGGGGGGGAAACAATAATCTTAATTAAACAGACCTCCAGAGACAGACATGTGGGAAACCATAACCTTAAAGAAACAGACCCACAGACACTGAGATGTGGGGAACCATAACCTTAAAGAAACAGACCTACAGGCACAGAGATGTGGGAAACCATGTCCCGTAGACATGTAGACATGTAGGGAACCATAACCTTGGAGAAACAGACCCACACAGAGATGTGGGGTACCATAACCTTAAAGAAACACAGGCCCACACGCACAAGAGATGTGGGGAACCATAACCTTAAAGAAACAGACCCACAGACACTTGAGATGTGGGGAACCATACCTTAAAGAAACAGACCCACAGACACAAGAGATGTGGGGAACCATAACCTTAAAGAAACTGACGCACAGACACAGAGATGTGGGGAACCATAACCTTAAAGAAACAGACCCACTGGCGCAGAGATGTGGGGAACCATAACCTTCACGAAACAGACCCACAGGCACAAGAGATATGGGGAACCATAACCTTAAAGAAACAGACCCACAGGCACAAAGATGTGGGGAACCATAACCTTAAAGAAACAGACCCACAGACAGAGAGAGATATGGGGAACCATAACTTTAAAGAAACAGACTCACAGACACAGTGATATGGGGAACCATAACCTTACAGAAACAGACCCACAGACACAGAGATATGG
>JADBJO010000537.1:90595-93095 GCA_016801955.1 Conus betulinus | reverse complement strand
TTTCACATATATTCATTCTATCTGTTTGGCATCATTTTGCTGTACCATGACAAACTCCTGCTAACTGTGACTGATCAGTTTGCTAGCTTTATCTGGCTGGGTTTTTTTTTTTTTTTTTTTTTTTTTTTCTTTTCTTGTTTTCTTTTCACATGGTGCTAAGGCATCTTGCAGACTGTATTAAACAAATTAATCTCTCTTTTATATATATATATATATATGGTATATATCTATATATATATATATATATATATATATATATATATATATATGTATATGAGATACTGGGTTTTGGCAGTCAACCCTCATAATATGTTTCCAGTCTACAGTATGTTCGTAGCTGTTTCGTTTCCTTTTTGTTCCATGACTAAATGTTCCACAAAATGCCTGCCAGGCTTTTGCCACATTCTAGTATTCTACGGTAGAACCGCAGTCAGCGCCTCACATGCGATATGTACTCTGTGACACTAACATCCCCCTCCCCACCCAAATGAGTAGAAAAATCAACACAAAATGCCTGCCAGGCTTTTGCCACATTCTACAGCAAAACCGCAGTCAGTGCCTCACATGCGATATGTACTCTGTGACACTAACATCCCCTCCCCACCCAAATGAGTAGAAAATCAACACAAAATGCTGTGCACTGTGTTAATCTCTGCAAGGGGAAAAAATAACCACCCATTGGGACCCACTTACCCATTCCCTTTCATTGCTTTTTTAATGTAGTGTGAGATTTCAAGTTTCAGATGTTCAGGTTCACACACACACACACACACACACACACACACACACACACACACACACACACATATCACACATAAAGAACAGATTACACTTTTGATTTCAAAAGTTGACTTCAAGAGTAAACTGACTGGAGTTAGCAGAATACAAAGAAAAAGGTGATGCTGGAAATCAGAGACTACTCCACCTTTGACAAAAATATGATCTCTCTGACAGACAATGATCTGGTATTACCAGTCCCCTTTTTCATGTGTGTGTGTGTGTGTGTGTGTGTGTGTGTGTGTGTGTGTGTGTGTGGTGTGTGTGGTGCAGTGTGTGTGTGTGTGTGTGTGTGTGTGTGTGTGTGTGTGTGTGTGTGTGTGTGTGGGTGTGTGTGTGTGTTGTGTGTGTGTGTGTGTGTGTGTGTGTGTGACACACAATGTGTGTGTGTGTGTGTGTGTGTGTGTGTGTGTGTGTGTGTGTGTGTGTGTGTGTGTGTGTGTGTGTGTGTGTGTGTGTGTGTGTGTGTGTGTGTGTGTGTGTGTGTGTGTGTGTGTGTGTGTGTGTGTGTGTATGTGTTTGGTTTTAAACTTCTGTTTTTTTTTTTTAACTTTCCTTCAAAGTGCTTTTCAACACACCTGATGCTGCCAGTTTTGCTCCCTACTTTCCTCCCAGACCAGCTACTTGTTAGAGCTATGGTTGTCAGTGTGTTTTGTGGTTTCTGATTTTTATTTTTTTTTCTTTAAATATATTTAAAAACAAGTTGTCAAAGCTGTGTACTGACACTTTCAAACCTCACAAATAAAACATGGAGAACTTCAGCAGTTGAGAAATGCTGTCCTGTTTCCCTTCCTGTAATGTGACACACCTGGCTAATATAGTATTTGATTCTGACTTGAAGGGAGCATGTGACAAGTTAAAACAGGGACTAGTTTTCACACACACACACACACACACACACACACACACACACACACACATACACACACGCACAGAAACAAAACTGTTGATTTGTCACATTCAAGCATGGAAAGGTCAATGGGACACTTATTAGCTGATAAAGCTATTGTGTAACACATGAGATGCCATGCAAAAATATCAAAATGTTCCCAATTCCAGATCCAGTCTGTTTGCCTGCAATCATTTGGAGAAAAAGAAAACATTCCTGACCAGGAATTTATGAACAGAAAGTGTTCATCCAGTTTTAACCACTGAATCACTTTCACAGTTACAAAGTCAGAAAACTACAGTCTACGAAAGAAAAAAAAAATAAAAAGAAAGGAAGAAAGGAAAGGAATAAAACAAACAAACAAACAAAAAAACGCTACCAACCAGACTCTTAATAATAAACATGCAAGATATGGATATGGAATGGAAAATCTGATTAAAAAAAAAAAAAAAAAAAAAAAAAAAAAGCGCATAAATTCAACTTGCACATGGACAAGGTCTCTGGGTTTCATGCTTTGAAATGTCCAAATGGGAGCGAAAAAAAAAAAACTTCTTACAAATTGAAAACAGAAAGTAAAGCAAGACTTTGAACATTAATGAGATGGGGAGCCCTCATATCATTTCCAGAAGGAAAAAAAAAAAAAAACAAAAAAACCAAACCAGTTTTAGTTGTCAGACTGGGATATATATTCACAGCGAGTTTTCAAGAAATGAAAAAAAAAATGCACACTTTCCTCATACAACTACACTATCCTGCATGTCACTGCACCACATGATAACGAAAACTTTTAATAACTTACAAGTGGGTGAAGCACAATAATTCACTAACTGTGGA
>JADBJO010000537.1:78095-85595 GCA_016801955.1 Conus betulinus | reverse complement strand
CTCTTTTTTCTTTTTTAGAAAGCCTGCAAAATCTCTATGAAACGTCACATGTTAATCAGTGCTGCGACCTGGTGAGGACGGTCGTGGGAAGGACTGTATTGCTTTCACAGAGGAAGTTAGGTGCTTAGGCCTACTCCGTCTGACCAGACAGACGAAACAGTTGTTGTCCAGTCAGTAAGGAAGCTATAATGGGGGCGGAGGTGGGGTATGGGAAGGGGGGGGGGGGTGGGGTGGCATTCTGCGTTATGTTGGATCAGAACAGCACCGGGCATCACTGAAGTGAGTTAGCTGCAGCAGGGCAGCGTCTCCTCTGGTGGGTGTCAATACGGCGACCTGATATTTCATGACTCCCCGTGCACTGTTGGTTTGGGACTGCGATTCCAGACGAGTTTTTGTGTCTGGGGAGTCGGGACTCTCGGTGTGAATGCCTCTGTGACTAAATGGAACCTGAGAATAACAAACAATCAGTCAAACAAACAAACAAACAAATAAAAACTTCGAGGTTTCTACGAGCGCACACTGTTATACTCCTAGCTACAAGCAGCAGTGAAGTTATCCATTACAATGCTCCATTTTTTTCGTCTTGCTGTCTATCCGTCCATCTACCCCTCAATTGACGATGAAGGAAAGGTAGTGAGGAAAGAGGTGTGTGTGGGGGAAGAGGTTAGGGATGGGGAGGGAGGGAGCGAGTAGGGGATGAAACACATTAGAACAATAACAATCCCAGACATTTTGTATCAGACATCAGAACACTCAAATCATCAAGACTATGTCCATTTTTAAGAGAACATACAGACTACGCATGGTGTGTAAGGGTCTAGTTGGAGAAAAAAAAATGTATAACTGAAAAAAAAAAAAAACATAAAAAAAGAGTAGGGGATGAAAGGAGAGTTGGAGATAAGTACACACACACACACACACACACACACACACACACACACACAGAGAGAGAGAGAGAGAGAGAGAGAGAGAGAGAGGGGGGGGGGAAGGGGGGGGAGAGAGGGAGGGAGGCACACTCATACACGTGTGTTCACATCCCTGCATCATCATCCACTCCTCCCTCCTCTCTCTCTCTCTCTCTCTCTCTCTCTCTCTCTCTCTCTCTCTCTCTCTCTCACACACACACACACACACACACACACACACACACACACACACACACAATTTCAAGAACATGATGATGTTCATTATTTTACCTCTTTAAACTTGGTTGCCAGGTGCATGACGTCATCAATGTCTGAGTCGCTGACGTAGAGATCGCAGAGACAATGGGATCATGATGACGTAAGCAGGATCACATAAGGATCAACGTCATGTAGGGATTCGTTCATGCATGTTGTCGTTTTTGTTGGGTTTTGTCCTTCTCCTTTCGTCTATCCTCCTGTCCAATCCAGCAGGATTTCTGTTTGTTTGTTTTTTTCGGTATCGTGGCGTGGTTTTGTGGCTGGACGAAACAACAAACAAAATAAACAAAAGAAGCAGTTGCAGCACTCAAAGGATGCGAAGGTGGTGGTTGTTTTTGCTTCGTTTCGGTTTGTTTTTCAGTTGTAGATGTGTGTTGATCGAGAGGTCGATATTGCTTTTGTTCTGTCCGAAATAGTGTCTTCATCGAAAAACGTAACGAGCATCATTTCTTCTTCTTCTCTTCTTCTTCTTCTTCTTCTTCTTCTTCTTCTTCTTCTTCTTCTTCTCTCAACAGCTTATTGGAGATAGCCACTTCCATTGTAAAGTTTAGACTCTTTAGGCAAACGAGGCATCAAATACCGGTTTCAAAAGTCTAGAGCTATGAGGAACAAAAAACAAGAACGGTAAGCAGTGTCTAGAAACTGGAGTCTGTTGGAGACTGGGCACTCGTCCTATCAGCAGCTGTACAAAATACTGATGTCACATTAACACCTGGGTGAGAGTTGAATGGAAGACGTGACGTCAGCGAAGTGTGTCGAGATGCATCTGGATCACCGGGACGGACAGCTCCAGCCTTCAGGTGGATCTCCGCGGTCATCCGGACCTTCAACATGACCATCCGGACCTTCAACATGACCTGAAGACACAAAGTCCACATGTGGGCTGAGGTCTCGAAAGCGTCATCCGGGCCAGCGGAAGACTTCAACACGACGACTGAAGGAGACCTGGAACCCTTTGCGTGTCTGAGCAACAGGCGTACCGCAGGTGTCGAGACGACAAGTTCCTGACTGAAGAACGTGAAGCCTTCGACTGGATCCCAGCGGGACTTGTGAAGACGTGACGCCAGCGAGCTGTATTGGGATCCATGGGCTCGAGGCACAGGTGTAGAGGGAACCCAGAGAGAAATCACAGACAGCAGACAGGACGGCATGCTCTGACGGCATGGGGGTCGAAGCTGAGTTGTGGTGGCAAGGTTGAGGGTGGCACCGGCTTTTGCTGGGTAAGTGGGTAGAGAGTTCTGCCTGTTTTTTCTTAATGGTCTTGCCCAGGGAAAAGCTCAGACTGCCTCACACCGTCTTTGCAAGGAGGGTAAGATTCAATGCCAGGCTCTGTACACAAGGAACCGTGATCAGCCTGAAGAAGGGGCCATAACATGACAGACGACGCATACACACACACACTCTGGAAATCACACGTTCATTCTGAAAGACTTTGAGGAGACTGTCTGGTCATCCTATGCACACATAGGATCGTCATGCTTCAGTGTGGCAAACGAACTCAAATTTCTCAAATACAGGATCAGGACTTCCGTCCTCATTTACAGTAATCACATAATGAACGATGTTCTCACACAATGGGTTAGGTTGATGTTTAGCCATTGACAAAGCTCTTGGTTAAAAACATTTCGATTTCAAATCAACCCACCAAGGCAGATTTTGCCGCTGGCTTACTTTCTTCATCAATCAGCCAAGTCTGACGAAGTCAGCAGACATGTCAGCATTTCACCCCACCCTGGAAGAGTGAAGTCTGAGGTCTAGATGACTGCGGGTCTTTATCGACATGGTGACAAAAAGGAAACACCAACAGATGGTAAGATCAGCGTCCAGTTAGTGTAAGGCTGTGAAGGGCAAGATGTTCTGGAGATCGAAGTCTGCATACAAGTAGGTACAAACACTGTTGACCATTCGAGAGTCGCCGACTCTGAGCTCACCCTTTTCCGCCAAAGCTCAGCTCAACACCGAGACCCTCCTCGATAGGGACGGATTTCATTGGATGAGGAGGTTGTCACATGACCTGGCCTTCTTCTTGTTCTGGGTGAACAGCTTGCTCAGGAAAGACATGGCGCGGAGGGCGGCTGTCGGGGAAACGGGGCTTGGAGACCGGGGGCTGAGGGGGGAGGAGGGCAAAGGAGGAGGAAAGAGGAGGAAGAGGAGTGGCAGAGGTCGGGTGGGGGAGACAGCCTGAGACGGATCTGGGTGAGGATGGTGACCAGGAGTTCGTCCACCTGGTGGTTGAGGGCGGCTGAGGTCTCCTCCAGAAGACAGTCGTACTTCATGGCCACCATCCGGGCATCTGCAACACAGGACACACCCCTCTTGCTGATTTGTGTTTTGACAGAATGGGTTAGCCTGGTGTGCGTCATCGGAACAACTCTTTGTCAAAGACTCCACAACATTCAAGTCTCTATTCAACCAACCCATGACAGATTTTCCTGGCGGTGAGGGGCTCATGGTCTAACGGTCACAGCGTCTGCCCGCAAAGCTGATGGCCACGAGTTCGAACCACTCGTGGGATCGGAATTCTACAGCTTAAAAATGCTCTCTATCCACCCCAGAAGTAAGTGGGTACCTGATTCAGTACAGGAAAGATCAAGGCGGTAAAAGGAGAGAGCATTCCATCGGTCTGTGCTCCAGAGCCTACAGCAGTTCGCTGTCCTTACGGCTGTTTGGTTGTGGGGCTTACACCTAACCTGATATTGACAGAACGGCATTATCATTAACAGGTTTAAGTCCGGTGTAGCCTAATGAACGTCCAGGGGCTGTTGTGAGGTTCACCTGGTACATCTTATGGAAAGCGGAGTCCGAACCCTTCTTTCCGCCGCTTTCATCTTCCTTGGACAGAATCAGGTACCCGGTTAACTGACAGAGAGGGTTTAGGGGGGCCGTAAAAAAAAAAAATCGATCCTGTGATCTAGTGATACGAACTGATGTGACGACAGGACAGCTCTGCAGCTGACGGCCAAAGACCGTTTGGCTGCGTGTCCCTCAATAGATACAGTGCTGCACTGTAAAATGGGGCATGGTGTTGACTTGAATACTGTGATGTGCTAAGTCGTCTAGAATTGCTTCGTATAACTTTAGTATCGCAACAGATTACGATGATGGAAGAATCGGGCTGCTCACCCTAGAAAGGATGCATTATGATAGCACCGCGCTATTCAGAGGAAAGAAAGCAACCAATCAAACAAGCAATACCAAGAAAACAAACAAGCGAACAAACAAAGGAGCAAAGTTTTTGTGTTAGTATAGACAAACAAACAAAATAAGACAACAAACAAACGAACAAAGAAGCAAACTTTTTATGTTAGTATATTATCTTTCGCCTTTTGATTTCTTTTTTTTTCTAAAGACAATTCCCTTGGTGCCGTCTGTACTTTTACGTGCGCTAGTGAATGTGCACATGAACCTGGGTCTATTGTCTTAGCCCAGAGACCAGAATAAACCGGATCGTGTTGTGACCGTGTTGTTACATAGTATACTATATACTACGTCGTATAGAATCACTATCTCGCTGCAATGGTTTTCGGTTTAACCGATCTACCTCGCCAGAGTTCAAAGCCACAGTTCTCTGTCTGTACCTTTGTCTCTTAATCTCCTCAAATGGACATTCCCCCCTCCCTCCTCCCCCCTCCCTCCTCCCCCCCTCCCCCAACTCATGCTTGTCCGGAAAAAAAATTCTTTGCGATACCCGTTTTCTCGCCTTGGGTTCGTTATTGTTTGCAGACTGCGTGTTGTGTATGAGACTTCGAGTGCTGGCTTGATCTTAAAAGACAAGTTCTGAGAGAGAGAGAGAGAGAGGTGGGCGGGGAGGGGGGGGGGGGGAAGAGAGAGAGAGAGAGAGAGAGAGAGAGAGAGAGTATTTCACTCTGTCATTCTCTTTCTCTCTCTCTTCTCTCTTTCATTCTCAGTCTCAAAGTCTTCTCAGTCTTCTCAGTCTCTCTTTCTCAGTCTCTCTCCCCCCCCTCTCCACACACACACACACACACACACACACACACACACACACACACACACACAATTTCCCTATGTCATCCCTTTAGCTCTCTAGAACCCCCGTGTCTCACAATCCTGCCTAACTAAAATCAGTATATTCTCTCCCTTCTCATCTTCTCTCCTCGTTAGAGTTATTTCCCTTGAACCATGTTTCGGAATCCACCATCTCTCGCATGATATGAGCTCTAGGGCCATCGAAAGAGAAGAGAACTCTGTTAACGCCTTTTCTCTCTTGCACTTTCGCCCCCCCCACCCCGCTCCCCTTCTCTTTTCTCATACTTCGGGTCCACCACTTCCTGTACATAATATTATACTGAGCAGTCCAAAACACAGCGATGCACTACACACCATAATGAAAGATGATAGGACACTAACGGTAGCGAAGCAATACAATGTCATGCAGTATAACACAATAATGCGACTTTTATCATAAACCAGTCTCATATAATCATTGTTTACAAGCCGGTATCATATTTATTTTTGTTTTAAAAAATAAAAAAAAAGATAATCAGGACATGAATGAAACACACGTTTTTCACACAAACATTGATTTTTTTTTCTTAACTAAATAAGAAACTTCAAAGGAAAACAGATGAATAATAAATAAGTGAATAAATAATAAACAATGAATAGATAAAATGAAATATACGTTTTTTTCACACAACATTGAACTCTCTCTTGACACCATATTGGACACTTCAAAGAAAAACAAACAAACCAACAAAAAAAAGGGCCACACACCTGAAAGGTGGACTCTCCTTTGTCTGGCCAGGTCCACTTTTGTTGGCCACCAGCAGAATGGCCCGGTCCGACCCCAGGTCCACTCTCAGATGGCGGATCGCCTTGACCGCGCAGGTAAAAGATTCCTTGTCCGCCAGGGAGAAAACGATGACGAAAGCGTCGGCTCTTAGATTGTCTAGTTCTGCTTCCTGGAGAGACAGAGAAAATGTTGGAGGACAATGAGTGCTGAGTGGGTTAGAAAGCTTGGACAGAGAGAGAGAGAGAGAGAGAGAGAGAGAGAGAGAGGGGGGGGGGGGGGGGAGGGGAAGAGGAGGAGGGGGATGTGAGGAGAGGGAGAGAGACAGAGAGAGTGACAGAGACAGACAAACAGACACACACACACACACACACACACACACACACACACACACACACACACACACACGAAAATTAAGACGGCAACAACGAGAGAGAGAGAGAGAGAGAGAGAGAGAGAGAGAGAGAGAGAGAGAGAGAGAGAGAGAGAGAGAGAGAGAGAGAGAGTTCCTCCTCACCTTGGGTTGCTCAATGAACTCAATCATGGACTCCTCACCATCCAGCAGCATCACAGACACCGTGGTCTCCGGATCCTCGGCATCCGCTGCAACACACGTGACCATTGCCCGTCATTACACACTGAATTATTGTGCATGATGCTTATCCTGTCTGCACACAACATTGTCATTGGGAGAGCTTCATAAAGACCGGTCAACTTTGTCCGCCTTTAGACGGTAAATTATTGTGCATGATACTTATCCTGTCTTTAAACATCATTGTCACTGGAAGAGGTTTATAGAGACCGGTAGATTTTGTCCGTCATTAGACGGTAATTATTGCGCATGATACCTATCCTGTCTTTACACTTCATTGTCATTGGGGGAGCTTTCTAAAGACCTGCATACCTTGTCTGTCATTACATGGTGAATTATTGTGCATGATTTTTGTCCTGTCTTTAAACATCATTGTCATTGGTAGAGCTTTATAAAGACCGGTAGACCTTGTATGTCATGACACCGTGAATTAGTGTGCATGATTTTTGTCCTGTCTTTAAACATCATTGTCATTGGTAGAGCTTTATAAAGACTAGTAGACCTTGTCTGTCATTACACACCGTGAATTAGTGTGCATGACACTCGTCCTGTCTTTAAACATCATTGTCATTGGTAGAACCTTATAAAGACTGGCAGACCTTGTCCGTCATTACACGTTGAATGAGAATGCATGATACTTTTGTCCTGTCTTTAAACATCATTGTCACTGGAAGAGCTTTCTAAAGACCGGTAGACCTTGTCTGTTATTACATGATGAATTATTGTGCATTATTTTTGTCCTGTCTTTAAAACATCACTGTCATTGGTAGAGCTTTATAAAGACCGGTAGGCCTTGTCTGTCATTACACCGTGAATTAGTGTGCATGATACTTGTCCTGTCTTTAAACATCATTGTCATTGGTAGAGCTTTATAAAGACCGGTAGATCTTGTATATCATGACACCGTGAATTAGTGCGCATGATTTTTGTCCTGTCTTTAAACCTCATTGTCATTGTCCTTGGTAGAGCTTTAT